>CM051238.1:269817059-270117059 GCA_027917425.1 Gastrophryne carolinensis | reverse complement strand
ATATATATAGTAGAAACATGTGGATGCAATGATAACTGAATAAAAAAACAACGTAACAACAATAGGACAATAGTAAACATATACACAGGTAGACTGTTGCAATCTCTTGATATATATTAATATATATATATATATATATAAATATATATATATATATATATATATATATATATATATATATATATATAGACAACCATTGTTACATAGAAAGCATGACAGATGACAGACAGATGACAGACAGATAGAAACATTTGTTATAATAGAAATGAAAACAAGAAAACAAGATTAAATACACAGAGAAAGAAGATGAGTAAGAAAGAAATTGAGAGAAAATAAAGAAAAAAGAATTGAGACAACAGAGGTCAAAGTACATAAAAGAAAGAAAATGAAAGAGTAAAGAAAGAAAACATCTGAGTTAAGATGTCAAAACTTAAAGGTGGCAATTTTGGAGAGACAGGTGCAAAGCAGGAAGAAGGAGATTGGATATGATAGATACGCAAGCATTATAATAAAGGGGGGGGGGGGTAGGTAGATGCTTCTATGGATGGAGTAATGGTGGGGCAGCCATATATAGAAAGCAATATATAAACCTCTCAATTAGAGAAAGCCCTAGGCAGGCATCTCTATGCCCATGGTAAATAAAATGCTGCATAGTCCTGGATAGACAGTTAATGTGACAGAGCAGCTAGCTGGCAGGTAAGCTGGCACATGGAGGGATGATGGCAGGTGGAGGGCAGCAGGGTTGCTGTGTGCCCTGTGCTGTGCTCCTCCTCGGATCGCTCCCCTACACCCCTCTGCTAGGTGTTGCTTGTACCAGAGGAGCGTGTAGATCGCTATCTGCTCGATTGCTGTACCCTCCACATTTCTGCCCAGCCCTGCTGCCTGGACCTGTCACCCACCTGTCTGCCCGCACCCACCCATCACCACCCAGCCCCCACCACTGACACCCAGTCCTATGAACTATATGTAACACACAAGGAGGGACACAGACCTGCACCCAGCTTCCAGTGCGCACACCAGCACCCATCCGCACCCAGCTTAAAGCACCCATCCGCGCCAACCTCCAGCCCGACCGCGCCCAAAGAGATACATAACGGAACACTTACCTGCACCCACCTTCCACTGACAGCCAGTTCTGGAGAATAAAGCAACATAGGTGTCATGCGCCCGACCCTATAGATGCAGCACTGCACGGAGAAGCACCCATCCGCCAGCACCCATCCGCACCCAGCCTTAAACAATGAAAGAATAAACGAGGCTCCGGGCACCCACCTGCACCCAGCACAGGCACACTGAGCAGCATATAGGCACCCAGGAACACTGGCTTTCTAAACAGCAGCAGAGCCTTACCTCCAGGTTGGCTGGCAGGGCACCAGGTGAACAGGTTATCCAAAGTTCCCAACTTCACACAGCATGAGGCTCAGAGGTGGTGACAGATCTGGGGGGTGTCA
The DNA here is from genome assembly GCA_027917425.1 of Gastrophryne carolinensis. Taxonomy (NCBI): domain Eukaryota; kingdom Metazoa; phylum Chordata; class Amphibia; order Anura; family Microhylidae; genus Gastrophryne; species Gastrophryne carolinensis. The sequence continues at coordinate 270,115,608 of CM051238.1, read as the reverse complement.
TTTACATTAGATTGTTATAATTAAAAGATTTAAAGAAAATAAACTGGGGGACTGTTCTGCCATCAATAACCTGTGCACTGCTCCGATGTGCTTAGCCCACTCCCACACCCCACCCAAGCGCTGAAGACTGCAGCCAGGGACCCCCACCCTTCCTCCTGCAAAGGCAATGAAACATTAATGGCACATCAGTGTCCCCCCTCCCTCCCTTGCTCATACATGTGTTTGCTCCCCTCCCTCTGCAGAGCTGCCATCTACCTCTCCCCCTCATCCCACCTCCACAGTCCCTCCCTGGCTAATTGAATGTACATATATATCTCCAGAGCAACACATGCCTATAGACAGTCAATGGATGGATTGTACCAGCACAGACAGCTGCGCTCTGGCATTGCACAGGTTAAGTCTGCACATTTCATTCTGCCATGGTCCTCTGTTCTTCCAGGAAAATGATATAAATAATTGATTCTGTAAGCAGATTTTAATTTCTCGACAGCTTAGATTACTCATGAGACAAGTGGAACAGGCAGTGTGATAAGTGAGGTGTGCCTGTGTGGACAGGAATATGGATGGACCCCTCTGCCTTTTTTCTCATCCACCATGTGCCTCCTTTTTTCAGTCTCTCAATATATATATATATATATATATATATATACACACACACACACACACACACACACACACACACACACACACTGCTGCCTTGAAAGAACAGTCACCAGTATAGGCATAATAGCTGACACAGACTTATATTATACACAGACATCATAGAAAGAAGAGAATGCATTACAGTTTAATGCGTTTGGGTCCAAGAATGTGCTGCATTATATCACAATCCACCTTATATTGCAGCAAGGCATATTGGAACAGCAGAAAATATATATATATATATATATATATATATATATATATATATATACACTGATGCAGAGTTGCCATGATCAGTCATCTGCCACACAGGAATTAGAACTAGAATCACAATGTGATACATGTGCACATGCTTATTATGCTTTTTTTTTGCACCTTTACATGCATTCACGGGGTTACCATACAGTATAGCAATTAACATGCAAACTGCAATCACCCAAAAAACAATAAGTTCAAGAGACCCTGTTGCACTGCATTATTATCAAACATAAATGTGCACTTTTGTGCACACAAATAACTTTGAGCACATTTTCAGGTCATTTACCTCTACCTGTTGTATTTACATAGTAACATAGTATCATAGTATGTAAGGCTGAATAAAGACTTTAGTCCATCCAGTTCAGCCTGTTTAACTCCTTCCAGTGGTCTAGTAGCCATAGCTGGAAATGTTATTACATGCCAGGAAGGCATCAAGGCCACTTTTGAACGTTTTTACTGTATCCATCATTACTACCTCCTCTGGCAGCGAGTTCCATAGTCTCACTGCTCTTACAGAGAAGAATCCCCTCCTATGTTGGTGGAGGAAGCACTTTTCCTCTAACCTTAGTGGATGCCCTCGGGTTATAGTTACACTCCGGGGTATAAAAAGATTGTGGGACAGATCTTTGTATTGACCCCGAATATATTTATACATAGTTATGAGATCACCCCTCAAGCTTCTTTTTTGTAAACTAAATAAACCTAACTTTGACAATCTTTCAGGGTACTCTAATCCCCGCACTCCTTTAATTAACTTTGTTGTCCTTCTTTGAACGTGCTCCAGTTCTGATATGTCCTTCTTAAAGTGGACCAACACCCAGGATTTTGACTATCCTGGGTCTTGGTCCACTTCGGTGGGGCACCCCCGATCGGGGTGCCCCGCTGTGTGAAACCCCCCCGAACCCCCCGAACAACTCACCTCTCCCCGCTCCCAGCACCGACGGACAAGCCGCGGACAAGCGGCTCCTCCGCCGCCGCCTCCCGCGCGTCCCTCTTGACACGCGCGTGCCCGCGCCGGCCGTCTGTGAATGGCCGGCGCGCGCACGTCTAGAGGGGCGCGAGGGAGGCGGCGGCGGCCATAAGGAGTTTGGGGTGTTTGGGGGGGCCGATTCCCGGGCCGATCACCCGTGGGTGTTGGTCCACTTTAAGCACAGGTGCCCAGAACTGTACACAGTACTCCATATGGGGTCTGACCAGTGATTTGTACAGGGGTAAAATGATGCTCTGGTCATGAGCACCTATGCCCCTCCTGATGCACCCCATGATCCTATTTGCTTTGGCAGCAGCTGCCTGGCATTGATTACTACAGTTGAGCTTATTGTTAACTAAAACCCCTAGGTCCTTTTTAAAATATTTTAGCATCACTAAGTAGTAACCCTGAGATAAGGTTATTATATTATTCTATTACTATATTACTATACTGATTCTAGGTCCCCATGGCAAGTGTGAAATGCTGCAAAGCTGTGGATGTAGAGAAGCGGCATCCCTGCTCCTTCCTTTCTGTGCACCTGATAGTTTACATGGTGGTCATGCTTCCAAAGCGGAAGCAGGGATGCTGCTTTTCTGCAGCATGTGACTCATTGGCATTTCACAGCTGCCAGGAGAACCATCCCAGAGAAAGGGTTCATATTTTGCCCAATCTCAGGCTTTCTGCTAGGATTTACACTGCCAGGCATCCCATATTAAAATGCTTTTTAAAGAGACTCTAAAAAATAAGGCAGCAAGCAGCTTACTTGATGCCTATTCCATGTGCCTCTCCTCCATTTCCTGCAGTGTTGGGTAGCGGCCGTAGCAGGGCTCCGTTTGCCATCTTTCAATTTCCATTTGGTGCTCCCAGTGTGAGTGAGCATGGCAAGTCACAGTGGTCCCACAGTTATTTCTGACCCCAGCAGAGCATGCTCATGACTTATAAAGCTGCACCATGACATGACCTTCCCAGCTCAGCCATGACACTGAAATTGAAGCTGAGAATGGCTATGCTTAAAATACATAAGGTATTTTATTGAATCCGAGAATTTATGATTCTTTGAAATAGAACTTAATGTGTGACTGCAGAGAGACTTTAAGGTTATTACTAAGTAATCTTAAAGTGCACAGGAGACAATTCCTTAAAGTGGACCAACACCCAGGAGGATCGGCCTATAAGATTCCCTAGCCAACCCAATCCCTCCCCGCGGGGCATCCAAAATTGGGATGCCCCGCTATGTGAAACCCCCCAGGACGCCCACAAACCTGTGGCCGCCAGCGTGCTCGGAGCCGCTGAGCTGATCAGGATAACCTGAGACAGGTAATTGCCTGCGCCCAAAGGGTTTACTCTTTTATTCAATTGATTAAAGAATAACATTTAGAAAGGTGCAGTAGAAGGTTTATATACATGCTGTTTTTTCAGTGAAATTTGATGGCAGGCATTTCTTTAAGCAATTCAAAAATAATTTGGTATTGCTAGTAATCCATAACAATAATTCCAAGGGGCATTCTTATTTTGGATGCTGCGCAGCTTAAAGCAATACAAAAATCCTGTTCTCTGGCTATAAACATATCCAATTCTGGGAGCCCCTGGGGGCTGCTAGTGCAGAATCCACGGAGGGCATGGCATCTTTTTCTTCCTCTGCTCTGTTTGCCTAGTGAAACTCATGGTTTGCCAGCAGTGGAGAGCATCTGCTGTGGGATCCCAAAACCAGTTAGGTGTATTCCTCGAAAACAGGTGTCCAGTTTTGTTTTAAGCTTTAGGGGATCCCAAACTGGGATGCACACTTGGAATTATTGTGTGTGATTAATAGCGACCCAAACTTTCGCTGTAAAAGTCCTATAAATATGTTTTTTGGTGCATTTTAGTGATGCGTTTTTGTATAGTAGAACACAGACATATGTCCCAGACCTATTTAAAAAAAATGGTTGTCCCAGAGAAAACCTTAAACGTGTTTAGAACCTAAGGCTGGATTAGCACCTTTCTAATGCGTGCATGAACTTGCAAATCTATGCATTTTGTAGTGAATTTTATTAGATAGTTTGTTACTTGTATTTTTTTTCAATGTAATTTGTAACTAAAAGAAGAAAAGCAACAGAAAAGCAGCTTGAAGCAGTATTTCCAAAACACACCTCAACAAAATATGTTACAGAGTTTCAGGTGCTTAAAGTGGACCAACACCCTGGGGTGATCGGCCCGGGAATCTATAAGATTCCCGGGCCGATCACCCCCCTCACCGCGGGACATCCGAGATCGGGATGTCCCGCGGTGAGGAACCCCCCCGAAAACCCCCCAAAAACTCACCCTCTAGCCGTGCGCGCGCCCGCGCCGACCATTTCAGAATGGCCGGCGCGGGCGCGCGCGCTGTCAGAGGGACGTGCGGGAGGCGGCGGCGGACGCGCTGGCTTGTCCGTCGCTGTCAGCGCTTGTCCGTCGCTGTCACCCGGCCACGTGGGAGCGTTTTGAGGTGAGTATTGGGGTGTTTCTGGGGGGTTTTACACAGCGGGGCACCCCTAATCGGGTGCCCCCCTGAAGTGGACCAAAACCCAGGATAGTCAAAATCCTGGGTGTTGGTCCACTTTAAAGGGGAAATGAATTCTGGGTAGGCCTGCTGAGCACATCATCACACAATCACACAGGTTGCACACTCCAGAGGCTGGCCATGCATAGTGATAAGGTGATATTATCTGATACCATCTCTGGTAATATCTCTGATTTATTCAAACGTCAAAATTGCTGATATCACTAAAACTGGCATTAGTGGATTACAATAGTGGGATGAATTCCCAATTTGTGTCCCATTGTCCCAATTTGTGTCTGATTGTAATGAGAACTTGGGCCTGATGCAGAGCCTCCTCTGAACTGCCCTTAAAACCTTCCGATTGTCCGGGTCTCCCGTTTGAATCGTGGCTCAAATGTGATGCAGAGCCTCCGTCGGAATGGCTCCCTAACTGATCCGTCAATTTCACTTTACTCGGAAAGCTTTTTTTGCTCTTTCGGGTGCCTTCAATTTGATCGGGGCTCCCGTTCACGTTCACACGGGCGGCCCGTTTTTCCCTGATTTTTCCTGGCTTTTTGAACGTACCTGCTTGGTTTCCGTCGTATTTGACCTTCCATTTTGGTGGTTTTAGCAAGTATACTTACATCTCCATGGCTCTTCAGCTGCCAATCTGGCTACACGCAAGCGCACATCCCTAAACCTCCATTGGAATATGCATATGGCACCAACTGCCAATATGACACATATATATATATATATATTTCTGTTAAATTTTTGGTGTTCCTTTTTCCTTGCCATTAATGCATACCTTAATTCTTTCTGATTGTTTTTGATTTATTGTCCCATATCTAAACCTTTTGTGTCATGTAAATGTGTGATGATGTTGTATGATTGTACATTTGCAGGAAAGACAACACACCAAATCTTTTTATTTGTTTTTAATTCAAACGTTGTTTTTTTGGGGGGGATTTGGATTTTTCATATTTTTTTATTTTTTGCCAAAACTAAAAAACAATTAAAATTTTAATGCAAAATAAAAAACATTAGGCCTCGGGGTCTTGTGCCTGTGGTTTTCTAGTATCTGTGAATGATAAACAACATTAGTTTAGCATTGTTTTTATGGTTTGGTTGGGCGTGTTTTTTTTGGGGCACTTTTTAAACCGGACCTTCAGCGTGATTTAATGAAAAGCCCAAACTCTTAAAAAACGATTCCGCAGCATCATCTGTTATAAAAAGATACAAGGACCCACCATTAATCCACCAAATACATTAACAAGTTTCCTGGCCTAACTAAAGTCACTATATTAACCTTTTGCTGCCTCACATTGCCCTAGTTCTTCTATCTGCATGTAGGCTAGTTTGTAGCTGCGTACATGGGTTAAAATAAGGTGGGCTGGTATGTAACGTGACAAACTAAGTTGTTTCAGACTATTCTTGCACTTTGTTTTTTTTTTATTATAAGGAATGTGTGCGCGCACATAAACGCACGCTCGCATACTCACATCCATGATGATGTCGTCCTGCTCCTGTGTAAAGATGGCATAGCTCCTGGTATAGCTCTGACGTTCCCCCGCAGTGACGTGCAGGACATCCCAAATTGGAATGCCCCAGAGACATGATGCCTGTAACCCAGCCCTGGATTCCTTCACACTCCAAAGGGCTGGGTTACATGGGTTTTGGCCTGCTTTAAAACATCATGACCAAATCAGGTTAGGATGGAATAACCCACCTCCTTTACATTATTATTAAAGTAACACAGGTTCCCTCACATAAAGCAGAACAAAACCCAGAGCGGCCACTGGTCTTCCCCCTGGAAATCCCAGATCGGGATGCCCCACTGTGTGAAACCCTTTTTACTGAGACTTTACTCAGAAATGGCAGACTCCCTCTCTTAAAGCGGAACAAGCCATGATTAGTTTAATGACCTTTGCAGCCGTATATTGTAGTGCCCCCCCAGTCTGATTAAGACAACGGAACCTCATCTTCAAGAGACCAAAGGCTCGCTCCACCACAGAGCGAGTCCTCCTGGGGGCAGTATTGTAGCGCTCCTCTGCCTGTGAAGATGGGTGCAGGATTGGGGTCAGCAGCCAGGGGAGCAAAGGATAGCCAGAGTCTCCCCCCCCCCCCCAAAAAACAAAAAAAAACAAAAACAAAATAAAAAAAAAAAAAGGTGTGCATTGCAACAATAGAAAAGAGGGACAAATAGGTGAGCAGGGTAGGGTGGGAGGAAAGGACATTTGTAATGAGCCTACATGCACATCCAACCTGTACACTCATTAAAAAAGTCTGGGGAATACTAGTTACATAAGAGGGCAAGAACATGACGCAATAGGGTACAATCACTTAACCCATTTAATTTAAAGTTAAAAAATTAGGCTAAAAATATACTAACAAAAAAATTAACAAATAGTGTGTTAAGGGAAAAAAAAATAAAAGACAGGGTGGGCAACCAATACAAGTTTCATACACATACCCAGTAAGGCGGGTGAGCTCAAATAGGTGCAGCCTGGTTTCTGCCATACTCAGCAGGACAAGACCGCGGAGCTGGCGCCGCTGATGTGCTCCAACAGAGGACTGCATATTATTGCCCGAGTGCAAATACGGCTGCTCTGACTTGCCGTAAGTGAAGGCTCGGCGGCCCCGTTTCATTAGGGTGATTTCAATCGGAAAACAAGGCTCTGCATCACTGAAAAAAAACGGAACAATGAACGAGGCGTCCGTTTTGCCGGGAAACAGCCTCGTGCGAGCCGATAATCGGAAAGGCGGCTGAGCGCACACCTGAGCGCATAAACGCACACTAAAATCAATGTAGCACCCTTTCCTGACCCGATCAAAGCCCAAAACCAACGGGAAAACGCACGGGAGAAGTGAACGGGGAGGCTCTGCATCAAGCCACTTATGTTTCCCCTTTTCCTGCAAAGCAATGTAATGACGCACTCCATAGTTTATCTTATCCTCAGAAATAGCTTACTGGGAAGTGCTACTTTGGCCTCGATTCGCTAAGAGTTCTCATGATAGTAAAAAAATTCAATTTATGAGAAAAAACCTGAGAATTTCACTTTTAGTGAATCACCAGATAGGAATGCAATAAAAGTCAATGGCACTTTTTACTCCTCAGAAAAGTTTTGAACTTTTTACTCTGCCACTGACTTTCAATAAGGATGATTCAGAGCTCCTTTCTCTACATTTTTTTGCGTGAAAATTTCCATTCTCGTCCATTTTCCCCCTCACCTGATTTAGCAGAGCCCTTTTTTCTGAGAGAATTTTTGTGTGAAGTGTTTACATTTTTCTGTGATTTTTCGTTTGATAGCAAAGCTTCCAAAAAAGTTGAGAATGGGGTTCTGAATCAACACTATTGTCTTTGTATGTGGTGATTCAGCAACAGTGAAATTCTCAGGCTTTTTTCTAATGAATTGAAATTTTTACTACCACAAGAATTATTTTCAACTCTTCATGTATCCGTGGTCTATGTTTCCTTTTTCTTGTGAAAACTAGGATTGAGACAGCCACTTGCTTCCTCTTGCTAAAGACAAGTAATTAATCTGTAATCTTGTCATTTTTGATGATGTAGCCTTTTCCTTTAGCTTACGCACAAGGTCATGTGACATATATATCCTTTCATTGTTTAATTCTAATAAAAATTAGCAGCCTGGCCGTTGAAAGCCAGACAATCAGCTCTGTAAAATGAATACAGACCTTTCTCCTTCAAGTGAAGTCAGGCCTAGTATTGGCTTTATAGAGTCCTCACAGATCCCAGTCTTAATTTGAACTGTACCCCAAATTTGTGTAATTACCCCGACAATAGGAAAAAGTGATGACACCCTATTTCTGAGGTACTGTGATCAAAAGTCTAATTTCCTAAAAATCATGTTTTTATCTTGAATTTTATCTTGAATCTGTAGCTGGAGGGATTCCTTTATAGAAAGGGGCCAAGTATCCCCATTTGCTGGGTGATCTACTCACATTTGGGAGAGACATAGATAAACCTCTTCCATACATTAAACAAATAAAGAGAAAATTACCTCACACACCACGCCTGAAATCTCATAGGATACATATGTTGGTGAAAGTGCTGTGTGTGGTACTAACCTGTCAGCAAATCCACAACTCTAAACTGAGTGCGTCAAAGGGGAACTGCAACAGGTGAGAGCGGCATCACTCAGGGCGATATTGGGGGCCATAGACAGGCTATAGCAACATAGCTTAGCATCATATGCATCCCACAGCTGAGGCAGCCGTGTTTTGGGGCTAGGCCACAGCCCTAGTAGATTTCTGATGCTAAGTTGTTGAATCTCCATGTCATTGGATGGTCCTGGTCCACAGGAACATTAATGTAATCTAAGCTACTCTGGTGCTCAGTGGCATAGTGGCCTGGGTCACATCAGCTTTCATAGGACACCCCTGCCACATTGCAGGCAAACAGCCTATCATCTACCAATCTGCATTATGTGACTTCTGTGGTATTTGCTTGCACTCTTCCTATTTATTGTGGGAATGCACTTGAAATCTACTGTAAAAACTGGGGTTTAACAGAGGTCCATGTGCCCTTAAAGTGGTCCAAAACCAGACCTAGCATCTATAAGATGCTAGATCAGGTTAGACTTCCACCACTGGACTGTCCTGATTTAGGACCCCTGGCTATGTGCAATGAGGCCATGGTTCCTGCGTGGCCAGTGGCTTCTCTAGCATCTTTCTCGGGTTGTATCTCAATGGCAACTGTCAGGGTGTTATATAGCAGGGTATACCAAATTGGAATGCCCCGGGTAGGTGAATCAAAACCCTGAATAGTGAAAATCCTGGGTTTTGTCCACTTTAAAGTAGACCAAAACACAGACTCCCCCACCTCCGAGTTTGGGTTCCTGATGCTCTTTTGTGTGAACCCCATGAAATGCCATTTTTTTACTGATTTCACCTCTTCAGAGAAAACCCCCAACCCAAACCCACCCTCAAACAGCACACAAATAACAGGTAAAGAGCTGAGTGCTCATCCCCCTAAAAATAATATGTCACATGCTTAACACTCACCTCCCACCCCAAAACAGTAGGTATAGTGACCAGTGCACACACCCAGGCCACAGCTAATAGAGCACAGAGCATTTATCTATGGCACTGGTGGGGAGGTCAGGGTGGCGGTATCTCAATCTGAGGTCTGTGTACTGCCATAGTTGCATCTGCAAAGACAGCTATGGCGGGTAGGAACGTGTACATAGTGTATGAGCTATTAACAGAAATATTAACGTTGTATTCCCCAGGACACTGGGCTGCGTTATAGTGATATAATAAACGTTTCTTTACATGCCAACAGAATGATCAAATAATTGGTTGAAATATTCATTTCCATTTTACATTGAGAAGACATTGTGCCTTATTTGCTTGCATGAATGCGTTCCTCCATCTTATGATGGCTGTGTATATGGTGTGTGCATCATTTATGTGCTCATCTCATGCAGAAAATCATCAGATATCTGCACACTGTCTACTTTTCCCTCAGATTAGTAAGGGAGGGATGGCTTCGGCATCGAGCATCTTCACACCCGAATAACCTGGACATTGGCAGAAAAGAAGAGTAGAAGACAGGCTGCTGGGAACTGCAGCTAAGGAACATATCAAGATGAGGCGCTGGGATTCTAAAGTGGAAATCCAAAACGACATAAAAAAGTTTGTACTGCACTATGGAATAAGTAATAGCCTCCATACTGGATATAGTGAGGGACACAAGAAGCCAAGGTTCACACGTTTGCACAATATTTAAAAAACGAAGCACTAAAATGTTGCTGTTGTTATTATTAATCTTTGTACTTATTTGACAGTATGGAGTCTTCTTCCAGGACTGGCATACCAGGCCAGGTCAGGTCAGGTCAGTCTTCCAGTTCAGTCTTCCAGGACCGGCATACCAGCTGATAGGTTCACTTTAGGTGCAGCCCCACTGCTCCGGAGATTGGGCGTCCGACCTGTCATTCAAGGTCCCTGGCCATGGTTTCGTCCTCTGCGCTAACCTCCGTAACAACCTGCCCCCATGATCATAGGACTCCAATCCGGGCGCTGGCTCGTAGTGAAGTTAAGGATTATGGGCGTTCTGGGGGTTATGTGTGTGTGGGAGATCCCCCTCTGAGCTTAAGGGGTTGGTCCGGTTTAAGTTAAGCTCTCCTCTCAATGTTGGCTGAAACTATCTGGGCCATGCAGGAACTGGTGCAAGGCTCTGGATAGTATACAATCTTGATCATAATACATTTACATCATATATTACCATAGGTTGTATAGCTTGGAAGAGGTTGGCACTCTATAAATAAACAATAATTATAATAATAATTAAAGGGACTGAACAGGCAAGTGCTGGATTATTGTGTAGGGCTACACTTGCCAATGTCCTAAACTTTTCCCATTTTTAAAACGAATCTTTGTTGTTGCAATATACAGTTTAAATGTTTTACTTTCAGTTTCTCCTTCTCACAGAGGGAGAGTGGGTGTGGCCATGCAGAGTAGGGGGAATGCAATGCTTTGCTTGTGCACAAGCTGAGAGTGAGCTGGGGGGCTTGGCCATAGGAGACAAAGGATTTTTATTTGTTGACCATCAGAGCAGAGCCCAGGGGGAGGGGAAGAAATTGGAACTCTAAACCTTGCCCTGAGCTGCACATAAGAACCAAAGCAGCTGAAAAGCATTCACTTAAAATGGAAAAAAAAACAGAATTTTGACAATCCCGCATTTTGTTCCTCGCCCCCGGTGGCATCCCGATTTGGGATGCCCTGCTGTGTGAAACCCCCCCGATTGCCCAGAAAAACTTGCATTTCCCCCGGTCATGCGACCGCCCAATTAGAGCTGTTTGCTATGCACATGTAATGTTAGGCCAACAGCTCTGTTTATGACAATCGGGAGCAAAGGCAGCCACATCCCCAGCAGGGTGCGTACTACTGTTCCCAGCCTTTCTGAATGGCTGGGGGCAGGAGCATGTGCACAGCCCAAAGATGCTGGATATGTGGCTGCCCATTATTTACACTGGCCACAAAGCCAGGAAGCAGGTGAGTTTTGCGCACTCCAGGGGAGTTCACACAGTGGAGCATCCTAATTTGGGATGCCCCAGGGGAAGGCTAACGGCCAGCCCTGGAAACTTTCAGATTTCAGAGCCGGCCATGTTAGGTTTGGTTCTAAATTAAGAGGTGGCGAGGCTATAGGTTTTATTAACCACTTGTATGGACAGTCCCTTTAAAGGAGGTTGATGTGATGAAGACAGAAAAGACTGAGGATCAGTTCTATACTTTCACACCATAAGGGCCTCTCAGAACTCAGCACACAGGTGTCCAGTAAAGATTATAAATGCTTTTAAACAGCTTCTCAGATCCTAATAATATACCCCTTAGGTCTCTTTACTTAATCAACTTTTTAAAGAGATTGTTTGCTACTGGCTTTTGTGGGTAAACAAGAGAGAGAGTAGCTAGGAAACCAAAATTCTGATCACTTTCATTTGAGCTCAGATAAAAGTTTAGAGTGAAACCTCCACACCTAAGCAGCAGGTACCTTAAAGTGGACCAAACCCACAGAGATCTGTCCAGGACTCTATAAGATTCCTGGGCAGATCGATCCCCTCCCCCCCAGGGCATCCAAAATAGGGATGGCCCATTGTGTGAAAACCCCCAGGTCGCCTATAAACTTATCTTCTTTTCCGGTCCAACGGTGCTTGCACGAACCGCAGCTGCATTCGCGCTATACCTTTAGCAAGGCGCATGCACGTGCCTGGCATTCGTGAATGGCTGGTACAGGCACACTCCCTGTTAGAGGGGAATGTGGCCGTCAGTGTGTTCGGATCCCCTCATGATAGACGAGCTCCTGTGCGCAGGGGCTTGTGTGGATCCGAGCGCGCTGATTGGACGAGCTGCCGCGTATGCTTCATTGGACCGGGAAGAGGTGACTTTGTTTGGGCAATCTGGGGGGTTTCACACAGCGGGGCAAAACCCAGGATAGTTAAAATCCTGAGTTTTGGTCCACTTTAAAGCTTAACAAAACTTGACATGGCCAGCCCTGGAGTCTTAGGGAATCCAGTGCAGGCTGCTGTGTGAACTCCCTCCTTTTGCAGTACCTTCCTCAGTCGATGTCAACAATTTCAGCTGCTTCCCAAATATCTCTGAGAGGCTGGGAGTGGGCCCCAATCTAAAGAGTATTGGGTTGCTCTCGATCCCTAATACCAAGCTCTGCGAGTAAACAGAGCCGTATTTTTATATTACTAATTGGATGAGAGGACTGGGGTAGGGTACGTTTCTATGGGCAATCTGTGGGGTTTCACACGGCAGAGCATCCCAAACCATGGTGCCCCCAGGGCAAGAAACAAAGCTTGGGATTGTCAAAATCCTCAGTTTTGTTCTGTTTTAAAATACATCCATCACTAAATCTGACCCCCTGATATTATAGCATTTACACTGTACAAAACTTCTATTGCGTATTTGTGTTTTTAAGTTTTCAAATAGGACTCTCCAAAATATTTTCTTACACATGCATAGAAGTTTAGAACTGTCATTCTGAGCCATTCCATAGGGACAGAGTAGTACTAATTAAAAAGTCTCCCATAAGCACAATGATAAGCAATGGATTTTAATGCTTAATCTCCAGAGATCAGTCACACATGGGGTTGAAAAGGAAAATGCTGTCGGTAGCAATAGTAGAAATCCTGTATAAGAGCAATTTTCTTTAAATGCAGAAATGTGTAATTTCATCCTTTCGCCATGTGTTGCTATGGAGCAGATTAATCTCCATAGAGCGCAGTTATCAAGCCATCAAGGGAGATCAGTCGCTCCGCTGCACAATTAAGGACCGCCTGCATAGCAGTTCTCATCCAGAAAACTGGGATCCCAAAAAAAGAAATCAATTATGGATTACTGTAGAAATCGCAAGTGTGACCCGTAATTATCATTCAGACCCTACACCCAAATAAAACGTATAAGCTTAATGTCATTTATATTTATCAATATCCACACAAGTCAGAGCGGAGACACGCAGAATCAATAACATGTAAAGCAGTATAGATTTTTGTTACCAGACAATGAACGCCTGATTTTCATTTTAATACATCTCAGCTTATAGTGACCGTGGGGTTGAACAGGGCTCACTATTGTGGAATTGTTTTATATTTTGGGTCGAACAGTTGATTACATTGTAAATGTAAAATCACATTGAATGGAACAGGATGTAATAGCCGGAGGCAGACTGGGGCTAAAGAAAAGCCAGGGATTTACTGACCCCCAGCCAGTCCATCATATGCCCACTGAGCACCGCCACCATGTCGCTTGCCACTGTACAGGGGCTCACTATGAATGAGGCTATAACATAGCAGGGGCAGATCATGGGCAAGGATAGATATGACCACTCTTAAAGCACAACAAAACCTGGAATTTGTATTATCCTAGGTTTTGTTCCATACTCTAGGGCATCCTGATTTGGGATGCCCTGCTGTGTGAAAGCCCCAAGATACAAACTTACCTTTTACCAGTCACGATGCATGGACGGGCACTTGTCCAATCAGCACTGTATGCAGTGCATATTAATGCATGTCAATACGGCTCTGTTTAGACCAGTGCTCGACAGCTGTGAGCGAGAGCGACCACATCCCCAGTGCCCTTGAGGTTGGAGCGCGATCCTGCCCCCAGCCTATCTGAATAGCTAGGCACGGGAGCGCAGCTCAACCCAGAGATGCTGGGATTGTAGCCGCTCTTGCTCCCGATGTTTACATCGCAGAGGGAGCCACGAGAAAACGTGAGTTTGGGTTGTCCCAGGGGAAGGTATGACTGACCCGGGGGTTATTTTGCAGGGCTGGCTGCTTAGGGTTTTGTTCCACTTTAAGCTGTAGTATTGAGTAGATAATGTGGTATGGGTGCATACACCCCTCCCTATGAAAGGGAAGTTGATAAAAGCATTGATGGGGTGGGGAACTGTGAATTGTCCTGGCTGGGGGGGTGTAGGGGGGCTGGGGTTTAGATTCAGGTGGCAGAGAGTGGAGGGGCTTGTTAGAAGCAGGACTCCACTCACAGGAATGATTACAATTTGCCACAGACTCTGGGTGAGTTGGGGTGTGTGCTGGGACTATACCCAGTACAGCCTTTCCCAAAGCAGTGCAGCCCACCAGGAATTCTCTTGTTTTTCCTTACGGCCAGTAATAGCATGTGTAGTAGGTTGAAAGTTCACTGATCAGTCCACAACCTTATTCCATAAAGCACCACTTTCCATTATCTAATGACACCATGTAAATACTGTACCACCTAGATGGTATTCATGGGATGTCTATGAATAGCTTTTAGCACCTTTTGAAGCAGTTTTATACTTACTGAGTAAATCGTCAGATCAGTCTGCAGCCTCACAGCCTCATTGTGTACCAACTCATAGGATCACTGGTTGTGGACCCCAGTATTTTAATCATCTAGACGAGGCGTTTCTAACTTCTTTTCAAGTACCACTTTCCATTTTCTGATCAAGTGGGTGGTGCAGGAGCGTTGTCAGCCTCCTAAAATCGTAATCAAAATACACAACACAGCCGTTTAAAGTATAAATCACATAAACCAAACTTGAAGTATAGATAGCAGCGGATCAGTTTGGGGTACCGGTAAGTCTGCAGCCTTGGTACCACCTGAGAGGATGTCAAGCACCACCAGTGGTACTAGTACCACCTGTTGGGAACCCCAGATCTAGACTGTCAGTTGAGCAGACATGTCAGTACAGCACTGTCATTGTATTTTTTGCCCTATAGGACGCACCTGCCCATAAGACACACCTTTGGAGGAGGAAAATAAGAAAAAAAATACAGTGAACCAAATTGTTTGATAAATAGAGGCTCTTACGGTTTAATATTTTGCAGATGACCAGACATGCAAGAATATAAGTACAGCAGTAAACATTTTACAGTATAAATATAACTCAGTTCTAGCTAACTAGTTATTGGGGGACTATCTCCTGCATGGTCTACCTATCTTTATGCTCTGGCTGTAAAACCATCCTTGCTACAAACTGAGCTTAGTTCATGGCAGCTGCTAGTGAGTGCATTATTTTCTCCTGTTGATAAATCACATTAGCCCTTGGTGCAGTGTCTGTATTAGGCAGCTCTGGACAAAAAAAACTGGTTATGTTACATTGCCTCTGCTATAAATGCTTGCTATTTATAGTTAGTGTTGTTTCTACAGTTAAATGCTTGCTATAAAATGGTTTTGACTATGAAACCGTTCTTGCTAGAAATTATCCTTACTACAAAACTGTTCTTGCTACAAAACTGTTTATGAAAAGTGAGTATTGCTACAGAACTGTTCTTATTGCAGAACTGTTTACAGCACAGTACAGATCACCAATCTTGTTTGCTATCTATGAATCTATTACATTGTGTACGTTTGTGCCAAAAGGTACATTATATTGCACTAAGGTACTGTAGATTACTATGTAACTAGAGGCCAAACATCCCCTAGTGGATGGCACAGCTAATGACATCAAAATTCATCTTCCTTTACTTTACTGTATTCACTATTTGCTGTGAAATCATACCACTGTATAAAAAAATCTATTCTGTTTTATATGGTGTATGATATATTTTTGATCATCTCAATATACTTCGTCAAAATGGGATGTGCATTTGTTTTTGCACCAATTTGCACCTGAAATTTTCCACTAGCTCCATTTTGGTGCACCAAATCCAGTGCCTGATTTATGGTATGTTTAGAGAGAGGATGTGGCAACTATTATTAAGTGAATTTCCTTCAGAAAACAGGTGGAGGAAACTGCCGATTCCAATGAGTAACAGCCTTATTTCATTCTGAAAACACATGCCAGCAGCATATGGCATGTTTTTGAAGAATGAAAGTGTTGACCGCAAGTTCTTTTTAGGGACTGAACCCTTTTTTATCTTTGTTTGAAAGAAAAATGATAAACAGTTGTCAAAAATCACAAAAATTAGGGTACAAACAACAAAAATGGGGATATTGTGCTCCAAAGTTTGGCAAAAGCAAAAACAATAAAAAATGATAGTGAAATTATTAAGCATTAATATGCAAACCAAACGGGGGAGGGTTAAAAATAACATCTGGGACAAAACATTGGGCAAAAGACGTTAAGAGTTAACTTGAATCAGAATACCCCCCCCCCAAAAAAAAAATAAATAAAACAGCAGATTTTCCTTGCGGAATGCGCAAATTGACACAAGGATAGGCAATTTGCACTTCTCCCGTGCACTTGCCATTTGGTGTGATTCATACATGTGCCTCGCATGTGCACACGGTCATGATTCATGCTTCTAGGTGCACGTGGCATAGTTTTTCTCTCCGCGTTTTTGCGCACCTGCCATAAATCGACCCTATTGTGTACTTTTGTACCAAAAGGTACATTATATTGCACTAAGGTAAGGTCGATTGCTATGTACCTAGAGGCTAGACATCCCCTAGTGGATGACACAGCTCTATACAGTATATGATATATTTTTGATAATCTCAATACACTTTGCCTTTGATATTTAGCAACAAAAATAAGCGTGTCAGCTGCTCATTTCTCTATTTTGTGGATCTATTGTGACCACCTGTGGGCCAGTCCGAACCTGTCTACACAGCCCTTAACGTATATTACTGAATTTAAATTCTGCTATAAAGGAAAACTGAAAACTCTTTTTGTTCCATGAGAAGGTGAAAATAATATCTGTTCATAAGTTAGAAATGCAGGAGATACGCTTTAGGCCCTATTTTTTGCTGTTATGCCCCCGTTTACATCATGTGTACAATAGCTATACAATATATGTATGCATTTAAGCACCATTCATTTGTACATCTTCACAGTACATGCTCTTTATGTGGAGTGATGTCTGTAACAATCTGTTTTATGATCACACAATGTTGTGTTTAACAGCTCTAGGGAGTGATAAATATAAAGAGCAATATCTAGAGACCTCATAAAGATGAGGAAGGGGGAGTTCGGAGCTATAGCCTGGATAGCAGGATGAGCTGCTAATACATCGGATACGCATTGAGCTGTAGGAAGATGGTGCTACCATAGCTCCTGAGTTTGACAGATTAGAAGGCAGATTAGAGAAAATCTATATCAGAACCTAAGTAAAGACTAAATAAAAGAAATTATTCTACCAGCATATTTATCACATGCCTCAAACAAAATAATGCTTCCTATTTTTCTCAGTAAACCTCTTATTGCTGTACAATACAGTAATCATAATGACAAATATACCCAAATATCCAGTGTGTTCATAACTTGCATATAAGTGGTCTTGCAGACTATATGGACAGGAGTATTTCGACACCTACACTTTAAACATGCAGGATTTATTCTGGCATCCTGTTCTAAATCCATAATCATTAGTATGACAATGGTCACCTCACCGCTGCTAAAGCTTCTACTCTTATGGAAAGGCTACTATTGATCATTCACTTCTACTCCAAATTCTTTCTTGGGAATTAAAGATCTTGCACTTTAAGACTCTCCTCTCAGATCATATATTCAGTGTACCCCACTTCCCCAGCACAATTTCCTCTCCTCACCCTTTGAGTCGGTGTACAACAAGGATCTTTCCTTGGACCTCTACTCAAATATATATCTCCTCTATTCTGTCTCATGCTTTACACTGTTATACAGCTATCTCCTCATTCATGTGTTTTTGCTTGAATGTGAATGAAACAGAGCTTGTGATTTTCCCGCCATCCAATTATTCCATCTCCAACATAATGATATCAGTCAATGATCTCTCAATCCCTGCAGCTTCCCAAACACAACATCTTGGGGTCCAGTTGGACTCTGTCTCATTCACACCTCATTCTCTAGCTACCTACTGACATCTCCAACTCGAGTGCATGCTTCATCAATTCTCAGTAAAAAAAATAACAAATAATAATACTATTTGAAAGCATTGAGTGAAAATAAGGTTCAATGAAAGGGCAAGACATTCTATTCCATACTATTTAATCCCACAGTCACATTCACGTTCCCCACCTCGATATAAGTTACAGGCCTGCATGTGTTGCTATGTTGAAGCATTAGGATTTCCTTTCACTGGCTTAAAGGGGCCTAGGTTCTAATTCATCTGTGGGAATGGGGGTTTGGAGAGGTTGGCACTAGATCCTAAGATTGAGAGGCTGGGGGAGCTTTGCCAAATTTTTTAATTATTAATTTGTAAAAAATGACTGCATTGGAGAAAATCTTTCATATTTGCACCATACCTGAAGAAAAACTCACAACACCCATGTGCAGGAGATGTCTTTTGTACTTAATTGTGAGTTGTCTGTGGAACATTTCAACAACGTTATCCACAAAATGCTAAAAAGGGGGCTCGGGGTAAAAGCATGGTAGGCCAATAGGTGGCTGAGAGGACACTTGCTGGATGAGGTTCAAACCTTTGAGTTTGCAGGGAACCATATTTCTTACAAGTTAAGCCCCAGATAGTATGGCTTGATTTAAACCAGAACAATTGGGTGTTGTTTCAAGCGCGGGGGGGGCATCCGAATTGCGGATGCTCACCTGGACATTTCTGCGCCAAATTGGAGAACTCTTTCTATTCTCCCTGGTACCCTGGAGTAATTCTGCTCTGTAACTAGCCAGCACGGACATGTGGGTGCTGGCCAGCCGAGTTTCCTGTCGAGTGCCGGCAGCCACATGACCAGGTCAGCCAATCAGAGCACTGGATTTCTCCGGGGACTGAGGAGAAAGGTAAGATTTATTGTCTTACACAAAGAAGCATGTTACAGAATTACATGCATGGGTTTCACTAAAGATGATTCTCCAGTACTGTACTGCCACTGGCTATAGAGGCCTGGTGCCTAATGTACCAATCTACCCTGCCTGCACGTGCATCCTGGTCTGATTGGATCTATACAGGGACTGTGGTTCTTTGATGATCTTTCCATAAATTGTTTATGTATTACATGTAAGCAACCGCAGGGTCTATACCATTAAAGCATTTGTTTTTATGTCTTACTGAGTTTAATCAAGCATCCTTGTACTAACAAACCTTGAAAGTTTCAGCAAGTGACTTAGAGTCTAAATTTCATTACAGTCTCAGGGCCTCTAATATGTAATAACAGAGATTACTTCCTGGGGTTATGGCAATGTGATGCTCACTCTTGAGCACTGGATGCTGCTGATTTACTACCAGCAATGATGTAGCTTGTGCGGGATTCACAGTACTACGCCCTTAATATTCGACACAGGTCTATTCTAGCATCTGCTGCAGAATGAGATTTCAGCTGTCTTACTCATGGTTAACACCCTTTACTGGCAAGAAAAAATACAGCACAATGTAGTCATTGCCTGTTCTCCCGATCAATATATATTTTCATATAAATTGATGTGACTAGGGGTAAAAGCATCACGTTAGCATGTGTCCTTTTATCTTAAAGTGGATGTCCATGGTAGTGTAGGCATACACCTTTTTCTAATGTGCTGGATAAATGTTATGACCATTATACAATGACATTTTCCCAAGAATTTGCTATTCAGAACATTTTAAGGTAGGAGGAAAGACTGGACCTTCAAGGGCCTTATAGAGAAACAAAGGAAACAATTAAGTTGCTGCCCCTGGCCCCCTACCTCAGCTCTCAGTCACTCAGACTTGTTCCCAGCTATCAGCACCCTCGGTGCTCCTGCTGGTGGCTGCAGCGAGGCTGCACAGGAAAGAGAGACTGTGAGTCTGTACAGCCTCACCCGCACCCATTGCGAAGGCTGAGAAAAGGTGCTGGCTTCAACTCCCCACAGTGACTGAGGACCAGGGGAGGGGACCAGTGAACACAACTTGCTTTCCAATTTAACTGGCTCTTTAAAGTCCCTGCCCAGGCTACAAATCCACAATACTCACTTTCTATCCCCTGCACACCATATATGGAGAGCTGCAACTTATTCAGGAGCTCTGCCTGGCACAACCCCTAATTATGTGAACAGAGCAGCGCAGTTTGGTCGAGTTTTAGCCACCTACATAGGGCGAGTAATGGATAAGAGAGTATTAGATCTTCGTTTATGTGTGGACAGTCCCTTTAATCCATCTTCAGGCTGTTGGACGTGTGCTGAGACTATTCAATATTATTTATTTGCAACCAGTCTTGGGATTATTCCTGGATTATTTCTCTTTTTCTGCACTGGAATTGTTTGAAAAACTGATGAATAAAAATCCCTGAAGTAGGAAATGTGAGTTTAGGACTTTCTGTAAACTTCATCTGTGCTTGTTGCCTACTTCCATCCAGTGTTAATGGATTGTTGAAATGGTTTATTTCAAGTGAGCTAAATTTTATATTTTACATATTGGGGCCTAATCTAAATCTAGAACCTATAAGCTCATGGCAGCCACTTGCAAGTACTTAATTAGACAAATAGTGCAAGGATGGGTTTGAGTCTCCCATCTCTGGCTCCTCTAGGATTGAATCATGCCCCTCCACACAGCTTTACAGTACTAGAGCTCTGCGGGAGCCTGTTGGGGGTGAAATGTTAATATAGCTTTTTAATTTATTGCCTGGACAGGGACTTTATTGTTAAAGAAGAATCATTCATGTAGAGTGTAGATCTCAAACATGCCTAGTGGACCCTTTTTCCTAGTCCGAGAAACTCACTGGTATGACTTAAGTGACCCGTGGGAGTGTGCTTAACCCTGTAAGAAGAAAGTACAAAAAAAAATAAGGTGACACATTTTCCAGTCCAGTAACATTTTACTATTACATATAATTCTTAATTTTGTCTACAGCAAATTGTTAATGTGTGTACTTTAGTAACAAATCAATTTTTTTCTGGTAAATATAGTGATTTCACCAAGGAACCTATTGCGTCCGAACATATACATCTAAATATTTAATTGTTCACTTGGAGTTTCAGCAAGCTTGAACAACCCCAACATTCCTCTGGGCACCTTATCGACTGCTGGATGCACAGCCATGCTCATACACTGTCTAATGGTGCTTCAATGTGGAGTCACTATTTTTCCGCAAACATTGTATTCTTTGAGAAATCAATATTTTTTGCCATGTGTCAAAGATTGCTGTGCTCAGAATGTCAATCAGCCTCACCACTGCACATCCACTGGTACACTACACAGAACTGACCCTCCCCCCTCCTCTACTCTTTGAAGATTCAGCTTTAGAAATTAAATATTAAGAGACACAACAGTGAATTCACTGAATAAGGCTTTCCTCAAGGACATGGCTCTGATGACCTCCCCGCACCCCCTGGCTTATTCTCAGCCTTTGTTTTATACTTCCCTTTTCAAAAACACTCTATAATAATTTGCTGTTATTGTTTTTCCACTGTATTGTTCTGTTGATTTTGCAGTTTTTACTGCTGTCCTCTATGTTTCTCTGTTTGTCCCCTATAATAACTCTGTCCAATGCCAATCACACCTCCTCTGTGCTCTTCACACTTCCTTCTGTCATTCCGTCTGTTCACAGTAATGCCTCCCTGCTTTCCGCTTACCCAGTTCTCTGGGAGAATAATTTGTGTGATTTTTATATCTGCTTTCTCCCTACGCCAATCTCTTTCCCTTTATAGATTCTGCTGCGATGCACGGGGCTAGAGCTTCATCATCTTTTTATAAGATAACCTAAAATGAGATTTCCATTATCACAGATGTATTGCAGCCTTATTTGAAGAGGAACCAGTTGAGCACCAAGTAAATGAAAAGGCCTCACCTCAACATGTGTCTATGTTGCTCATAGCAACTGGTAGCATCATTCTTTTAAGTTCATATTGTCTAACCCTTTTGAGCTGTGCTTTAGCTTCAGCACATAAGGGTTTGGGGTCGTTAAACTTAATGACAGCTTCATCGTAGTCCTATTGTTAGACAAATGTCATTTATGTAAACAAGAGCAATAATTAATTTTTTCTCTTACTAAAGTAACAATCCTGTACTATTATTGCCATTGCCTCGTATGGCCCTTTTTACTTTTATACTACGAAGGCACAATCCTGTGCACTAAATTAAGATCAGCTAGCATACAACTAAGAAATTACTCCTCTCTCTCCCCTCTCTCAAACTTTCCCATCTCATTACCAAAGGTACGGGGAGGCCGATTCATTAATAGCGGCAGGTAGCGACAGATGAGCGACTGAAGTATGGCACTATGAGCGCCGCTAGCGTACGCCGCGGGCGGTAGCGATTCGCTATAGCAGGCCTCCTCAGTCGCTACCTGGCGTTGTTGGGAACAACGCCTACATTTCTGAATATGATGTTGGAGCTCAGCTTTGTAGGCGCTGTCAGTCAGTTTGACCACGCTATTCAACACAGCGCCTGCGCTTTGCTGTGGGCTGGGAATCAAGTACCTTCAGAATTAAACACATTGCAACATGTTTCTTTAGTTTTTTTTTTTATTTTGTGTTGAAAAGGAAATAAAATTAAAACAGAAATTAGAATGAAAAGGAAAATTAAAACAGAAATTAGAATGAAAAGGAAAATTAAAACAGAAATTAGAATGAAAAGGAAAATTAATACAGAATTAAACACATAGCCACATGTTTCTTTAGTTTTTTTTTTATTTTTTGTAGAAAAAGGAACTAAAATTAAAACAGAAATGAGAATGAAAATGAAAATTAAAACAGAAATTAGAATGGAAAGGAAAATGAATACAGAAATTTGAAAGAAACGGAAAATTGGCTTCAGGGTGCATCTCGGGGTGCCTAAAAAAGATAAAAAAGTGCAGTTAGTATATATATTTAAATTTGTTTTTTCGCTGTAAAAAAATATTGCATTAATTGTTAACCAACATTTGCGTCAATCTTGCACACCAACCCTAATTGTTATGTTGTTCAGCTTCCACCCCCCCTTAGAGTGGTTTTGGTCATCTTACACCCCCCTTAGAGTGGTTTGGGTCATCTGACACCCCCCTTAGAGTGGTTTGGGTCATGTTACACACCCCCTTAGAGTGGTTTTGGTCATCTTACACCCCCCTTAGAGTGGTTTGGGTCATCTTACACACCCCCTTAGAGTGGTTTTAGCCAAATTATGATGGGAGGTCAAATACATTTACCCAGTAGTGCAGTACTTGGATTAGAGTGAAGGGTAGTTAGCTTACCGCAAAAAAGGAAGTGATCATCCTTTCCCTTAGCTCATCGCCAGTCTGGGTGTCCTCACTTCTTCCTGCGGGCAAGTTGGGGATTTCTGGCACCAGTGCTGTCTCCTCGGGGGATTGAATTCGGTGACATATGCAGATATTATGGAGCACACAGCAGGCGAGGATGATCTTGGAGACCTTCTGTGGGCTGTAGAGCATCTCTCCTCCTGGGCGTGCCAAACAGAGAAAGCGTGCTTTCAGCAGGCCGATGGTTCTTTCCACAATGCTTCTGGTCTTGCGGTGTGCTGCATTGTAGCGTTCATGGGCAGAGGTCCGCGGGCTCCTGACCGGAGTCATGACCCACGTTCTCTGCCCATATCCCTTGTCCGCTGTAGAAAAAACACAAGGAGAGAGACAGCAATTAGTACTAGTACATGTTTTGTTTTTCTTTTTTTCTAATTTGGCTTACTAGGCCACATATTTGAGTCCAAATACTTTGACATGGTTAATTATTTACCCAGTAGCCAGCCAGCTGGCATTTCGTTGTTCTCAAACTTCCGGCACAGGACTGTCCGCTGCAAGACGTAAGAATCGTGGCATGAGCCGGGGAACCCCGATCTCACCGCCCGCAGCTTCATGTCATGGTCACAGACCAGCATAACATTGATCGAATGAAATTGTTTCCTGTTTCTGTAATACAGCTCCTGTGCACGGGGAGGGCGGAAAGGGATATGTGTACCATCAACGCACCCTAGCACATTCGGGATCCCTCCCATGAGATAGAAAGCATGTTTTATTTTGGCAACCTCTTCCTCATCCTCAGGAAACTTGATGTAAATTGGGATTAAATCACAAATCGCCAGAACTACCTGGATTAGTATGCGGCTCATAGTAGCCTGGCTTATCCCGCTGAGGAGGGCGGAGGTTGCCTGGAAGGTCCCTCGTGCCAAAATATTCAGAGTGGCACACAGGCGTACTATGCCTGGAATGGATTGAGTGCGTTTGGTGGATGGCTCGATTTTGTGCTTAATCTGATCATATAGGGACTGTAGTGCAGCACGATTCAGACGGAAGCGGCTCCTGATCTGCTCGTCACTTAAGTCCCATACTGAAAGGCGGATTCCAAAGGAGCGGGGTGCCCTAAGCCTCACAACACCCCACTCCCTGGCCTCCTGCTCTTCCAGCATACGCATACATCCATCCACCCAGACACCATACATCACCCTCTTATCCATCACACACACTCAACAGATATACAAAATCAAACAAACAAAAACAAAAACCACAAACACACCACACACACAAACAATCACACTCCTCACACACTCGCTACAATGCAGCTCACCACAAAACCAGAACTATAGTGGTCCAAACCACCAGCCTGCTGAAAAACAGCTTTCTAAGTTAGGCACAACCAAGAGGGGAGTTGCTGCACAGCCCACAAAAGGCCCCAAAATCAAGCCTCACTTGCTGTATGCTCCACAATATTTGCATATGCCACCAAAAACAATCTCCTAAAGAAACAGCACTGATGTCAGAAATCACCCAACAAGCCACAGAGAGTGAGGACAAAACCCAGACAGAGACTCAAATGAGCTAAGGGAAACAAGCACCACACCACAGCCTTTGCCACAGTGTAACAATACCAGAAGCTTGCCAATTCCTTCCATTTATACTTCACTTTGAAAAAGGACAGGTCCGCTTTGCCGCCTTTTGCGTTGCTCTGCTATTTCCGGGCGCCAATTAGCCGACCCAGGTGTGCGTGAAACGGAGTGCGCACGCTAGTAGCGCTACTAGCGTACGTGAGCCGAAAGCCGTTAGGATAGCCACATGTCACAAGGGTTTCAGATACATCAGTCCATTGTTGTATTTGGGTGTGTGTTGTTTGGTTAATGAGGTCTGTAATTAGTTAATTGGCTAACACACATGCTTCAGTCAGTGCAGTGGAGGTGTGGCTAGAAGGAACTGGGCTGTATGTGTGAATCAATTAAGTGGGCTGGTTTGTGATTGGCTGTTAGAGCACATAAAACCTGCCCAACCCAAAGAGAGTGCGATGCCATTCTGTAGTCTGCATGCGTGCTTGTTGGTTGTGTATTTGTGTGTGTGTGCAGCTACAGGATGGAGCCAAATTCAGGACATCTGCCGGCCACAGCAGGCCCAAGTAGGAGTTTGGTGGGTGCTGTGCGCAGACCTCCCTTACGGAAAAGGGCCCAGCCTGAAGGTGGGGCAGCACCCCAGGCTAAGCGCCCAGGTGCCAAGAGGGAGCCTGAATTTAATTTGGCGGAGAATAATCATCTTGTGCGCCTTACCCTTGCTAAATGGGAGCTACTCTTTGGCTCCCAAAGCAAGTCAATAGGCAAACAAGAAAGAAGCAAACTGTGGGATGCCATTGGTGTGGAGCTTAGT
Organism: Gastrophryne carolinensis; assembly: GCA_027917425.1. Classification (NCBI taxonomy): domain Eukaryota; kingdom Metazoa; phylum Chordata; class Amphibia; order Anura; family Microhylidae; genus Gastrophryne; species Gastrophryne carolinensis. The sequence goes on along the minus strand of CM051238.1, from coordinate 270,089,857 downwards.
AGCACTGCTCAACACCCACGTAGTGGCCCATCCTGCAGGAAACGCTTCTACACTTTGAGAGGGGCCCTTATGAAAAAGATGAATCACGATCTTGATGTGGACAGTGGGACCATCCAGGCTCCAAAGAGTACCTACAGGCCGTATGAGGAGATGCTGAAGGCCAAAATTCCACTGGCTCGGCTGCAGGGTGTGGATCCTGGGGATGACACCACAGGTTGGACTGAAGGTACATATTTTCTGCCTTTTTATAAAAGCTAATGTTAATGTATGTGATTAGCATTTTCTCTTTCTGCCCAACTAACAGGAGGACCTGTGAAGTAGTACATTAGACCTCATACATTTTTTAATTTCCTGTCTGTTGCTTTCTGCATAGGTGCACATGGTGCTGTCCAGGATTTGCCTCAGGACACACAAACTCCTGCCCTTCAACCAACCTCAAGCCTAACCCAGTCTGCCATTGAAGGTATTTACCACTAATTTAGGTGCTGGTTGTTTGGGGAACAAATGGGTGTGGGAGCAGCTCCAACAATCGAGTGGGGCACTGTTGAGTATTAATAATATGGACCTGCGGCCTAATTTCACGCCCACTTTAACCCTCACAGCAACTAACTAACAAGGCCCTAACATGTGTAGCTATGTTGGAAGGCAGAGATGTGTGGTCATATATCTGCATATAAATGTGGAAGCCACACTGGCCTTGATTAGTGAATATTAGTGAATGAGCTGCTCACACACACCTTAATGCATGTTGGATTTTTGCACGCACATTAACAATGGCTCAATGTTTGCTTGATTTTTGCCTAGCTGCCCCGCCATTGGCCCCAGCATCTCCTCAGGAGCCAAGCTACTCTTTGGATGTCGGTAAGTGCATGTGTCAACCTTGCTTTATCCACTTTAACCCAAGTGCATGTGTCTCATTCCTCTTTTTTATTGGTAGGCCAAGTGACTGGTTCATCTTTGGACCCCACTTCCGATGTTGCAGGTCAACAGGACCCTGTTGGTGTGTATAGCAATACATAATGTATCCTTTATGCTGTTTCTGTTACACTGGTTCGATTTGGTTAGTCTAATAATCTACATGTTTGCTCTGTCAACTTGAAGATGCCTCTTGGGAGTGCTTATTCCCTCCCCAGGGTCAGTCTAATAGTTCTTGGAGTGATTGCAATGCATTTTGTTTGACATATTTTTGGACAAACATTCACCCTAGTAGTTTGAGGAATATTTAGAGCCATTACTTGTGTTTTTTAGTTGACCAGAATATCGGAAGTGGCTGTCCGGAAAGGGCCCTTCAAGTTCAGGCTGCCAGAGATGAGGGTACGTTGTTTTGGCTTGCTCTAGTATGTATTTTGGCTCTACTTTTTTGGCACTTGCTTCAGGCAACTTGTGTGTCCACATGTATTTTAAAGGTCCAAGCTCGAGTGAGGGCCCCACTCCAGACATCTGGGAGATTGCGGGTATGTGTAATTTAAGCAATGTGTCTGATCTTATTTGGCCAAATTATTGCCTCTTAGTCCTCTAACATACATGTTAACAATCTGAGTTTAACAGATACCTTTGGTCTAGTGTGTAATTTGGCACTTTGTGGAGGTATGGCCTCGATAGCCTAGCCATGTTACATTTGAGTTTGGTCCACTGACCTACTAACCTGACTTTCCTGTTTAGCATATGCCAACTTGCCGGAGATCTCTGATGTTGAATTGCCCCTCTCTGGCAGCGATACCTCGCTCCTACCTGTGGCGGACGACATGGAGGTAACATGGCTGATTTAGAGGACCAATAACCACATTGCCATGTTCGTGGGTAGTGGATGAAGCAACATGTCACATTTCCTTTCTTTGTCGTTTTGGCAGGAGGCGGAACCAGAACCCCAAGCTGGGACCTCTTCCCAAGTCCCATGTGGCCAAGCTTCCGAGGCTCAGACAAGGGTAAGTTGTATAGTGACTGTTTGGGCAAATTATTTTGAGGGGCATACCTGCATTGGTTCGGTTTGTCTAAAATGTTGTTTTCTATTTTGTTAGGCTCAAACCACAGCAAGAGGAGGTGTGGCACCAACCAGTGCAGATTTTTATGAGCTAGGGGTCCGGATGCTGGAGGACTACAGTCGCCAACAGCCGCGTGATGGAACTAATGAGCGCATTGCGGCGTTGGAACAGCAGGTGCTGATGTGTCAGCAACAAAATGAGGCCCAGCAGCGCCAGATCGACCAGTTGATGCGTAACCAGCACCAGAACCAGGAACTTGGTCGGCTGGCCAATCTAATGGAACAATCTCTCCAGCAGCAGCAAGAAGCTATACAGCGGCAGGACCAAACTTTGTTGTTGATACAACAGCTCATACAACAGCAGTCTATATTTTTTACTGCACTGTTGTCCCCCAACACCGCCCCTAGCAATGACTCCCAACCTCCCCGGCCACCCAGCCAAGAATATTAATTTTGTTAGTGTTTTTTTTTCTGTAAATATATTTGATTAACCCACCTCTAAATTGTGTTTTTCCTAAGACATAGCTAATAACACAGTCAGGGATGAGTATCTTGATCTAGATATGTAAATGTATTTGTAAATTTAGGCCACACATTTGTGACCATAGCTTACTATGGTTTACACATGAAATGGCTCCAAAGGTATGGCTAAATTGACACACAAATGGGTTTTGAGACAGTTAAACTATGCTTGCCAAGGCACAACACTGTAATTATGTAAATAGAAAATTTTTATTTACAAAGGTGGCCAACAGGGCCAACATTGCCCAACAAAGGGCGTCAACCAACGGGCCAGGCATCCCCCCACCCTAACGACGCCGCCGCCGCCTCTTCTTGGCCGGCAGCATCAGCTTCAGACGCCTGATCTCCCGCCACAGTCTGCGATGCTGGTTTTCACAAGCTGTAGAGATGTATAAACAAAAAATTATTAATAAATGGAATGTGACCTCAACAGACACAGATGTAGCAATGTAATGTCAGTGTGTCCAATTAGCTGACACTCACATTAACATTGTTGCCCACTGTGCGCTTATTTGTTAACATTATATGAGTACTATTGACTGGCAGAAATTTGGACACCACATCCCAAGCATACATTTACTCTTAAAGTGGACCAACACCCACCGGTGATCGGCCCTGGAATCTATAAGATTCCCGGCCCGATCACCTCCCTCCCCGCGGGACATCCGAGATCGGGATGTCCCGCGGGGTGAAACCCCCCCCAAAACCCCAAACTCCTTACCTCAGTTTCGGCGGCGCACGGCCGCCGGGCCCTCCCTCGCGCCCCTCTAGACGTGCGCGTGCCTGCGCCGGCCGTCTGTGAATGGCCGGCGCGGGCACGCGCGCGTAAAAAGGGACGCGCGGGAGGCGGAGGAGGAGGAGCCTCTTGTCCGCGGCTTGTCCGTCGGCTCGAGGAGAGGTGAGTTCAGGGGGTTGTCACACAGCGGTGACGATCGGGGGTGCCCCACCGTAGTGGACCAAGACCCAGGAAAGTCAAAATCCTGGTTGTTGGTCCACTTTAACTCTTGGGAAGCAAAGAAGGTATAAGTTCCAGTGTGTACATTTATGTGTTTAGTCACAGCCAAACATTAGGGCCTAAGTGCTAATGCGTAAACTAGTTTTGACAAGATTCTTAGAGGTCACGACCTAAGCAGCCCCATTTGGTTGTGTCTAAACCACTAATGTGGCAAAATCCAGAATGTGAGGCAACAATCAAGCATGCAGACAGGCATGTAGGATTGTTGACCAAACACATGTAACCTAGATGTGTGTTAAATTAACACATAGGTACATTGTAAATGTCTGCAGATTGGACTCGAAGACATAAGGGTCGATTCAAAGAAACATGTAACAGCTTTGATTTTGGTGCCGATCATCCTATTTTTCCCGTACGCTCGTGCGTTCGTATGAACTTGCGAGTGATTCTATAAGCAAATACGTTTCTATCCTAAAATGTACGTCCGTTCGTATGGCAGTTCAGGAATCAGACCTATGTCAGTTTCCATCCTGAATTTTCCGTTTCATCTCTCAGGTTGCAACATTGGTTTTGCCCTTTTTCCTTTTTTGTCTGGACGTAAATCCTTCTGATCTTGCGGCTGCGCACTACAAACTTACCTCATTAAAGTGCATTCTAAATATTTGGTCTTTTATTTTTCTTTATTTCATTCATTTTGTAGTAACCAACCATTAATGAATGCATTTGCATAAGTAAATCTTACTTAGGCCTCGGCCATGCTGATACATGCAGTTCATTGGAGCTCAAGACGCACAGACTCCTCCACATAGCCAAAAAAACTGTTCAGGAACAGCAATCCGACTGCTAAAAGGTGTCGGCAGTGGCTTTCTTTTAAAACGTATTTAGAGGTTTGAAAACTGTTCTCTGAATCACACCTAAACACATCCGATTATCCTAAGTTTTACGTTTTGATCCTAAGTTTTAGGATTTGATCCTAAGTTTTACGTTTTGATCCTAAAATTTAGGAACGAACTTCCGATGATCGTAAGAGCATATACGCATTCGTACGTAGGCTCGTGCGAGTCGGAAATGGCCAAAAAAACATGAAAAAATGACTAACACCCACCCAAACTTACGATTCTCGATCCGAAATCAATTAACTTTTGCTCTTTGAATCGAGGGGATAGGGTTCACAAGTGCATAGGAAGTGGGATGTACTCACCATCGCAGCTGTGGCGGGGGCCCATGCTGCTGGCCGTCCCTGGAGCTGGGGTGGGGAGGATGGTGACTGGCTCCGTCTGCGTAGAAACATCTGTCAGGAGAAAGCAAAAGAGAAAACCTAAATTAGTGGGACAATGACACCTGACTATTTGACATCCATCTGGTTAGGGAGTCTGAAAAACCAAATGCTTGCATGGTTACATACATGTTGTCCAACATAAGCATATTTCCTGGACCATGAGTTCATGTAAATTATTTATGGTTGCAACATGGACCCCTAAAGATAATGTGCCAATAACCTTGACAGTGCAATGTTAAGGACTAATTTGCAGTTGATTGTTGAATGTTACTAGTGTGCAACATGTGTTAGCCGGAACAACTTAACCAAATAACACATTTGCTAGCCCCCATCATGTTGTGGGCAGAAACATAGGGGTGGTTGCCAGTTGGCTAGCACTGTAGTGGGGTTTGTGATGTTAATGTACATTATCAAACCACCTTGTACTATGGACCAGGAAACATGTGTCTCTTCAAAGTGGGCCAAGACCCAGGATTGATACTATTCTGTGTTTTGGTCCACTTTGGCAGAGCACCACCATTTGAGTGAGACACCGTCCGCCGCCGCTGCCTTCCGCACATCACTCCTCCAGTGTGTGCGCACGCGCAGGCCATTAGAAAACAGAGAGCGCAGGCGCACACACATCTAGAGGGGCACGCAGGAGGCTGCGCCGGTGGCTTCTTCCACCACCAATGAGGTAAGAAGTTTGTGGGGTTTTTTTTGGGGGGGGGCCTGGGTGAGGGAGGTGATTGGGCAGGGAAGCTTCGAGATTCCAAGCACAATCAACCATGGGTCTTGGTCCACTTTAAGGAATGTCATAACATAGTGAATGTGATGGATAACAACAAACACTTACCATGACTATGCCCGTGGAGAATGCGTCGCCAAAAGGCCATGGAGGTGCCGCCTATATGATGCCCTGCAAATTAGAGAGGAATGGCAAGGGCTAAGTACAAATGGCCAGATGAAACCTGTCACAGACTAACAATGACAAAATGTGCACTCACCAGGGGATGATCCGCCACTTGAAGCCCAGGGAGGGCTCTGAGGAGGAGGCGGGGAGCCTCGGCTCCTCACACTCTGCTCCGAAGATCCACCAGCCAAAGGGCCACCCTCCTCCCTCTCACTCCCTGCTCCTTCAGGGAGTGTGGGAGAGTCCATTCCTTCCACCCCACTTGGACTCCCCACTTGAGAGTGGCCCCTTGGCTGTTGAGACTCCTCAGAGTCAGAGTGTGAGGAGCTGAGGCTTGAGCCTGCCAGCCCCCCAGCAGCACACTCCTCTGGGGCGTCATCCCCTTCCTCCCCTGGGTCCTCCAAATAGGATCCGTGAGAGGGACCCTCCCCCGATGACTCCCCCGAGTCCGCCTGCCTGGTTCCTTCCCACGTTTACCCAGGGGAGGACGCTTATCTGTGTTGAGGGGGTGAAAGAAAATAATTAATATTACGACCACAAATGGACACAGCTTAGCAGATGATTAAAACTAAAGTATAAACATAGCATAAGCTTAAACGTACCTGATGCGTAGGCATCATATAGGCGGTACACGCCTTCAGGGTCCCGGCGCTTAAAGTCTGACCATTTTTGCTGGATGGCACGGATAGACAGCTGGGTATTGAAGCGCCGGGACACTGTGGCCTTCACCTCCATGGCAATGCGCTTCTTGCCCCCACGGGCATAGTCATATTGGTGGATGCAGAAATCCTATGACAAATGAAAAACAAACACAAATCAATACATGACATCCGAACTATGGCATAAACAGTTATACTGAGACCAGAGTAAAGTGGACCCACACCACGGATTAGCAATATTCTGGGTTTTGGTCCACTTTGGTGGGGCACACCAATCGGGGGTGGGCTGCTGTCTGAACCCGCCTTGGAGGGCCTTAAAAACACCACTTACCACACTCCCACGTGACTGCTCCAGGCTAGCACAGCGCTCTGCGCCGCTGTGGTATGCGCATCCAAGGCCATTTGGACGTGCATACCAGCTCTGCTGCCTCTGAGCGCCAAAGAACGCGTGTGGCGTTTGACTCTAACAGGGGGTGCGCCTGCGCAGGCCATGAACAAATGTCTGGCGCAGGGGACCACCCTGCTAGAGGGAAGCGCAAGACGCATCCGCAGCTCACGCATGCACAGATGGGACGTGGCTGAGTTAAGGTTTATGGCCCTCCAGGGGGGTTCATCCACGCAGGACATCCAGATTGGGGATGCCCCGTGGGGAGTGATCAGATTGGTCCAGAAAACTAATAGATTTCAGGGCCAATCCCCCCTGTGTGTTGGTCCACTTTAAACATAAAATGCAAGAAAAACATACTCACTTTCACCACCTGGCCATTAACGCGGCTATCCACTCTCATCCTCTTTTTTTTGGCATGCCCAGGAGGGGAAGGGGTGGGAGGGGTGCTAGGTGGGGGAGGTGAGGTAGGTGGGGGAGGTGGGGGAGGGGTCTGATTCTGAGGAGGAGCTGGGGAGGCGCTGGATCCGTCTCCTGGGCAGCATGGTGGAAACGCTAAGGAGGAAACAGGAAACGGATATGACCCAAGCGACAGGGACACCAAAAAAAAAAAAAAACGCTCCGCGCACCAGGCACAAGCTAATATCAGCTATGTGCAAGCTAAGTGGCGGAAAAAGTAAATTGACGCAATTACAACCAGCTATTGGCCTAAGCGCTAGACATTTTTTTCCTTTAGGTGGCTTTGAAACGCAAAGGAGGGAACCGGAACCGGATATGACGAAAACAACTGGGAAATAAATTTGAAAAAAAAACGCTCCGCACACCAGGCACAAGCTAATACCAGCTATGTGCAAGCTAAGTGGCGGAAAAAGTAATTTGACGCATTACAACAAGCTATTGGCCTAAGCGCTAGACTTTTTTTACCTTTAGGTGGTTTTGAAACGCAAAGGAGGGAACCGGAACCGGATATGACGAAAACAACTGGGAAATAAATTTGAAAAAAAAAACGCTCCGCGCACCAAGCACAAGCTAATACCAGCTATGTGCAAGCTAAGTGGCGGAAAAAGTAATTTGACGCATTACAACAAGCTATTGGCCTAAGCGCTAGACTTTTTTTACCTTTAGGTGGCTTTGAAACGTTGTTGAATGTTACTAGTGTGCAACATGTTTTAGCCGGAACAACTTAACCAAATAACACATTTGCTAGCCCCCATCATGTTGTGGGCAGAAACATAGGGGTGGTTGCCAGTTGGCTAGCACTGTAGTGGGGTTTGTGATGTTAATGTACATTATCAAACCACCTTGTACTATGGACCAGGAAACATGTGTCTCTTCAAAGTGGGCCAAGACCCAGGATTGATACTATTCTGTGTTTTGGTCCACTTTGGCAGAGCACCACCATTTGAGTGAGACACCGTCCGCCGCCGCTGCCTTCCGCACATCACTCCTCCAGTGTGTGTGCACGCGCAGGCCATTAGAAAACAGAGAGCGCAGGCGCACACACATCTAGAGAGGCACGCAGGAGGCTGCGCCGGTGGCTTCTTCCACCACCAATGAGGTAAGAAGTTTGTGGGGTTTTTTTGGGGGGGGGGCCTGGGTGAGGGAGGTGATTGGGCAGGGAAGCTTCGAGATTCCAAGCACAATCAACCATGGGTCTTGGTCCACTTTAAGGAATGTCATAACATAGTGAATGTGATGGATAACAACAAACACGTACCATGACTATGCCCGTGGAGAATGCGTCGCCAAAAGGCCATGGAGGTGCCGCCTATATGATGCCCTGCAAATTAGAGAGGAATGGCAAGGGCTAAGTACAAATGGCCAGATGAAACCTGTCACAGACTAACAATGACAAAATGTGCACTCACCAGGGGATGATCCGCCACTTGAAGCCCAGGGAGGGCTCTGAGGAGGAGGCGGGGAGCCTCGGCTCCTCACACTCTGCTCCGAAGATCCACCAGCCAAAGGGCCACCCTCCTCCCTCTCACTCCCTGCTCCTTCAGGGAGTGTGGGAGAGTCCATTCCTTCCACCCCACTTGGACTCCCCACTTGAGAGTGGCCCCTTGGCTGTTGAGACTCCTCAGAGTCAGAGTGTGAGGAGCTGAGGCTTGAGCCTGCCAGCCCCCCAGCAGCACACTCCTCTGGGGCGTCATCCCCTTCCTCCCCTGGGTCCTCCAAATAGGATCCGTGAGAGGGACCCTCCCCCGATGACTCCCCCGAGTCCGCCTGCCTGGTTCCTTCCCACGTTTACCCAGGGGAGGACGCTTATCTGTGTTGAGGGGGTGAAAGAAAATAATTAATATTACGACCACAAATGGACACAGCTTAGCAGATGATTAAAACTAAAGTATAAACATAGCATAAGCTTAAACGTACCTGATGCGTAGGCATCATATAGGCGGTACACGCCTTCAGGGTCCCGGCGCTTAAAGTCTGACCATTTTTGCTGGATGGCACGGATGGACAGCTGGGTATTGAAGCGCCGGGACACTGTGGCCTTCACCTCCATGGCAATGCGCTTCTTGCCCCCACGGGCATAGTCATATTGGTGGATGCAGAAATCCTATGACAAATGAAAAACAAACACAAATCAATACATGACATCCGAACTATGGCATAAACAGTTATACTGAGACCAGAGTAAAGTGGACCCACACCACGGATTAGCAATATTCTGGGTTTTGGTCCACTTTGGTGGGGCACACCAATCGGGGGTGGGCCGCTGTCTGAACCCCCCTTGGAAGGCCTTAAAAACACCACTTACCACACTCCCACGTGACTGCGCCAGGCTAGCACAGCGCTCTGCGCCGCTGTGGTATGCGCATCCAAGGCCATTTGGACGTGCATACCAGCTCTGCTGCCTCTGAGCGCCAAAGAACGCGTGTGGCGTTTGACTCTAACAGGGGGTGCGCCTGCGCAGGCCATGAACAAATGTCTGGCGCAGGGGACCACCCTGCTAGAGGGAAGCGCAAGATGCATCCGCAGCTCACGCATGCACAGATGGGACGTGGCTGAGTTAAGGTTTATGGCCCTCCAGGGGGGTTCATCCACGCAGGACATCCAGATTGGGGATGCCCCGTGGGGAGTGATCAGATTGGTCCAGAAAACTAATAGATTTCAGGGCCAATCCCCCCTGTGTGTTGGTCCACTTTAAACATAAAATGCAAGAAAAACATACTCACTTTCACCACCTGGCCATTAACGCGGCTATCCACTCTCATCCTCTTTTTTTTGGCATGCCCAGGAGGGGAAGGGGTGGGAGGGGTGCTAGGTGGGGGAGGTGAGGTAGGTGGGGGAGGTGGGGGAGGGGTGGAGGGGTCTGATTCTGAGGAGGAGCTGGGGAGGCGCTGGATCCGTCTCCTGGGCAGCATGGTGGAAACGCTAAGGAGGAAACAGGAAACGGATATGACCCAAGCGACAGGGACACCAAAAAAAAAAAAAAACGCTCCGCGCACCAGGCACAAGCTAATATCAGCTATGTGCAAGCTAAGTGGCGGAAAAAGTAAATTGACGCATTACAACCAGCTATTGGCCTAAGCGCTAGACATTTTTTTCCTTTAGGTGGCTTTGAAACGCAAAGGAGGGAACCGGAACCGGATATGACGAAAACAACTGGGAAATAAATTTGAAAAAAAAACGCTCCGCACACCAGGCACAAGCTAATACCAGCTATGTGCAAGCTAAGTGGCGGAAAAAGTAATTTGACGCATTACAACAAGCTATTGGCCTAAGCGCTAGACTTTTTTTACCTTTAGGTGGTTTTGAAACGCAAAGGAGGGAACCGGAACCGGATATGACGAAAACAACTGGGAAATAAATTTGAAAAAAAAAACGCTCCGCGCACCAAGCACAAGCTAATACCAGCTATGTGCAAGCTAAGTGGCGGAAAAAGTAATTTGACGCATTACAACAAGCTATTGGCCTAAGCGCTAGACTTTTTTTACCTTTAGGTGGCTTTGAAACGCAAAGGAGGGAACCGGAACCGGATATGACGAAAGCAACTGGGAAATAAATTTGAAAAAAAAAAAAAAACTCAGCGCACCAGGCACAAGCTAATATCAGCTATGTGCAAGCTAAGTGGCGGAAACAGTTAATTGACGCATTAAAACAAGCTATTGGCAAAGACGCCATTATTTATTAGCTTCATTTAGCTGGGGGTTCAACATACTGTAATGCATAGGTCCTTGAAAACCAAACAACTTGGTGCTGAAAAAGACAAATCTTATTCCTTCATAAAATCATCACACAATAAAACTATCCAACTACATGATAATGTGGCACACATGAGAATGCATAACGGGTTGTTATGAGCTTGTACGCCTGAATTAAATCCTGCATAATGTGGACATGCACGCTCACAACTACAGTGTATTCATTAAGAACGACTGGGGTCGCGGGAAGTGAATTCCTTGCAAATGGCAGAAGGGCACATGTATGAACAGCACAGCGCCGCACAACGCAGCGCAGCGAAGCACAGCGCCGCTCGCGCCGCCACATAGCGAATCAAAACAGCGACTGCACAAACTCTGACCACCACAGATTCATCAAGGACAGGGCTGCCGAATAGCTTGGGCGCTGACAATTTCGCAGAGCGAACGTGACCGCCAAACAGGACTGGCTGAAAAGTAGCTTTACAAGCCCCGTGTGTGGTGAAAAAAAGCGATTTAGAGCTCAATGAGTTTGGTGGGAGGAGATGCATTTGAGATGTCACTCACAACATTACAGTGTAAAAATTACTACTTTCTCCAAAAAAAGTAAAATAACTAGCCAGATTAATAAAACATATCCCAATAAACATGTGTGGAATTTTGTGCCAAAGACAAGAACACAAAAACCACTTAAAACAATAATTGCAGCGTCTGCCATTGAAATGTATGGGAGAGCGGCAGGTAGCGCCAGGTCATACCTGTCGCTGTGATGGGATTAGCAGCGGCGCTGTTCGTTGCAGTCGGCGCTAGCCTCATTTAGCTTGATAAATGCGTCATTGTGACCGCCGCCGGGCGTACTTGAGTCGGTAGTCGCCGTTAGCTGCCGCTACCTGGCGCTCGTCAGACACTACCTGGCGCTATCGCTTGATGAATAAGGGCCTAAGTATTATTGAAGAATTTGGACAATTGTCCAACTTTAAGATTAACACAAATAAATCATGTCTTCTACCATTTAACCTAGATCACTTGTATAAAGCGCAGATACATTGACCAGTAAAGCCACCATCATATTTAGGAATCAGACTATCTAAAAAGCCAGAATCACTATTTTATTAAAATGTCCTCCCCTTCTTATAAATACCTGGGTACAAAAAATTAGGACTAAATGTTATAGGAAAAATCAACATCATAAAGAGGACTATTGCATCATTATTTATGCAAATTGATAATATAATTACTATTGGTCATGAAAAAAGTGCCATATTTCTATGAAGCAATTAGTGCAAAGGAGGAAAGTGGGGGGCCTGAGAGCTCCGTGCTTTAAGTCATACTACATGGCTAACCATATACAGCATATGATAAGATGGTCGCAATTGGAAATATCCGAGGTAGCAGTAACAAAATAAATATTTGGGACGGGAAAATCATTGGCAAGGTGCAGCAAGAAATCCAAAGTATGTTGGCATCTGCCATTATTCATACATTTCAAATCTTATTTAAAAAACAAAAGCTAAACCACACACCATATAACTTGATAATTCAAATATTCCGAATGACATTCCTAATAAACTAGCTCTGGCAAAGGTATCACAAAACCGTAGCCATATCATATTATCACTTACAGCTAAGAAAAATATGCATGAGGAAATGGAAAATTCCAAATTCTCAATTGATTGGCTACAGAAAATTCAAATAGTAAACTGCATAAAAAAACTGTAGAGATGTGATGGAAGATCGTTGTTCCAACTTCTAATCAGGAAATCTTCCTGAAGGAGTTCAATTACTACTATCTCATTACTATTATCCTATACTACTCAGAACTCAAAAGCCTACCAGGGAAAGTGGGAACAAGACTTACGGTAAATAAAAAAAATAGGAGATAAGCAGTGGACAGATATGTTTGAGATCATACACTCTTCTAAGTCCTCAGATCTAACAATTACAAATGATAAAATAGCAATAAGATATTATTATACTGCAGACTACAATAGTAAATCCCCCCAATACGCGTGTTGGTGGTGTCAAAAGGAACCGGCCACGGTCATTCATCTGTGGTGGTCATGTACTCATACTAACACATTTTGGAAAGCTGTAACAGAATATATGAGAAATAGGCTACACTCAACCGTTCCATTAGACCCGGCTACTCTATTTCTACATTACACACAACATAACACAACACCTCAACAGCTGAAGTATCAATTATCAACACAGCCTTGTTAGTAGCTAAGAAAATAATTCCAGCCCTATGGGTGACCAACACACCTCCTAGAGTAAGCAGATGGAAGGATGAATTACGTAAAACAATGCAACTGGAAGCAGCATTAACAAAAGGGAATTTGGGGGCTAGAAGTGCGGGCAGGGGAAGGAGAATGGGGAGGGGGAATGGGAAAGGGGAAGGGAGAAAGAAAGGAAGGGAAAAAAGAAAAGATTTAAAAAAAGCCCAAGGATGAAACCCAATGCATCGCTTTCTATACTGTCTCTATATGAGAGTCAACTGGAAAGGGTGTGAGTTCAGAAGGGGAAAAAAGAGATAGAGTCCTGGTAAATGTGTGTGTAGAACATATATATATATATATATGGAGCACAGAGGAAAAGATGTGCACCCTGATGAATCAGTGCATAGCCGTTTTGCTGGAGAGACAGGAGGCGTGCACCCTGGTTTATGCATACATATTCCTATTGTTGGAGAACAGAGAAGGAGGCCTGCACCTTGGTTTATGCATACATATTTCTATTGCTGGAGCACAGAGGAAGAGGCCTGCACCTTGGTGAATGCGTGCATAGCACAATTGATGGACCCCAGAAGAAGAGGCCTGCACCCTGGTGAATGCGTGCACAGCACCATTGCTGGAGCCCAGAAGAAGAGGCCTGCACCCCGGTGAATGCGTGCATGGCACCATTGCTGGAGCCCAGAAGAAGAGGCCTGCACCCTGGTGAATGCGTGCATGGCACCATTGCTGGAGCCCAGAAGAAGAGGCCTGCTCCCTGATGAATGCGTGCATAGCACCATTGCTGGAGCCCAGAAGAAGAGGCCTGCACCCTGGTGAATGCATGCATAGCACCATTGCTGGAGCCCAGAAGAAGAGGCCTGCGCCCTGATGAATGCGTGCATGGCACCATTGCTGGAGCCCAGAAGAAGAGGCCTGCACCCTGGTGAATGCATGCATAGCACCATTGCTGGAGCCCAGAAGAAGAGGCCTGCACCCTGGTGAATGCGTGCATGGCACCATTGCTGGAACCCAGAAGAAGAGGCCTGCGCCCTGATGAATGCGTGCATGGCACCATTGCTGGAGCTCAGAAGAAGAGGCCTGCGCCCTGATGAATGCGTGCATGGCACCAGTGCTGGAGCCCAGAAGAAGAGGCCTGCACCCTGGTGAATGCATGCATAGCACCATTGCTGGAGCCCAGAAGAAGAGGCTTGCGCCCTGATGAATGCATGCATGGCACCATTGCTGGAGCCCAGAAGAAGAGGCCTGCTCCCTGATGAATGCGTGCATAGCACCATTGCTGGAGCCCAGAAGAAGAGGCCTGCGCCCTGATGAATGCGTGCATGGCACCATTGCTGGAGCCCAGAAGAAGAGGCTTGCACCCTGGTGAATGCATGCATAGCACCATTGCTGGAGCCCAGAAGAAGAGGCCTGCGCCCTGATGAATGCGTGCATGGCACCATTGCTGGAGCCCAGAAGAAGAGGCCTGCTCCCTGATGAATGCGTGCATAGCACCATTGCTGGAGCCCAGAAGAAGAGGCCTGCACCCCGGTGAATGCATGCATAGCACCATTGCTGGAGCCCAGAAGAAGAGGCCTGCGCCCTGATGAATGCCTGCATGGCACCATTGCTGGAGCCCAGAAGAAGAGGCCTGCTCCTTGATGAATGCGTGCATAGCACCATTGCTGGAGCCCAGAAGAAGAGGCCTGCACCCTGGTGAATGCATGCATAGCACCATTGCTGGAGCCCAGAAGAAGAGGCTTGCGCCCTGATGAATGCGTGCATAGCACCATTGCTGGAGCCCAGAAGAAGAGGCCTGCTCCCTGATGAATGCGTGCATAGCACCATTGCTGGAGCCCAGAAGAAGAGGCCTGCACCCTGGTGAATGCGTGCATAGCACCATTGCTGGAGCCCAGAAGAAGAGGCCTGCACCCTGGTGAATGCGTGCATAGCACCATTGCTGGAGCCCAGAAGAAGAGGCCTGCACCCTGGTGAATGCATGCATAGCACCATTGCTGGAGCCCAGAAGAAGAGGCCTGCGCCCTGATGAATGCGTGCATGGCACCATTGCTGGAGCCCAGAAGAAGAGGCCTGCTCCCTGATGAATGCGTGCATAGCACCATTGCTGGAGCCCAGAAGAAGAGGCCTACTCCCTGATGAATGCGTGCATAGCACCATTGCTGGAGCCCAGAAGAAGAGGCCTGCTCCCTGATGAATGCGTGCATGGCACCATTGCTGGAGCCCAGAAGAAGAGGCCTGCTCCCTGATGAATGCGTGCATAGCACCATTGCTGGAGCCCAGAAGAAGAGGCCTGCACCCCGGTGAATGCATGCATAGCACCATTGCTGGAGCCCAGAAGAAGAGGCCTGCGCCCTGATGAATGCCTGCATGGCACCATTGCTGGAGCCCAGAAGAAGAGGCCTGCTCCTTGATGAATGCGTGCATAGCACCATTGCTGGAGCCCAGAAGAAGAGGCCTGCACCCTGGTGAATGCATGCATAGCACCATTGCTGGAGCCCAGAAGAAGAGGCTTGCGCCCTGATGAATGCGTGCATGGCACCATTGCTGGAGCCCAGAAGAAGAGGCCTGCTCCCTGATGAATGCGTGCATAGCACCATTGCTGGAGCCCAGAAGAAGAGGCCTGCACCCTGGTGAATGCGTGCATAGCACCATTGCTGGAGCCCAGAAGAAGAGGCCTGCACCCTGGTGAATGCGTGCATAGCACCATTGCTGGAGCCCAGAAGAAGAGGCCTGCACCCTGGTGAATGCGTGCATAGCACCAGTGCTGGAGCCCAGAAGAAGAGGCCTGCGCCCTGATGAATGCATGCATAGCACCATTGCTGGAGCCCAGAAGAAGAGGCCTGCGCCCTGATGAATGCGTGCATAGCACCATTGCTGGAGCCCAGAAGAAGAGGCCTGCGCCCTGATGAATGCGTGCATGGCACCATTGCTGGAGCCCAGAAGAAGAGGCCTGCACCCCGGTGAATGCATGCATAGCACCATTGCTGGAGCCCAGAAGAAGAGGCCTGCGCCCTGATGAATGCGTGCATGGCACCATTGCTGGAGCCCAGAAGAAGAGGCCTGCTCCCTGATGAATGCGTGCATAGCACCATTGCTGGAGCCCAGAAGAAGAGGCCTACTCCCTGATGAATGCGTGCATAGCACCATTGCTGGAGCCCAGAAGAAGAGGCCTGCTCCCTGATGAATGCGTGCATAGCACCATTGCTGGAGCCCAGAAGAAGAGGCCTGCGCCCTGATGAATGCATGCATAGCACCATTGCTGGAGCCCAGAAGAAGAGGCCTGAGCCATGATGAATGCGTGCATGGCACCATTGCTGGAGCCCAGAAGAAGAGGCCTGCGCCCTGATGAATGCGTGCATGGCACCATTGCTGGAGCCCAGAAGAAGAGGCCTGCGCCCTGATGAATGCGTGCATGGCACCATTGCTGGAGCCAAGAGAAAGAGACATGTACCCTGAATGCTTGCAACCCTATTGCAGGAGCACAGAGAAAGGGATTTCCAACCTGGTGAGTTCCTGCACAGCGGGTGCACCAGAAACTAAAGATATTGCAGAATAGGATTACAGCAAGCTGTAGTGTATAAGCCTGATCTTGCACCCCACCTGCTGTTTGGCTTAACATGTACAATACTGTACTAAATGAAATAAGTACACTTCAGATTTTCGGATGCATTCAGAATGTGAAACCTTTGGTTATTATTGCATTGTTTTAGAACAAACACACTGCATAGTAGTGGCGTGCCTTACATGGCAGCCATATTGATTTTGCTCCTGGGAAATGCAAATACAGTATGATAAGGATGCACCATGATTGTGAATCAATCAGTCTAATCAAAATGAAACTCTAGAACATGAGCGATATACATTCTACTTGTCAGTCTGCTTTTATGCATTGCCCTTAGAATCAATATAGATATATATATATATGAGGATTTTACTACTAACTGACCAAGAAAGAAATTAGTTTTCCTCCATCTAGAAGATTAGATCTACCATGGCTAGAGAGGATATTTAGACATAAAGAGCTATGCCCCTAACTAACAAGAAGGCAAACAGATGACCAGTAACCTAAATAAGTCTTAACATTTAACAATGCCTAGGAGGGTTGGATCAATAATGTACTGATTTTCAATGTGCTAATGCTGACTTATAATGAGAATTGGGCAATTTGCATAAGACAGACATTACAATCGTAATTAGAATTCACCAGTCACTCCTTTCTTCAAAGAAATAAAGGGAATGGAAAATAATGACATAAAAACTAAGCTATTATAAATCAGAATGCTTAAAAGAAACCTTTCTGAAGATGGTTGAATTGGCCATGCAGGAGTTAAGCTAGAATATATGTGTTGGAAAATCTGTATGTGATCAGATTTTGATCATTTTCACGTTTTAGGGAAAGGAAACAATTCATTTGCTTGAGCGCTATCTTCACTGCAAAAGCCACCCAGGAAGCAAATCACAGATTCTAGTAGGGTGACCTTGAATTAATGGCAGCTCTTTCACATGTGATGATGGGGCTGGTTATGACCTCTGTAGACTGTTGGGAAATCTCTGTTCTTCCTTTCTAAATTATGCGTAAGCAAACACAATTTTGCCAGTGTCAGCAAGTGTTTGTGTATGTGTTGTTTTTAGAATAATCACACAGTTGCAAATATCGGTCTACATTTCTATAAACTCCTGGGTATAACTTGTTAAAATAAAAAGTGTCCTAAGTTCACTAATATGCAGCAAAGACTGGAGAGCTTCTCCAAATCAACACACAATAAAATGTTATTTTTGTCAAGTGTTAGAACCAATGGATAGACATATTCAAAACTCTTGTTTAGTGAAATGAGCAAGAGCACTTAAAGGCTTCAATATATTCTTGGAACTGGAAATTCACAGGGTTACCCTCTTTGATGAAGCACATTTTCTGCTTCATCAAACAGATGGTTGCTGGCATTGCAGACAAGATACATCAAAGAACATACACCCTGCAAACACTGCTGGTGGTGGTAGCAAATTTGGTCTAGAGAATATTTCCGT
This sequence comes from Gastrophryne carolinensis, assembly GCA_027917425.1. Classification (NCBI taxonomy): domain Eukaryota; kingdom Metazoa; phylum Chordata; class Amphibia; order Anura; family Microhylidae; genus Gastrophryne; species Gastrophryne carolinensis. The sequence goes on along the minus strand of CM051238.1, from coordinate 270,071,780 downwards.
GGCATTCTCTGGGCCCACTCGTCCATGTGGAAGGTACTCTTTCATGTGATACAAAACAGTCAATATGTGACAACTGACCATTTTTTTATTGACTCCCTGTCCAATCCTGTCTAGCTACTGTTCATGCTGCACAATGCGGTTGCTACCTGGCGGTCATTATAATGTGAGTTGATTTTTTATCTTTTGATGAAAGGCATCTCGAGCTGGCTCAAGGATGTGGCCCTGCTTCTAAGCATGAGGCTTAGTTGTTAACTGAAGTGAGGGGTGCACCACCTGACTATCTATTGGTTCTATCAGCAGCCTGGAGCTGCCTGTGGAGAACACTGTCAGCAACTAACTCTTGAAAAACTGTTGAGAGGAGGGGGTCGAGGATCTGGCTGTTAAAGTGGACCAACACCCAGGATTTTGACTATCCTGGGTCTTGGTCCACTTCGGTGGGGCACCCCCGATCGGGGTGCCCCGCTGTGTGAAACCCCCCCGAACCCCCTGAACAACTCACCTCTCCCCGCTCCCAGCGCCGACGGACAAGCCGCGGACAAGCGGCTCCTCCGCCGCCGCCTCCCGCGCGTCCCTCTTGACGCACGCGTGCCCGCGCCGGCCATTCACAGACGGCCGGCGCGGGCGCGCGTCCAGAGGGACGAAGATAAGGTAAGGAGTTTGGGGTGTTTGGGGGGGTTTCACCCCGCGGGACATCCCGATCTCGGATGTCCCGCGGGGAGGGAGGTGATCGGCCCGGGAATCTTATAGATTCCCGGGCCGATCACCCGTGGGTGTTGGTCCACTTTAAGGGAAGTATAGCATTAAAGGGCCACTCCAGCCCCTTTGGTAAATAATTACATACCCCCGCCTTGCCCCTCCAATTAGCGATGTAATAAAAGAAAAAAAAAGACACTCACCTTTACCCTGAATCCAGCCGGCAAAGCTCTCTGCATTTTGCGAGCTCCTACATGCCTTTATTCCTTTATTACATGAGCATAATCACTAAAAGGCAAAGCAGGGCAGAGGGTGTGTCATTTTTTTACTAAAGAGGCTGGAGTGGCTCTTTAATTTCTGCTCAGATATACCCATTAAAATAACAAGCATCAGAAAAGTGGGTTAAATATACATGCAGCGATCTGCTTAGCCAGACATTCAAGTCAGTGGGTGGGCAGATCACTAATCAGAGCAGCATGTGATTTTAGGACCAGGTGATTATAAGAGTGCGGGGCATCCTGATCTGGGGTGCCTCCTTTGGAGACTTACCGCTAGACCTAAAGTCAGTCTGACCTTAAACTCTAGGTCTGGTTTCGTTCCATTGTAATAAATAGTTGTGAAATTGAATGTAGCACAAGATTCGGGTGAAATGATAGCTTGCCTTTGGGGTGTGCAAGGTGTACAGTCGCACAGAGCACCATCTCAACCTCTCTGTGAGGGGGCGCACGGAGCTCTCAACTGGAACAGTGGGTTTTCCTCTCCTTCCGAACCCACAGCCTTATTTATGTTGTTTATACACATTCCCTCCATCTTTCTCTTGTCACCTTTCTTCCGTCATCCTCTCTTTTTCAGCTTCTAAACATTTTCCTCTATTTTTAATTTCACTCCTTTCTTTTTAGTTTCTCTCTCTCTTTCTTTCTTTCTTTCATTCTATGTTTATTTCTCTTATTTTCTTTCTCTATCTTTTTCTGTATAATTTCTCCTTTTTTTCTGCCCTGGTCTTTTTCTTTCTTTCTTTCTTTCTTTCTCTCTCTTATTTTTCACCCTACTCTTTCATTTTCCCACATCCTGCCCATCTTGCTCTTATCACCACTCTTTCCATCTTTCTCTTGTCACATTACTTCATTCTCCTTCTCTCTCACGCTGTCATCCTATCTATTTTATCTTTTCTCCTTGTTTCTTGTTTCCACATTCCATCCTATCTTCTTTCACCTTCTCTTCATATTACATTCATCTTTCCTTCGTTGGATCTTACATCTCCTTATATTTCTCTCTTTTCCACCTTCAGTATTTCCTTATCTGCATTCTGTTTTCCCCCACCTCTCTGTCTCTCTCTTTTCCGGGTTCCAGGTTATACAAGCAAAGCACAGACCAAGGCACACATTATCTCTAGCAATACCTCGATCCTGCTCAAGAATGTGATAGACTCAGCAGGAGTGGCTGAAGGTAAACAATAACGGAAGCCTATGGCGGCCCTGAGTTGGGGGCTGGTACAATATGTCAGCAAAATGGCCTTTGTATTTAAGGCTAGGTTTGGGATATGGGTTGGACATTGCGAAAGTTTCTTATGATGGGCTGTCAATAGAAGAATATGGGTAGAAGTGTAGAAGCGTGTACATAAGGTATGAGCTATTAACAGTAAACATGAGCTGCAGGTAGTGTCAGTGATAAGCAGGTATAAGGTCTTGGTAGGTAGTGTCAGTGATAAGCAGGTATAAGGTCTTGGTAGGTAGTGTCAGTGATAAACAGGTATAATGTCTTGGTAGGTAGTGTCAGTGATAAGCAGGTATAAGGTCTTGGTAGGTAGCGTCAGTGATAAGCAGGTATAAGGCCTTGGTAAGTAGTGTCAGTGATAAGCAGTTATAAGGTCTTGGTAGGTAGTGTCAGTGATAAGCAGGCATAAGTCTTCGTAGGTAGTGTCAGTGATAAGCAGGTATATTGTCTTGGTAGGCAGTGTCAGTGATCAACAGGTATAAGATTTTGGTAGGTAGTGTCAGTGATAAGCAGGTATAAGGTCTTGGTAGGTGGTGTCAGTGATAAGCAGGTATAAGGTCTTGGTAAGTAGTGTCAGTGATAAGCAGGTATAAGGTCTTGGTAGGTAGTGTCAGTGATAAGCAGGTATAAGGCCTTGGTAAGTAGTGTCAGTGATAAGCAGTTATAAGGTCTTGGTAGGTAGTGTCAGTGATAAGCAGGCATAAGTCTTCGTAGGTAGTGTCAGTGATAAGCAGGTATATTGTCTTGGTAGGCAGTGTCAGTGATCAACAGGTATAAGATTTTGGTAGGTAGTGTCAGTGATAAGCAGGTATAAGGTCTTGGTAGGTGGTGTCAGTGATAAGCAGGTATAAGGTCTTGGTAAGTAGTGTCAGTGAGAAGCAGTATAAGGTCTTGGTAGGTAGTGTCAGTGATAAGCAGGTATATTGTCTTGGTAGGTTGTGTCAGTGATAAGCAGGTATAACGTCTTGGTAAGTAGTGTCAGTGATAAGCGGGTATATGGTCTTGGTAGGTAGTGTCAGTGATCAGCGGGTATAAGGTGTTGGTAGGTAGTGTCAGTGATAAGCAGGTATAAGGTCTTGGTAGGTAGTGTCAGTGATAAGCAGGTATAAGGTCTTGGTAAGTAGTGTCAGTGATAAGCGGGTATAAGGTCTTGGTAGGTAGTGTCAGTGATAAGCAGGTATAAGGTCTTGGTAGGTAGTGTCAGTGATAAGCAGGTATAAGGCCTTGGTAAGTAGTGTCAGTGATAAGCAGTTATAAGGTCTTGGTAAGTAGTGTCAGTGATAAGCAGGTATAAGTGTTCGTGGGTAGTGTCAGTGATAAGCAGGTATAAGGTCTTGGTAAGTAGTGTCAGTAATAAGCAGTTATAAGGTCTTGGTAGGTAGTGTCAGTGATAAGCAGGTATAAGTCTTCGTAGGTAGTGTCAGTGATAAGCAGGTATATTGTCTTGGTAGGCAGTGTCAGTGATCAACAGGTATAAGATTTTGGTAGGTAGTGTCAGTGATAAGCAGGTATAAGGTCTTGGTAGGCAGTGTCAGTGATCAACAGGTATAAGATTTTGGTAGGTAGTGTCAGTGATAAGCAGGTATAAAGTCTTGGTAGGTAGTGTCAGTGATAAGCAGGTATAAGGTCTTGGTAGGTAGTGTCAGTGATAAGCAGTATAAGGTCTTGGTAGGTAGTGTCAGTGATAAGCAGTATAAGGTCTTGGTAGGTAGTGTCAGTGATAAGCAGGTATAAGGTCTTGGTAGGTAGTGTCAGTGATAAGCAGGTATAAGGTCTTGGTAGGTAGTGTCAGTGATAAGCAGGTATAAGGTCTTGGTAAGTAGTGTCAGTGAGAAGCAGTATAAGGTCTTGGTAGGTAGTGTCAGTGATAAGCAGTACAAGGTCTTGGTAGGTAGTGTCAGTGATAAGCAGGTATAAGGTCCTGGTAGGTAGTGTCAGTGATAAGCAGGTATAAGGTCTTGGTAGGTAGTGTCAGTGATAAGCAGGTATAAGGTCCTGGTAGGTAGTGTCAGTGATAAGCAGGTATAAGGTCTTGGTAAGTAGTGTCAGTGATAAGCAGGTATAAGGTCTTGGTAAGTAATGTCAGTGAGAAGCAGTATAAGGTCTTGGTAGGTAGTGTCAGTGATAAGCAGAACAAGGTCTTGGTAGGTAGTGTCAGTGATAAGCAGGTATAGGGTCCTGGTAGGTAGTGTCAGTGATAAGCAGGTATAAGGTCTTGGTAGGTAGTGTCAGTGATAAGCAGGTATAAGGTCTTGGTAGGTAGTGTCAGTGATAAGCAGGTATAAGGTCTTGGTAGGTAGTGTCAGTGATAAGCAGTATAAGGTCTTGGTAGGTAGTGTCAGTGATAAGCAGTATAAGGTCTTGGTGGGTAGTGTCAGTGATAAGCAGGTATAAGGTCTTGGTAGGTTGTGTCAGTGATAAGCAGTACAAGGTCTTGGTAAGTAGTGTCAGTGATAAGCAGGTATAAGGTCTTGGTAGGTAGTGTCAGTGATACGCAGGTATAAGGTCCTGGTAGGTGGTGTCAGTGATAAGCAGTATAAGGTCTTGGTAGGTAGTGTCAGTGATAAGCAGTACAAGGTCTTGGTAGGTAGTGTCAGTGATAAGCAGGTATAAGGTCTTGGTAGGTAGTGTCAGTGATAAGCAGGTATAAGGTCTTGGTAGATAGTGTCAGTGATAAGCAGGTATAAGGTCTTGGTAGGTAGTGTCAGTGATCAACAGGTATAAGATTCTGGTAGGTAGTGTCAGTGATAAGCAGGTATAAAGTCTTGGTAGGTAGTGTCAGTGATAAGCAGGTATAAGGTCTTGGTAGGTAGTGTCAGTGATAACCAGGTATAAGGTCTTGGTGGGTAGTGTCAGTGATAAGCAGGTATAAGGTCTTGGTAGGTAGTGTCAGTGATAAGCAGGTATAAGGTCTTGGTGGGTAGTGTCAGTGATAAGCAGTATAAGGTCTTGGTAGGTAGTGTCAGTGATAAGCAGTATAAGGTCTTGGTAGGTAGTGTCAGTGATAAGCAGGTATAAGGTCTTGGTAGGTAGTGTCAGTGATAAGCAGGTATAAGGTCTTGGTAGGTAGTGTCAGTGATAAGCAGGTATAAGGTCTTGGTAGGTAGTGTCAGTGATAAGCAGGTATAAGGTCTTGGTAGGTAGTGTCAGTGATAAGCAGGTATAAGGTCTTGGTAGGTAGTGTCAGTGATAAGCAGTATAGGGTCTTGGTAGGTAGTGTCAGTGATAAGCAGGTATAAGGTCTTGGTAGGTAGTGTCTGTGATAAGCAGGTATAAGGTCTTGGTAGGTAGTGTCAGTGATAAGCAGTACAAGGTCTTGGTAGGTAGTGTCAGTGATAAGCAGGTATAAGGTCCTGGTAGGTAGTGTCAGTGATAAGCAGGTATAAGGTCCTGGTAGGTAGTGTCAGTGATAAGCAGGTATAAGGTCCTGGTAGGTAGTGTCAGTGATAAGCAGGTATAAGGCCTTGGTAAGTAGTGTCAGTGAGAAGCAGTATAAGGTCTTGGTAGGTAGTGTCAGTGATAAGCAGTACAAGGTCTTGGTAGGTAGTGTCAGTGATAAGCAGTACAAGGTCTTGGTAGGTAGTGTCAGTGATAAGCAGTACAAGGTCTTGGTAGGTAGTGTCAGTGATAAGCAGGTATAAGGTCCTGGTAGGTAGTGTCAGTGATAAGCAGGTATAAGGTCTTGGTAGGTAGTGTCAGTGATAAGCAGGTATAAGGTCCTGGTAGGTAGTGTCAGTGATAAGCAGGTATAAGGCCTTGGTAAGTAGTGTCAGTGAGAAGCAGTATAAGGTCTTGGTAGGTAGTGTCAGTGATAAGCAGTACAAGGTCTTGGTAGGTAGTGTCAGTGATAAGCAGGTATAAGGTCCTGGTAGGTAGTGTCAGTGATAAGCAGGTATAAGGTCTTGGTAGGTAGTGTCAGTGATAAGCAGTATAAGGTCTTGGTAGGTAGTGTCAGTGATAAGCAGGTATAAGGCCTTGTAAGTAGTGTCAGTGATAAGCAGGTATAAGGTCTTGGTAGGTAGTGTCAGTGATAAGCAGTATAAGGTCTTGGTAGGTAGTGTCAGTGATAAGCAGTATAAGGTCTTGGTAGGTAGTGTCAGTGATAAGCAGGTATAAGGTCTTGGTGGGTAGTGTCAGTGATAAGCAGGTATAAGGTCTTGGTAGGTTGTGTCAGTGATAAGCAGTACAAGGTCTTGGTAGGTAGTGTCAGTGATAAGCAGGTATAAGGTCTTGGTAGGTTGTGTCAGTGATAAGCAGTACAAGGTCTTGGTAGGTAGTGTCAGTGATACGCAGGTATAAGGTCCTGGTAGGTGGTGTCAGTGATAAGCAGTATAAGGTCCTGGTAGGTGGTGTCAGTGATAAGCAGGTATAAGGTCTTGGTAGGTAGTGTCAGTGATAAGCAGGTATAAGGTCTTGGTAGGTAGTGTCAGTGATAAGCAGGAATAAGGTCTTGGTAGGTAGTGTCAGTGATAAGCAGTATAGGGTCTTGGTAGGTGGTGTCAGTGATAAGCAGGTATAAGGTCTTGGTAGGTAGTGTCAGTGATAAGCAGGTATAGGGTCTTGGTAGGTAGTGTCAGTGATAAGCAGTACAAGGTCTTGGTAGGTAGTGTCAGTGATAAGCAGTACAAGGTCTTGGTAGGTAGTGTCAGTGATAAGCAGGTATAAGGTCTTGGTAGGTAGTGTCAGTGATAAGCAGGTATAAGGTCTTGGTAGGTAGTGTCAGTGATAAGCAGGAATAAGGTCTTGGTAGGTACTGTCAGTGATAAGCAGTATAGGGTCTTGGTAGGTGGTGTCAGTGATAAGCAGGTATAAGGTCTTGGTAGGTAGTGTCAGTGATAAGCAGGTATAGGGTCTTGGTAGGTAGTGTCAGTGATAAGCAGGTATAAGATCTTGGTGGGTAGTGTCAGTGATAAGCAGGTATAAGGTCTTGGTAGGTAGTGTCAGTGATAAGAAGGTATAAGGTCTTGGTAGGTAGTGTCAGTGATAAGCAGTATAAGGTCTTGGTAGGTAGTGTCAGTGATAAGCAGGTATAAGGTCTTGGTAGGTAGTGTCAGTGATAAGCAGGTATAATGTCTTGGTAGGTAGTGTCAGTGATAAGCAGGTATAAGGTCTTGGCAGGTAGTGTCAGTGATAAGCAGGTATAAGGTCTTGGTAGGTAGTGTCAGTGATAAGCAGGTATAAGGCCTTGTAAGTAGTGTCAGTGATAAGCAGGTATAAGGTCTTGGTAGGTAGTGTCAGTGATAAGCAGTATAAGGTCTTGGTAGGTAGTGTCAGTGATAAGCAGGTATAGGGTCTTGGTAGGTAGTGTCAGTGATAAGAAGGTATAAGGTCTTGGTAGGTAGTGTCAGTGATAAGCAGTATAAGGTCTTGGTAGGTAGTGTCAGTGATAAGCAGGTATAAGGTCTTGGTAGGTAGTGTCAGTGATAAGCAGGTATAATGTCTTGGTAGGTAGTGTCAGTGATAAGCAGGTATAAGGTCTTGGCAGGTAGTGTCAGTGATAAGCAGGTATAAGGTCTTGGTAGGTAGTGTCAGTGATAAGCAGGTATAAGGCCTTGTAAGTAGTGTCAGTGATAAGCAGGTATAAGGTCTTGGTAGGTAGTGTCAGTGATAAGCAGTATAAGGTCTTGGTAGGTAGTGTCAGTGATAAGCAGGTATAAGGTCTTGGTAGGTAGTGTCAGTGATAAGCAGTATAAGGTCTTGGTAGGTAGTGTCAGTGATAAGCAGGTATAAGGCCTTGTAAGTAGTGTCAGTTATAAGCAGGTATAAGGCCTTGTAAGTAGTGTCAGTGATAAGCAGGTATAAGGTCTTGGTAGGTAGTGTCAGTGATAAGCAGTATAAGGTCTTGGTAGGTAGTGTCAGTGATAAGCAGTATAAGGTCTTGGTAGGTAGTGTCAGTGATAAGCAGTACAAGGTCTTGGTAGGTAGTGTCAGTGATAAGCAGGTATAAGGTCTTGGTAGGTGGTGTCAGTGATACGCAGGTATAAGGTCCTGGTAGGTGGTGTCAGTGATAAGCAGTATAAGGTCTTGGTAGGTAGTGTCAGTGATAAGCAGGTATAAGGTCATGGTAGGTAGTGTCAGTGATAAGCAGGTATAAGGTCTTGGTAGGTAGTGTCAGTGATAAGCAGGTATAAGGTCTTGGTAGGTAGTGTCAGTGATAAGCAGGTATAAGGTCTTGGTAGGTAGTGTCAGTGATACGCAGGTATAAGGTCCTGGTAGGTAGTGTCAGTGATAAGCAGGTATAAGGTCTTGGTAGGTAGTGTCAGTGATAAGCAGGTATAAGGTCTTGGTAGGTAGTGTCAGTGATAAGCAGTATAGGGTCTTGGTAGGTAGTGTCAGTGATAAGCAGGTATAAGGTCTCGGTAGGTAGTGTCAGTGATAAGCAGGAATAAGGTCTTGGTAGGTAGTGTCAGTGATAAGCAGTATAGGGTCTTGGTAGGTGGTGTCAGAGATAAGCAGGTATAAGGTCTTGGTAGGTAGTGTCAGTGATAAGCAGGTATAGGGTCTTGGTAGGTAGTGTCAGTGATAAGCAGGTATAAGATCTTGGTGGGTAGTGTCAGTGATAAGCAGGTATAAGGTCTTGGTAGGTAGTGTCAGTGATAAGCAGGTATAAGGTCTTGGTAGGTAGTGTCAGTGATAAGCAGTATAAGGTCTTGGTAGGTAGTGTCAGTGATAAGCAGGTATAAGGTCTTGGTAGGTAGTGTCAGTGATAAGCAGGTATAATGTCTTGGTAGGTAGTGTCAGTGATAAGCAGGTATAAGGTCTTGGTAGGTAGTGTCAGTGATAAGCAGGTATAAGGTCTTGGTAGGTAGTGTCAGTGATACGCAGGTATAAGGTCCTGGTAGGTAGTGTCAGTGATAAGCAGGTATAAGGTCTTGGTAGGTAGTGTCAGTGATAAGCAGTATAACGTCTTGGTAGGTAGTGTCAGTGATAAGCAGGTATAAGGTCTTGGTGGGTAGTGTCAGTGATAAGCAGGTATAAGGTCTTGGTAGGTGGTGTCAGTGATAAGCAGGTATAAGGTCTTGGTAGGTTGTGTCAGTGATAAGCAGTACAAGGTCTTGGTAGGTAGTGTCAGTGATAAGCAGGTATAAGGTCTTGGTAGGTGGTGTCAGTGATACGCAGGTATAAGGTCCTGGTAGGTGGTGTCAGTGATAAGCAGTATAAGGTCTTGGTAGGTAGTGTCAGTGATAAGCAGGTATAAGGTCTTGGTAGGTAGTGTCAGTGATAAGCAGGTATAAGGTCTTGGTAGGTAGTGTCAGTGATAAGCAGGTATAAGGTCTTGGTAGGTAGTGTCAGTGATAAGCAGGTATAAGGTCTTGGTAGGTAGTGTCAGTGATAAGCAGGTATAGGGTCTTGGTAGGTGGTGTCAGTGATAAGCAGGTATAAGGTCTTGGTAGGTAGTGTCAGTGATAAGCAGGTATAGGGTCTTGGTAGGTAGTGTCAGTGATAAGCAGGTATAAGGTCTTGGTAGGTAGCGTCAGTGATAAGCAGGTATAAGGCCTTGGTAAGTAGTGTCAGTGATAAGCAGTTATAAGGTCTTGGTAGGTAGTGTCAGTGATAAGCAGGCATAAGTCTTCGTAGGTAGTGTCAGTGATAAGCAGGTATATTGTCTTGGTAGGCAGTGTCAGTGATCAACAGGTATAAGATTTTGGTAGGTAGTGTCAGTGATAAGCAGGTATAAGGTCTTGGTAGGTGGTGTCAGTGATAAGCAGGTATAAGGTCTTGGTAAGTAGTGTCAGTGATAAGCAGGTATAAGGTCTTGGTAGGTAGTGTCAGTGATAAGCAGGTATAAGGCCTTGGTAAGTAGTGTCAGTGATAAGCAGTTATAAGGTCTTGGTAGGTAGTGTCAGTGATAAGCAGGCATAAGTCTTCGTAGGTAGTGTCAGTGATAAGCAGGTATATTGTCTTGGTAGGCAGTGTCAGTGATCAACAGGTATAAGATTTTGGTAGGTAGTGTCAGTGATAAGCAGGTATAAGGTCTTGGTAGGTGGTGTCAGTGATAAGCAGGTATAAGGTCTTGGTAAGTAGTGTCAGTGAGAAGCAGTATAAGGTCTTGGTAGGTAGTGTCAGTGATAAGCAGGTATATTGTCTTGGTAGGTTGTGTCAGTGATAAGCAGGTATAACGTCTTGGTAAGTAGTGTCAGTGATAAGCGGGTATATGGTCTTGGTAGGTAGTGTCAGTGATCAGCGGGTATAAGGTGTTGGTAGGTAGTGTCAGTGATAAGCAGGTATAAGGTCTTGGTAGGTAGTGTCAGTGATAAGCAGGTATAAGGTCTTGGTAAGTAGTGTCAGTGATAAGCGGGTATAAGGTCTTGGTAGGTAGTGTCAGTGATAAGCAGGTATAAGGTCTTGGTAGGTAGTGTCAGTGATAAGCAGGTATAAGGCCTTGGTAAGTAGTGTCAGTGATAAGCAGTTATAAGGTCTTGGTAAGTAGTGTCAGTGATAAGCAGGTATAAGTGTTCGTGGGTAGTGTCAGTGATAAGCAGGTATAAGGTCTTGGTAAGTAGTGTCAGTAATAAGCAGTTATAAGGTCTTGGTAGGTAGTGTCAGTGATAAGCAGGTATAAGTCTTCGTAGGTAGTGTCAGTGATAAGCAGGTATATTGTCTTGGTAGGCAGTGTCAGTGATCAACAGGTATAAGATTTTGGTAGGTAGTGTCAGTGATAAGCAGGTATAAGGTCTTGGTAGGCAGTGTCAGTGATCAACAGGTATAAGATTTTGGTAGGTAGTGTCAGTGATAAGCAGGTATAAAGTCTTGGTAGGTAGTGTCAGTGATAAGCAGGTATAAGGTCTTGGTAGGTAGTGTCAGTGATAAGCAGTATAAGGTCTTGGTAGGTAGTGTCAGTGATAAGCAGTATAAGGTCTTGGTAGGTAGTGTCAGTGATAAGCAGGTATAAGGTCTTGGTAGGTAGTGTCAGTGATAAGCAGGTATAAGGTCTTGGTAAGTAGTGTCAGTGAGAAGCAGTATAAGGTCTTGGTAGGTAGTGTCAGTGATAAGCAGTACAAGGTCTTGGTAGGTAGTGTCAGTGATAAGCAGGTATAAGGTCCTGGTAGGTAGTGTCAGTGATAAGCAGGTATAAGGTCTTGGTAGGTAGTGTCAGTGATAAGCAGGTATAAGGTCCTGGTAGGTAGGTTCAGTGATAAGCAGGTATAAGGTCTTGGTAAGTAGTGTCAGTGATAAGCAGGTATAAGGTCTTGGTAAGTAATGTCAGTGAGAAGCAGTATAAGGTCTTGGTAGGTAGTGTCAGTGATAAGCAGTACAAGGTCTTGGTAGGTAGTGTCAGTGATAAGCAGGTATAGGGTCCTGGTAGGTAGTGTCAGTGATAAGCAGGTATAAGGTCTTGGTAGGTAGTGTCAGTGATAAGCAGGTATAAGGTCTTGGTAGGTAGTGTCAGTGATAAGCAGGTATAAGGTCTTGGTAGGTAGTGTCAGTGATAAGCAGTATAAGGTCCTGGTAGGTAGTGTCAGTGATAAGCAGTATAAGGTCTTGGTGGGTAGTGTCAGTGATAAGCAGGTATAAGGTCTTGGTAGGTTGTGTCAGTGATAAGCAGTACAAGGTCTTGGTAAGTAGTGTCAGTGATAAGCAGGTATAAGGTCTTGGTAGGTAGTGTCAGTGATACGCAGGTATAAGGTCCTGGTAGGTGGTGTCAGTGATAAGCAGTATAAGGTCTTGGTAGGTAGTGTCAGTGATAAGCAGTACAAGGTCTTGGTAGGTAGTGTCAGTGATAAGCAGGTATAAGGTCTTGGTAGGTAGTGTCAGTGATAAGCAGGTATAAGGTCTTGGTAGGTAGTGTCAGTGATAAGCAGGTATAAGGTCTTGGTAGATAGTGTCAGTGATAAGCAGGTATAAGGTCTTGGTAGGTAGTGTCAGTGATCAACAGGTATAAGATTCTGGTAGGTAGTGTCAGTGATAAGCAGGTATAAAGTCTTGGTAGGTAGTGTCAGTGATAAGCAGGTATAAGGTCTTGGCAGGTAGTATCAGTGATAAGCAGGTATAAGGTCTTGGTAGGTAGTGTCAGTGATAACCAGGTATAAGGTCTTGGTGGGTAGTGTCAGTGATAAGCAGGTATAAGGTCTTGGTAGGTAGTGTCAGTGATAAGCAGGTATAAGGTCTTGGTGGGTAGTGTCAGTGATAACCAGGTATAAGGTCTTGGTGGGTAGTGTCAGTGATAAGCAGGTATAAGGTCTTGGTAGGTAGTGTCAGTGATAAGCAGGTATAAGGTCTTGGTAGGTAGTGTCAGTGATAAGCAGGTATAAGGTCTTGGTAGGTAGTGTCAGTGATAAGCAGGTATAAGGTCTTGGTAGGTAGTGTCAGTGATAAGCAGGTATAAGGTCTTGGTAGGTGGTGTCAGTGATAAGCAGGTATAAGGCCTTGGTAAGTAGTGTCAGTGAGAAGCAGTATAAGGTCTTGGTAGGTAGTGTCAGTGATAAGCAGTACAAGGTCTTGGTAGGTAGTGTCAGTGATAAGCAGGTATAAGGTCCTGGTAGGTAGTGTCAGTGATAAGCAGGTATAAGGTCTTGGTAGGTAGTGTAAGTGATAAGCAGGTATAAGTGTTCGTGGGTAGTGTCAGTGATAAGCAGGTATAAGGTCTTGGTAAGTAGTGTCAGTAATAAGCAGTTATAAGGTCTTGGTAGGTAGTGTCAGTGATAAGCAGGTATAAGTCTTCGTAGGTAGTGTCAGTGATAAGCAGGTATATTGTCTTGGTAGGCAGTGTCAGTGATCAACAGGTATAAGATTTTGGTAGGTAGTGTCAGTGATAAGCAGGTATAAGGTCTTGGTAGGCAGTGTCAGTGATCAACAGGTATAAGATTTTGGTAGGTAGTGTCAGTGATAAGCAGGTATAAAGTCTTGGTAGGTAGTGTCAGTGATAAGCAGGTATAAGGTCTTGGTAGGTAGTGTCAGTGATAAGCAGTATAAGGTCTTGGTAGGTAGTGTCAGTGATAAGCAGTATAAGGTCTTGGTAGGTAGTGTCAGTGATAAGCAGGTATAAGGTCTTGGTAGGTAGTGTCAGTGATAAGCAGGTATAAGGTCTTGGTAAGTAGTGTCAGTGAGAAGCAGTATAAGGTCTTGGTAGGTAGTGTCAGTGATAAGCAGTACAAGGTCTTGGTAGGTAGTGTCAGTGATAAGCAGGTATAAGGTCCTGGTAGGTAGTGTCAGTGATAAGCAGGTATAAGGTCTTGGTAGGTAGTGTCAGTGATAAGCAGGTATAAGGTCCTGGTAGGTAGGTTCAGTGATAAGCAGGTATAAGGTCTTGGTAAGTAGTGTCAGTGATAAGCAGGTATAAGGTCTTGGTAAGTAATGTCAGTGAGAAGCAGTATAAGGTCTTGGTAGGTAGTGTCAGTGATAAGCAGTACAAGGTCTTGGTAGGTAGTGTCAGTGATAAGCAGGTATAGGGTCCTGGTAGGTAGTGTCAGTGATAAGCAGGTATAAGGTCTTGGTAGGTAGTGTCAGTGATAAGCAGGTATAAGGTCTTGGTAGGTAGTGTCAGTGATAAGCAGGTATAAGGTCTTGGTAGGTAGTGTCAGTGATAAGCAGTATAAGGTCCTGGTAGGTAGTGTCAGTGATAAGCAGTATAAGGTCTTGGTGGGTAGTGTCAGTGATAAGCAGGTATAAGGTCTTGGTAGGTTGTGTCAGTGATAAGCAGTACAAGGTCTTGGTAAGTAGTGTCAGTGATAAGCAGGTATAAGGTCTTGGTAGGTAGTGTCAGTGATACGCAGGTATAAGGTCCTGGTAGGTGGTGTCAGTGATAAGCAGTATAAGGTCTTGGTAGGTAGTGTCAGTGATAAGCAGTACAAGGTCTTGGTAGGTAGTGTCAGTGATAAGCAGGTATAAGGTCTTGGTAGGTAGTGTCAGTGATAAGCAGGTATAAGGTCTTGGTAGGTAGTGTCAGTGATAAGCAGGTATAAGGTCTTGGTAGATAGTGTCAGTGATAAGCAGGTATAAGGTCTTGGTAGGTAGTGTCAGTGATCAACAGGTATAAGATTCTGGTAGGTAGTGTCAGTGATAAGCAGGTATAAAGTCTTGGTAGGTAGTGTCAGTGATAAGCAGGTATAAGGTCTTGGCAGGTAGTATCAGTGATAAGCAGGTATAAGGTCTTGGTAGGTAGTGTCAGTGATAACCAGGTATAAGGTCTTGGTGGGTAGTGTCAGTGATAAGCAGGTATAAGGTCTTGGTAGGTAGTGTCAGTGATAAGCAGGTATAAGGTCTTGGTGGGTAGTGTCAGTGATAACCAGGTATAAGGTCTTGGTGGGTAGTGTCAGTGATAAGCAGGTATAAGGTCTTGGTAGGTAGTGTCAGTGATAAGCAGGTATAAGGTCTTGGTAGGTAGTGTCAGTGATAAGCAGGTATAAGGTCTTGGTAGGTAGTGTCAGTGATAAGCAGGTATAAGGTCTTGGTAGGTAGTGTCAGTGATAAGCAGGTATAAGGTCTTGGTAGGTGGTGTCAGTGATAAGCAGGTATAAGGCCTTGGTAAGTAGTGTCAGTGATAAGCAGGTATAAGCTCTTGGTAGGTAGTGTCAGTGATAAGCAGTATAAGGTCTTGGTAGGTAGTGTCAGTGATAAGCAGGTATAAGGCCTTGGTAAGTAGTGTCAGTGATAAGCAGGTATAAGGTCTTGGTAGGTAGTGTCAGTGATAAGCAGTATAAGGTCTTGGTAGGTAGTGTCAGTGATAAGCAGTATAAGGTCTTGGTAGGTAGTGTCAGTGATAAGCAGGTATAAGGTCTTGGTAGGTAGTGTCAGTGATAAGCAGGTATAAGGTCTTGGTAGGTAGTGTCAGTGATAAGCAGGTATAAGGTCTTGGTAGGTAGTGTCAGTGATAAGCAGGTATAAGGTCTTGGTAGGTAGTGTCAGTGATAAGCAGGTATAAGGTCTTGGTAGGTAGTGTCAGTGATAAGCAGGTATAAGGTCTTGGTAGGTAGTGTCAGTGATAAGCAGTATAGGGTCTTGGTAGGTAGTGTCAGTGTTAAGCAGTATAAGGTCTTGGTAGGTAGTGTCAGTGATAAGCAGGTATAAGGTCTTGGTAGGTAGTGTCAGTGATAAGCAGGTATAAGGTCTTGGTAGGTAGTGTCTGTGATAAGCAGGTATAAGGTCTTGGTAGGTAGTGTCAGTGATAAGCAGTACAAGGTCTTGGTAGGTAGTGTCAGTGATAAGCAGGTATAAGGTCCTGGTAGGTAGTGTCAGTGATAAGCAGGTATAAGGTCCTGGTAGGTAGTGTCAGTGATAAGCAGGTATAAGGTCCTGGTAGGTAGTGTCAGTGATAAGCAGGTATAAGGCCTTGGTAAGTAGTGTCAGTGAGAAGCAGTATAAGGTCTTGGTAGGTAGTGTCAGTGATAAGCAGTACAAGGTCTTGGTAGGTAGTGTCAGTGATAAGCAGTACAAGGTCTTGGTAGGTAGTGTCAGTGATAAGCAGTACAAGGTCTTGGTAGGTAGTGTCAGTGATAAGCAGGTATAAGGTCCTGGTAGGTAGTGTCAGTGATAAGCAGGTATAAGGTCTTGGTAGGTAGTGTCAGTGATAAGCAGGTATAAGGTCCTGGTAGGTAGTGTCAGTGATAAGCAGGTATAAGGCCTTGGTAAGTAGTGTCAGTGAGAAGCAGTATAAGGTCTTGGTAGGTAGTGTCAGTGATAAGCAGTACAAGGTCTTGGTAGGTAGTGTCAGTGATAAGCAGGTATAAGGTCCTGGTAGGTAGTGTCAGTGATAAGCAGGTATAAGGTCTTGGTAGGTAGTGTCAGTGATAAGCAGTATAAGGTCTTGGTAGGTAGTGTCAGTGATAAGCAGGTATAAGGCCTTGTAAGTAGTGTCAGTGATAAGCAGGTATAAGGTCTTGGTAGGTAGTGTCAGTGATAAGCAGGTATAAGGTCTTGGTAGGTAGTGTCAGTGATACGCAGGTATAAGGTCCTGGTAGGTAGTGTCAGTGATAAGCAGGTATAAGATCTTGGTGGGTAGTGTCAGTGATAAGCAGGTATAAGGTCTTGGTAGGTAGTGTCAGTGATAAGCAGGTATAAGGTCTTGGTAGGTAGTGTCAGTGATAACCAGGTATAAGGTCTTGGTGGGTAGTGTCAGTGATAAGCAGTATAAGGTCTTGGTAGGTAGTGTCAGTGATAAGCAGTATAAGGTCTTGGTAGGTAGTGTCAGTGATAAGCAGGTATAAGGTCTTGGTGGGTAGTGTCAGTGATAAGCAGGTATAAGGTCTTGGTAGGTTGTGTCAGTGATAAGCAGTACAAGGTCTTGGTAGGTAGTGTCAGTGATAAGCAGGTATAAGGTCTTGGTAGGTTGTGTCAGTGATAAGCAGTACAAGGTCTTGGTAGGTAGTGTCAGTGATACGCAGGTATAAGGTCCTGGTAGGTGGTGTCAGTGATAAGCAGTATAAGGTCTTGGTAGGTGGTGTCAGTGATAAGCAGGTATAAGGTCTTGGTAGGTAGTGTCAGTGATAAGCAGGTATAAGGTCATGGTAGGTAGTGTCAGTGATAAGCAGGTATAAGGTCTTGGTAGGTAGTGTCAGTGATAAGCAGGTATAAGGTCTTGGTAGGTAGTGTCAGTGATAAGCAGGTATAAGGTCCTGGTAGGTAGTGTCAGTGATAAGCAGTACAAGGTCTTGGTAGGTAGTGTCAGTGATAAGCAGGTATAAGGTCCTGGTAGGTAGTGTCAGTGATAAGCAGGTATAAGGTCTTGGTAGGTAGTGTCAGTGATAAGCAGGTATAAGGTCCTGGTAGGTAGTGTCAGTGATAAGCAGGTATAAGGTCTTGGTAGGTAGTGTCAGTGATAAGCAGGTATAAGGTCCTGGTAGGTAGTGTCAGTGATAAGCAGGTATAAGGTCTTGGTAAGTAGTGTCAGTGATAAGCAGGTATAAGGTCTTGGTAAGTAATGTCAGTGAGAAGCAGTATAAGGTCTTGGTAGGTAGTGTCAGTGATAAGCAGTACAAGGTCTTGGTAGGTAGTGTCAGTGATAAGCAGGTATAGGGTCCTGGTAGGTAGTGTCAGTGATAAGCAGGTATAAGGTCTTGGTAGGTAGTGTCAGTGATAAGCAGGTATAAGGTCTTGGTAGGTAGTGTCAGTGATAAGCAGGTATAAGGTCTTGGTAGGTAGTGTCAGTGATAAGCAGTATAAGGTCCTGGTAGGTAGTGTCAGTGATAAGCAGTATAAGGTCTTGGTGGGTAGTGTCAGTGATAAGCAGGTATAAGGTCTTGGTAGGTTGTGTCAGTGATAAGCAGTACAAGGTCTTGGTAAGTAGTGTCAGTGATAAGCAGGTATAAGGTCTTGGTAGGTAGTGTCAGTGATACGCAGGTATAAGGTCCTGGTAGGTGGTGTCAGTGATAAGCAGTATAAGGTCTTGGTAGGTAGTGTCAGTGATAAGCAGTACAAGGTCTTGGTAGGTAGTGTCAGTGATAAGCAGGTATAAGGTCTTGGTAGGTAGTGTCAGTGATAAGCAGGTATAAGGTCTTGGTAGGTAGTGTCAGTGATAAGCAGGTATAAGGTCTTGGTAGATAGTGTCAGTGATAAGCAGGTATAAGGTCTTGGTAGGTAGTGTCAGTGATCAACAGGTATAAGATTCTGGTAGGTAGTGTCAGTGATAAGCAGGTATAAAGTCTTGGTAGGTAGTGTCAGTGATAAGCAGGTATAAGGTCTTGGCAGGTAGTATCAGTGATAAGCAGGTATAAGGTCTTGGTAGGTAGTGTCAGTGATAACCAGGTATAAGGTCTTGGTGGGTAGTGTCAGTGATAAGCAGGTATAAGGTCTTGGTAGGTAGTGTCAGTGATAAGCAGGTATAAGGTCTTGGTGGGTAGTGTCAGTGATAACCAGGTATAAGGTCTTGGTGGGTAGTGTCAGTGATAAGCAGGTATAAGGTCTTGGTAGGTAGTGTCAGTGATAAGCAGGTATAAGGTCTTGGTAGGTAGTGTCAGTGATAAGCAGGTATAAGGTCTTGGTAGGTAGTGTCAGTGATAAGCAGGTATAAGGTCTTGGTAGGTAGTGTCAGTGATAAGCAGGTATAAGGTCTTGGTAGGTGGTGTCAGTGATAAGCAGGTATAAGGCCTTGGTAAGTAGTGTCAGTGATAAGCAGGTATAAGCTCTTGGTAGGTAGTGTCAGTGATAAGCAGTATAAGGTCTTGGTAGGTAGTGTCAGTGATAAGCAGGTATAAGGCCTTGGTAAGTAGTGTCAGTGATAAGCAGGTATAAGGTCTTGGTAGGTAGTGTCAGTGATAAGCAGTATAAGGTCTTGGTAGGTAGTGTCAGTGATAAGCAGTATAAGGTCTTGGTAGGTAGTGTCAGTGATAAGCAGGTATAAGGTCTTGGTAGGTAGTGTCAGTGATAAGCAGGTATAAGGTCTTGGTAGGTAGTGTCAGTGATAAGCAGGTATAAGGTCTTGGTAGGTAGTGTCAGTGATAAGCAGGTATAAGGTCTTGGTAGGTAGTGTCAGTGATAAGCAGGTATAAGGTCTTGGTAGGTAGTGTCAGTGATAAGCAGGTATAAGGTCTTGGTAGGTAGTGTCAGTGATAAGCAGTATAGGGTCTTGGTAGGTAGTGTCAGTGTTAAGCAGTATAAGGTCTTGGTAGGTAGTGTCAGTGATAAGCAGGTATAAGGTCTTGGTAGGTAGTGTCAGTGATAAGCAGGTATAAGGTCTTGGTAGGTAGTGTCTGTGATAAGCAGGTATAAGGTCTTGGTAGGTAGTGTCAGTGATAAGCAGTACAAGGTCTTGGTAGGTAGTGTCAGTGATAAGCAGGTATAAGGTCCTGGTAGGTAGTGTCAGTGATAAGCAGGTATAAGGTCCTGGTAGGTAGTGTCAGTGATAAGCAGGTATAAGGTCCTGGTAGGTAGTGTCAGTGATAAGCAGGTATAAGGCCTTGGTAAGTAGTGTCAGTGAGAAGCAGTATAAGGTCTTGGTAGGTAGTGTCAGTGATAAGCAGTACAAGGTCTTGGTAGGTAGTGTCAGTGATAAGCAGTACAAGGTCTTGGTAGGTAGTGTCAGTGATAAGCAGTACAAGGTCTTGGTAGGTAGTGTCAGTGATAAGCAGGTATAAGGTCCTGGTAGGTAGTGTCAGTGATAAGCAGGTATAAGGTCTTGGTAGGTAGTGTCAGTGATAAGCAGGTATAAGGTCCTGGTAGGTAGTGTCAGTGATAAGCAGGTATAAGGCCTTGGTAAGTAGTGTCAGTGAGAAGCAGTATAAGGTCTTGGTAGGTAGTGTCAGTGATAAGCAGTACAAGGTCTTGGTAGGTAGTGTCAGTGATAAGCAGGTATAAGGTCTTGGTAGGTAGTGTCAGTGATAAGCAGTATAAGGTCTTGGTAGGTAGTGTCAGTGATAAGCAGGTATAAGGCCTTGTAAGTAGTGTCAGTGATAAGCAGGTATAAGGTCTTGGTAGGTAGTGTCAGTGATAAGCAGGTATAAGGTCTTGGTAGGTAGTGTCAGTGATACGCAGGTATAAGGTCCTGGTAGGTAGTGTCAGTGATAAGCAGGTATAAGATCTTGGTGGGTAGTGTCAGTGATAAGCAGGTATAAGGTCTTGGTAGGTAGTGTCAGTGATAAGCAGGTATAAGGTCTTGGTAGGTAGTGTCAGTGATAACCAGGTATAAGGTCTTGGTGGGTAGTGTCAGTGATAAGCAGTATAAGGTCTTGGTAGGTAGTGTCAGTGATAAGCAGTATAAGGTCTTGGTAGGTAGTGTCAGTGATAAGCAGGTATAAGGTCTTGGTGGGTAGTGTCAGTGATAAGCAGGTATAAGGTCTTGGTAGGTTGTGTCAGTGATAAGCAGTACAAGGTCTTGGTAGGTAGTGTCAGTGATAAGCAGGTATAAGGTCTTGGTAGGTTGTGTCAGTGATAAGCAGTACAAGGTCTTGGTAGGTAGTGTCAGTGATACGCAGGTATAAGGTCCTGGTAGGTGGTGTCAGTGATAAGCAGTATAAGGTCTTGGTAGGTGGTGTCAGTGATAAGCAGGTATAAGGTCTTGGTAGGTAGTGTCAGTGATAAGCAGGTATAAGGTCATGGTAGGTAGTGTCAGTGATAAGCAGGTATAAGGTCTTGGTAGGTAGTGTCAGTGATAAGCAGGTATAAGGTCTTGGTAGGTAGTGTCAGTGATAAGCAGGTATAAGGTCCTGGTAGGTAGTGTCAGTGATAAGCAGTACAAGGTCTTGGTAGGTAGTGTCAGTGATAAGCAGGTATAAGGTCCTGGTAGGTAGTGTCAGTGATAAGCAGGTATAAGGTCTTGGTAGGTAGTGTCAGTGATAAGCAGGTATAAGGTCCTGGTAGGTAGTGTCAGTGATAAGCAGGTATAAGGTCTTGGTAGGTAGTGTCAGTGATAAGCAGGTATAAGGTCCTGGTAGGTAGTGTCAGTGATAAGCAGGTATAAGGTCTTGGTAAGTAGTGTCAGTGATAAGCAGGTATAAGGTCTTGGTAAGTAATGTCAGTGAGAAGCAGTATAAGGTCTTGGTAGGTAGTGTCAGTGATAAGCAGTACAAGGTCTTGGTAGGTAGTGTCAGTGATAAGCAGGTATAGGGTCCTGGTAGGTAGTGTCAGTGATAAGCAGGTATAAGGTCTTGGTAGGTAGTGTCAGTGATAAGCAGGTATAAGGTCTTGGTAGGTAGTGTCAGTGATAAGCAGGTATAAGGTCTTGGTAGGTAGTGTCAGTGATAAGCAGTATAAGGTCCTGGTAGGTAGTGTCAGTGATAAGCAGTATAAGGTCTTGGTGGGTAGTGTCAGTGATAAGCAGGTATAAGGTCTTGGTAGGTTGTGTCAGTGATAAGCAGTACAAGGTCTTGGTAAGTAGTGTCAGTGATAAGCAGGTATAAGGTCTTGGTAGGTAGTGTCAGTGATACGCAGGTATAAGGTCCTGGTAGGTGGTGTCAGTGATAAGCAGTATAAGGTCTTGGTAGGTAGTGTCAGTGATAAGCAGTACAAGGTCTTGGTAGGTAGTGTCAGTGATAAGCAGGTATAAGGTCTTGGTAGGTAGTGTCAGTGATAAGCAGGTATAAGGTCTTGGTAGGTAGTGTCAGTGATAAGCAGGTATAAGGTCTTGGTAGATAGTGTCAGTGATAAGCAGGTATAAGGTCTTGGTAGGTAGTGTCAGTGATCAACAGGTATAAGATTCTGGTAGGTAGTGTCAGTGATAAGCAGGTATAAAGTCTTGGTAGGTAGTGTCAGTGATAAGCAGGTATAAGGTCTTGGCAGGTAGTATCAGTGATAAGCAGGTATAAGGTCTTGGTAGGTAGTGTCAGTGATAACCAGGTATAAGGTCTTGGTGGGTAGTGTCAGTGATAAGCAGGTATAAGGTCTTGGTAGGTAGTGTCAGTGATAAGCAGGTATAAGGTCTTGGTGGGTAGTGTCAGTGATAACCAGGTATAAGGTCTTGGTGGGTAGTGTCAGTGATAAGCAGGTATAAGGTCTTGGTAGGTAGTGTCAGTGATAAGCAGGTATAAGGTCTTGGTAGGTAGTGTCAGTGATAAGCAGGTATAAGGTCTTGGTAGGTAGTGTCAGTGATAAGCAGGTATAAGGTCTTGGTAGGTAGTGTCAGTGATAAGCAGGTATAAGGTCTTGGTAGGTGGTGTCAGTGATAAGCAGGTATAAGGCCTTGGTAAGTAGTGTCAGTGATAAGCAGGTATAAGCTCTTGGTAGGTAGTGTCAGTGATAAGCAGTATAAGGTCTTGGTAGGTAGTGTCAGTGATAAGCAGGTATAAGGCCTTGGTAAGTAGTGTCAGTGATAAGCAGGTATAAGGTCTTGGTAGGTAGTGTCAGTGATAAGCAGTATAAGGTCTTGGTAGGTAGTGTCAGTGATAAGCAGTATAAGGTCTTGGTAGGTAGTGTCAGTGATAAGCAGGTATAAGGTCTTGGTAGGTAGTGTCAGTGATAAGCAGGTATAAGGTCTTGGTAGGTAGTGTCAGTGATAAGCAGGTATAAGGTCTTGGTAGGTAGTGTCAGTGATAAGCAGGTATAAGGTCTTGGTAGGTAGTGTCAGTGATAAGCAGGTATAAGGTCTTGGTAGGTAGTGTCAGTGATAAGCAGGTATAAGGTCTTGGTAGGTAGTGTCAGTGATAAGCAGTATAGGGTCTTGGTAGGTAGTGTCAGTGTTAAGCAGTATAAGGTCTTGGTAGGTAGTGTCAGTGATAAGCAGGTATAAGGTCTTGGTAGGTAGTGTCAGTGATAAGCAGGTATAAGGTCTTGGTAGGTAGTGTCTGTGATAAGCAGGTATAAGGTCTTGGTAGGTAGTGTCAGTGATAAGCAGTACAAGGTCTTGGTAGGTAGTGTCAGTGATAAGCAGGTATAAGGTCCTGGTAGGTAGTGTCAGTGATAAGCAGGTATAAGGTCCTGGTAGGTAGTGTCAGTGATAAGCAGGTATAAGGTCCTGGTAGGTAGTGTCAGTGATAAGCAGGTATAAGGCCTTGGTAAGTAGTGTCAGTGAGAAGCAGTATAAGGTCTTGGTAGGTAGTGTCAGTGATAAGCAGTACAAGGTCTTGGTAGGTAGTGTCAGTGATAAGCAGTACAAGGTCTTGGTAGGTAGTGTCAGTGATAAGCAGTACAAGGTCTTGGTAGGTAGTGTCAGTGATAAGCAGGTATAAGGTCCTGGTAGGTAGTGTCAGTGATAAGCAGGTATAAGGTCTTGGTAGGTAGTGTCAGTGATAAGCAGGTATAAGGTCCTGGTAGGTAGTGTCAGTGATAAGCAGGTATAAGGCCTTGGTAAGTAGTGTCAGTGAGAAGCAGTATAAGGTCTTGGTAGGTAGTGTCAGTGATAAGCAGTACAAGGTCTTGGTAGGTAGTGTCAGTGATAAGCAGGTATAAGGTCCTGGTAGGTAGTGTCAGTGATAAGCAGGTATAAGGTCTTGGTAGGTAGTGTCAGTGATAAGCAGTATAAGGTCTTGGTAGGTAGTGTCAGTGATAAGCAGGTATAAGGCCTTGTAAGTAGTGTCAGTGATAAGCAGGTATAAGGTCTTGGTAGGTAGTGTCAGTGATAAGCAGGTATAAGGTCTTGGTAGGTAGTGTCAGTGATACGCAGGTATAAGGTCCTGGTAGGTAGTGTCAGTGATAAGCAGGTATAAGATCTTGGTGGGTAGTGTCAGTGATAAGCAGGTATAAGGTCTTGGTAGGTAGTGTCAGTGATAAGCAGGTATAAGGTCTTGGTAGGTAGTGTCAGTGATAACCAGGTATAAGGTCTTGGTGGGTAGTGTCAGTGATAAGCAGTATAAGGTCTTGGTAGGTAGTGTCAGTGATAAGCAGTATAAGGTCTTGGTAGGTAGTGTCAGTGATAAGCAGGTATAAGGTCTTGGTGGGTAGTGTCAGTGATAAGCAGGTATAAGGTCTTGGTAGGTTGTGTCAGTGATAAGCAGTACAAGGTCTTGGTAGGTAGTGTCAGTGATAAGCAGGTATAAGGTCTTGGTAGGTTGTGTCAGTGATAAGCAGTACAAGGTCTTGGTAGGTTGTGTCAGTGATAAGCAGTACAAGGTCTTGGTAGGTAGTGTCAGTGATAAGCAGGTATAAGGTCCTGGTAGGTGGTGTCAGTGATAAGCAGTATAAGGTCTTGGTAGGTGGTGTCAGTGATAAGCAGGTATAAGGTCTTGGTAGGTAGTGTCAGTGATAAGCAGGTATAAGGTCATGGTAGGTAGTGTCAGTGATAAGCAGGTATAAGGTCTTGGTAGGTAGTGTCAGTGATAAGCAGGTATAAGGTCTTGGTAGGTAGTGTCAGTGATAAGCAGGAATAAGGTCTTGGTAGGTAGTGTCAGTGATAAGCAGTATAGGGTCTTGGTAGGTGGTGTCAGTGATAAGCAGGTATAAGGTCTTGGTAGGTAGTGTCAGTGATAAGCAGGTATAGGGTCTTGGTAGGTAGTGTCAGTGATAAGCAGTACAAGGTCTTGGTAGGTAGTGTCAGTGATAAGCAGTACAAGGTCTTGGTAGGTAGTGTCAGTGATAAGCAGGTATAAGGTCTTGGTAGGTAGTGTCAGTGATAAGCAGGTATAAGGTCTTGGTAGGTAGTGTCAGTGATAAGCAGGAATAAGGTCTTGGTAGGTACTGTCAGTGATAAGCAGTATAGGGTCTTGGTAGGTGGTGTCAGTGATAAGCAGGTATAAGGTCTTGGTAGGTAGTGTCAGTGATAAGCAGGTATAAGGTCTTGGTAGGTAGTGTCAGTGATAAGCAGGTATAGGGTCTTGGTAGGTAGTGTCAGTGATAAGCAGTACAAGGTCTTGGTAGGTAGTGTCAGTGATAAGCAGTACAAGGTCTTGGTAGGTAGTGTCAGTGATAAGCAGGTATAAGGTCTTGGTAGGTAGTGTCAGTGATAAGCAGGTATAAGGTCTTGGTAGGTAGTGTCAGTGATAAGCAGGAATAAGGTCTTGGTAGGTACTGTCAGTGATAAGCAGTATAGGGTCTTGGTAGGTGGTGTCAGTGATAAGCAGGTATAAGGTCTTGGTAGGTAGTGTCAGTGATAAGCAGGTATAGGGTCTTGGTAGGTAGTGTCAGTGATAAGCAGGTATAAGATCTTGGTGGGTAGTGTCAGTGATAAGCAGGTATAAGGTCTTGGTAGGTAGTGTCAGTGATAAGCAGGTATAAGGTCTTGGTAGGTAGTGTCAGTGATAAGCAGGAATAAGGTCTTGGTAGGTACTGTCAGTGATAAGCAGTATAGGGTCTTGGTAGGTGGTGTCAGTGATAAGCAGGTATAAGGTCTTGGTAGGTAGTGTCAGTGATAAGCAGGTATAAGGTCTTGGTAGGTAGTGTCAGTGATAAGCAGGTATAGGGTCTTGGTAGGTAGTGTCAGTGATAAGCAGTACAAGGTCTTGGTAGGTAGTGTCAGTGATAAGCAGTACAAGGTCTTGGTAGGTAGTGTCAGTGATAAGCAGGTATAAGGTCTTGGTAGGTAGTGTCAGTGATAAGCAGGTATAAGGTCTTGGTAGGTAGTGTCAGTGATAAGCAGGAATAAGGTCTTGGTAGGTACTGTCAGTGATAAGCAGTATAGGGTCTTGGTAGGTGGTGTCAGTGATAAGCAGGTATAAGGTCTTGGTAGGTAGTGTCAGTGATAAGCAGGTATAGGGTCTTGGTAGGTAGTGTCAGTGATAAGCAGGTATAAGATCTTGGTGGGTAGTGTCAGTGATAAGCAGGTATAAGGTCTTGGTAGGTAGTGTCAGTGATAAGAAGGTATAAGGTCTTGGTAGGTAGTGTCAGTGATAAGCAGTATAAGGTCTTGGTAGGTAGTGTCAGTGATAAGCAGGTATAAGGTCTTGGTAGGTAGTGTCAGTGATAAGCAGGTATAATGTCTTGGTAGGTAGTGTCAGTGATAAGCAGGTATAAGGTCTTGGCAGGTAGTGTCAGTGATAAGCAGGTATAAGGTCTTGGTAGGTAGTGTCAGTGATAAGCAGTATAAGGTCTTGGTAGGTAGTGTCAGTGATAAGCAGTATAAGGTCTTGGTAGGTAGTGTCAGTGATAAGCAGGTATAAGGCCTTGTAAGTAGTGTCAGTGATAAGCAGGTATAAGGCCTTGTAAGTAGTGTCAGTGATAAGCAGGTATAAGGTCTTGGTAGGTAGTGTCAGTGATAAGCAGTATAAGGTCTTGGTAGGTAGTGTCAGTGATAAGCAGTACAAGGTCTTGGTAGGTAGTGTCAGTGATAAGCAGGTATAAGGTCTTGGTAGGTGGTGTCAGTGATACGCAGTATAAGGTCTTGGTAGGTAGTGTCAGTGATAAGCAGTATAAGGTCTTGGTAGGTAGTGTCAGTGATAAGCAGTACAAGGTCTTGGTAGGTAGTGTCAGTGATAAGCAGGTATAAGGTCTTGGTAGGTGGTGTCAGTGATACGCAGGTATAAGGTCCTGGTAGGTGGTGTCAGTGATAAGCAGTATAAGGTCTTGGTAGGTAGTGTCAGTGATAAGCAGGTATAAGGTCATGGTAGGTAGTGTCAGTGATAAGCAGGTATAAGGTCTTGGTAGGTAGTGTCAGTGATAAGCAGGTATAAGGTCTTGGTAGGTAGTGTCAGTGATATGCAGGTATAAGGTCTTGGTAGGTAGTGTCAGTGATACGCAGGTATAAGGTCCTGGTAGGTAGTGTCAGTGATAAGCAGGTATAAGGTCTTGGTAGGTAGTGTCAGTGATAAGCAGGTATAAGGTCTTGGTAGGTAGTGTCAGTGATAAGCAGTATAGGGTCTTGGTAGGTAGTGTCAGTGATAAGCAGGTATAAGGTCTTGGTAGGTAGTGTCAGTGATAAGCAGGAATAAGGTCTTGGTAGGTAGTGTCAGTGATAAGCAGTATAGGGTCTTGGTAGGTGGTGTCAGTGATAAGCAGGTATAAGGTCTTGGTAGGTAGTGTCAGTGATAAGCAGGTATAGGGTCTTGGTAGGTAGTGTCAGTGATAAGCAGGTATAAGATCTTGGTGGGTAGTGTCAGTGATAAGCAGGTATAAGGTCTTGGTAGGTAGTGTCAGTGATAAGCAGGTATAAGGTCTTGGTAGGTAGTGTCAGTGATAAGCAGTATAAGGTCTTGGTAGGTAGTGTCAGTGATAAGCAGGTATAAGGTCTTGGTAGGTAGTGTCAGTGATAAGCAGGTATAATGTCTTGGTAGGTAGTGTCAGTGATAAGCAGGTATAAGGTCTTGGTAGGTAGTGTCAGTGATAAGCAGGTATAAGGTCTTGGTAGGTAGTGTCAGTGATAAGCAGGTATAAGGTCTTGGTAGGTAGTGTCAGTGATAAGCAGTATAACGTCTTGGTAGGTAGTGTCAGTGATAAGCAGGTATAAGGTCTTGGTGGGTAGTGTCAGTGATAAGCAGGTATAAGGTCTTGGTAGGTTGTGTCAGTGATAAGCAGTACAAGGTCTTGGTAGGTAGTGTCAGTGATAAGCAGGTATAAGGTCTTGGTAGGTGGTGTCAGTGATACGCAGGTATAAGGTCCTGGTAGGTGGTGTCAGTGATAAGCAGTATAAGGTCTTGGTAGGTAGTGTCAGTGATAAGCAGGTATAAGGTCTTGGTAGGTAGTGTCAGTGATAAGCAGGTATAAGGTCTTGGTAGGTAGTGTCAGTGATAAGCAGGTATAAGGTCTTGGTAGGTAGTGTCAGTGATAAGCAGGTATAAGGTCTTGGTAGGTAGTGTCAGTGATAAGCAGGTATAGGGTCTTGGTAGGTGGTGTCAGTGATAAGCAGGTATAAGGTCTTGGTAGGTAGTGTCAGTGATAAGCAGGTATAGGGTCTTGGTAGGTAGTGTCAGTGATAAGCAGGTATAAGGTCTTGGTAGGTAGTGTCAGTGATAAGCAGGTATAAGGTCTTGGTGGGTAGTGTCAGTGATAAGCAGGTATAAGGTCTTGGTAGGTAGTGTCAGTGATAAGCAGTACAAGATCTTGGTGGGTAGTGTCAGTGATAAGCAGGTATAAGGTCTTGGTAGGTAGTGTCAGTGATAAGCAGGTATAAGGTCTTGGTAGGTAGTGTCAGTGATAAGCAGGAATAAGGTCTTGGTAGGTAGTGTCAGTGATAAGCAGTATAGGGTCTTGGTAGGTGGTGTCAGTGATAAGCAGGTATAAGGTCTTGGTAGGTAGTGTCAGTGATAAGCAGGTATAGGGTCTTGGTAGGTAGTGTCAGTGATAAGCAGGTATAAGATCTTGGTGGGTAGTGTCAGTGATAAGCAGTATAGGGTCTTGGTAGGTGGTGTCAGTGATAAGCAGGTATAAGGTCTTGGTAGGTAGTGTCAGTGATAAGCAGGTATAGGGTCTTGGTAGGTAGTGTCAGTGATAAGCAGGAATAAGGTCTTGGTAGGTAGTGTCAGTGATAAGCAGGTATAAGGTCTTGGTAGGTAGTGTCAGTGATACGCAGGTATAAGGTCCTGGTAGGTAGTGTCAGTGATAAGCAGGTATAAGGTCTTGGTAGGTAGTGTCAGTGATAAGCAGGAATAAGGTCTTGGTAGGTAGTGTCAGTGATAAGCAGTATAGGGTCTTGGTAGGTGGTGTCAGTGATAAGCAGGTATAAGGTCTTGGTAGGTAGTGTCAGTGATAAGCAGGTATAAGATCTTGGTGGGTAGTGTCAGTGATAAGCAGGAATAAGGTCTTGGTAGGTAGTGTCAGTGATAAGCAGTATAGGGTCTTGGTAGGTGGTGTCAGTGATAAGCAGGTATAAGGTCTTGGTAGGTAGTGTCAGTGATAAGCAGGTATAAGGTCTTGGTAGGTAGTGTCAGTGATAAGCAGGAATAAGGTCTTGGTAGGTAGTGTCAGTGATAAGCAGTATAGGGTCTTGGTAGGTGGTGTCAGTGATAAGCAGATATAAGGTCTTGGTAGGTGGTGTCAGTGATAAGCAGGTATAAGATCTTGGTGGGTAGTGTCAGTGATAAGCAGGTATAAGGTCTTGGTAGGTAGTGTCAGTGATAAGCAGTATAGGGTCTTGGTAGGTGGTGTCAGTGATAAGCAGGTATAAGGTCTTGGTAGGTAGTGTCAGTGATAAGCCGGTATAGGGTCTTGGTAGGTGGTGTCAGTGATAAGCAGGTATAAGATCTTGGTGGGTAGTGTCAGTGATAAGCAGTATAGGGTCTTGGTAGGTGGTGTCAGTGATAAGCAGGTATAAGGTCTTGGTAGGTAGTGTCAGTGATAAGCAGGTATAGGGTCTTGGTAGGTAGTGTCAGTGATAAGCAGGAATAAGGTCTTGGTAGGTAGTGTCAGTGATAAGCAGGTATAAGGTCTTGGTAGGTAGTGTCAGTGATACGCAGGTATAAGGTCCTGGTAGGTAGTGTCAGTGATAAGCAGGTATAAGGTCTTGGTAGGTAGTGTCAGTGATAAGCAGGAATAAGGTCTTGGTAGGTAGTGTCAGTGATAAGCAGTATAGGGTCTTGGTAGGTGGTGTCAGTGATAAGCAGGTATAAGGTCTTGGTAGGTAGTGTCAGTGATAAGCAGGTATAGGGTCTTGGTAGGTGGTGTCAGTGATAAGCAGGTATAAGATCTTGGTGGGTAGTGTCAGTGATAAGCAGGTATAAGGTCTTGGTAGGTAGTGTCAGTGATAAGCAGGTATAAGGTCTTGGTAGGTAGTGTCAGTGATAAGCAGTATAAGGTCTTGGTAGGTAGTGTCAGTGATAAGCAGGTATAAGGTCTTGGTAGGTAGTGTCAGTGATAAGCAGTATAAGGTCTTGGTAGGTAGTGTCAGTGATAAGCAGGTATAAGGTCTTGGTAGGTAGTGTCAGTGATAAGCAGGTATAAGGTCTTGGTAGGTAGTGTCAGTGATAAGCAGGTATAAGGTCTTGGTAGGTAGTGTCAGTGATAAGCAGGTATAAGGTCTTGGTAGGTAGTGTCAGTGATAAGCAGGTATAAGGTCCTGGTAGGTAGTGTCAGTGATACGCAGGTATAAGGTCCTGGTAGGTAGTGTCAGTGATAAGCAGGTATAAGGTCTTGGTAGGTAGTGTCAGTGATAAGCAGGTATAATGTCTTGGTAGGTAGTGTCAGTGATAAGCAGGTATAAGGTCTTGGTAGGTAGTGTCAGTGATAAGCAGGTATAAGGTCTTGGTAGGTAGTGTCAGTGATAAGCAGGTATAAGGTCTTGGTAGGTAGTGTCAGTGATAAGCAGGTATAAGGTCTTGGTAGGTAGTGTCAGTGATAAGCAGGTATAAGGTCTTGGTAGGTAGTGTCAGTGATAAGCAGGTATAAGGTCTTGGTAGGTAGTGTCAGTGATAAGCAGGTATAAGGTCTTGGTAGGTAGTGTCAGTGATAAGCAGGTATAAGGTCTTGGTAGGTAGTGTCAGTGATAAGCAGGTATAAGGTCTTGGTAGGTAGTGTCAGTGATAAGCAGTATAAGGTCTTGGTAGGTAGTGTCAGTGATAAGCAGGTATAAGGTCTTGGTAGGTAGTGTCAGTGATAAGCAGGTATAAGGTCTTGGTAGGTAGTGTCAGTGATACGCAGGTATAAGGTCCTGGTAGGTAGTGTCAGTGATAAGCAGGTATAAGGTCTTGGTAGTTAGTGTCAGTGATAAGCAGGTATAAGGTCTTGGTAGGTAGTGTCAGTGATAAGCAGGTATAAGGTCTTGGTAGGTAGTGTCAGTGATAACCAGGTATAATGTCTTGGTAGTTAGTGTCAGTGATAAGCAGTATAAGTTCTTGGTAGGTAGTGTCAGTGATAAGCAGGTATAAGGTCTTGGTAGGTAGTGTCAGTGATAAGCAGGTATAAGGTCTTGGTAGGTAGTGTCAGTGATAAGCAGGTATAAGGTCTTGGTAGGTAGTGTCAGTGATAAGCAGTATAAGGTCTTGGTAGGTAGTGTCAGTGATAAGCAGTATAAGGTCTTGCTAGGTGGGAAGAGGCTGCAGAAATGTGTTGAGCAATAGATCAGGTGTTGAGGAGACTTATCTAATTGTTTCTCTGTTGGATTAATGATGACATTAATTTCCCATTGCAGGCTTATTACCATGTTGCTCCTTACAGTGCTAGTATACATGGCAGACAGGTGAGCAGGCAGCCATTAGAATTCATAAATCATGAATTTAATCAGCATTGTGGCTTCATTAGTTTTCTTACTCAACTGGGAGTTGTGGAAAATCCGCCATACGAGCATGCTGGCAGATCATTTGTAAAAACAGCTGCGGGCCGTGCCTTGTGTATTGTTAGTAAAACGAATCAGAATTAAAGCGTCAGAGTATAATGTGACACATTCCCATTCTTATGCTTTCTGGGAAATAGAAAATCCCCATTTTATAGACATCCAGGTAATATGATCAGGCCTGAGTTTGTATGCATGTCATAGAAAAGAAATGGTCAATTATTTTTGCTTCTAAAGTGGACTTAAACAGTGATACTTGGGGCCACAGTGTCCCTGCCACCATTCACATTTACTCCCATACTGGTCCTGCCTTAGGTGACAGAAAAGTCTTCATTCACTTCTATGACAGCAAATGGCAGTCAATCATATGACTGCTGGCAACCATTCAGGTTATGCAAGCCCACCAAATGGTCATCAGCGGTCACACGGTGGCAGCCATACAAAGAATGAGCCAGTATTAAGCATTGGCTGACTTGACTTTGTAACAATCCCCCCTCCCCTACTTCCCCCTTAACTCACTGGAGGGTGGGCAATCAGCACAGGAGCTAAAGCTGGGACCTTGAGTGACAGGTCAGTCCCACAATCCCATGCATCAGTGTTACTGTACTGGCCTGTCACTCAAGCCCAAAGCTGCCACACCCCCACCAGCATAAGGGGAGGAGCCTATCAGGCAAGTTGTTTTATTATTTTAACACCCAATCAGGCCTAGCACAGGGGGGGGGGGGCAGCTGAGGTGTTACAAAAGCTTGAACTTCCTATTTAAAGCAGAAACATCCCCAGGGATTTGACTTTCCCATTTTTTGTACTGTGTCCCTAGGGCATCCCAAATTGGTGGGTAACCCCCCAGAACGCCCAGTAAAATGCACTCCTCCTCGCTCCAACAGCACATGCGTGGAATCTTGTCCAATCAAAGCCCTTTGCTGTGTTTACTTTCTTTCTGCAAAGGGCTCTGATTGCATTCAGTGGGGAGTGCGCACTGCCTCATCCCCCGTATCCCTGGAAGCATGCATGTCGGGGAAGGGTGACTCGAAAATGCCATTCCAAGATAGAGCCCCTCAAATACACTCATACATTCACACACAGATAGATGGAATAGATGGAGAGGAAGTAAGAGAGAGATCAAAAAAAATTAAAATAATAAGAAAGAGTGATGAGGACAATGCAACAGATGCAAATGAAGGGAATTCCCAAAAAAGAGACAGATGGAACTGAATGCAGAAAAGGGGCGAGAGAGATAGAGGGGGGCATAGAGAAAGAAAGAATGTGTAAAAAACACAAATGTGGAAATGAGAGATAGAGGGAAAGCAAGTGGGAAAGATGGAAAGAGGGGATGTGGAAAAAGAGTAGATAGAAGGGGCCCCATGGAAGACAGAGAGAGAAAGAGGGAATTTAGAAAAAAAAAGAAAGAGGCAGGGGATGTGGAAAGGTAGAGAAGGCAGTAAGGTGAAAAAAGAAGAAGATGCAGAGAAGTCGAAAAGAAAGAGGTGGAGGGAGTGGGAAAAGGAAAGGTATAATAGAGGAGGAGGAAATGTTTAATAGAGATAAAAAGAAGGAAGTAGACAGAAAGAGAAAAATTGTGGGTGCATTTTAAAGAGAGAAGTAGAGAGACGGTGAAAGGCAAGAAGACACACCCTAATTGTTAAAGCAGATATGAAGGGTTCACTAATTGAATCCTATCTAGCTGGGTTTTGGCCTAGGTAGACCCTAATAATATGTTACAAATGATGGCATTAAAACTGGGCCTTATCTCCTAGTTTCATAAACAGTTATTCCATAAACAGCTCAATTCTGGTTTCTGTGTTCATAAACAGCTAGAACATTTACAAAAGTGCATAAACATTCTAAGAGTCCATCTAAGTACGTACTGTATAATTGCACTAGAGAATGCAAGTAAAGTATACAGATCATTATTTACTTGCCTGGCAATACATCTGTCTCAGTTATGTAATGTAAACAAAAAGTACAAATATAGTGTGAATCTTTAAAAACTTATTGGCTGCTGATATTTCCTTATAAGGGGTCAATAAGGATGATAGTAATCCCTTTCCAAATGGCTAATGGACTGAATGCAATGGTACAAATTGAGATGAGTTAATGCAAAACCTACAAACACTGATTGAGT
The DNA here is from genome assembly GCA_027917425.1 of Gastrophryne carolinensis. Classification (NCBI taxonomy): domain Eukaryota; kingdom Metazoa; phylum Chordata; class Amphibia; order Anura; family Microhylidae; genus Gastrophryne; species Gastrophryne carolinensis. The sequence goes on along the minus strand of CM051238.1, from coordinate 270,039,036 downwards.
CACGGCCCATAGAGGCTAATGCTCAACTACCACCTCTATCTGACCTCACCATCAATCTGCATCACCTTTTAAACAAAAAGTCAAAAAATATTTTGGAACATCTATTACTTAACAAATATCTAGAAAAAAAAGATAACACCATTAGGTTTAAGACTAAAAATATTTCCAAATAATCTTAACTACCCTTTAGAATTTGGGAACAAACATTACATGAATGCTCCCTAAAACTCATTGAACGCCCCAAAAAAATTCTATGACCTAAAATTAAAAAACAAGACCCATCCCCTGTTCACACAGAGGAACACTAAGAATAAATAATCCCTGGAAACCAATAATAGGACTATAGTTCTAGAAAAAAGTACCACTACACAGAATAACTCTATATATAGTGTGCACAAGGGGTAATATTACCATATGTAGACAAAAAACAAAGGAAGGTCCCACTCCTTCCAAAACACCCCTATAATATATGGCACCACTACTGATTATTTTATAATAAGAAATTCAGGACAAGTCCTGAGGAAGTGACACTGGTGACGTCACGCAACGCGTAGACACAGGGGCAGTGGGCTGGTGGTCGTTTTTATATGTAAGTGATTTGTTCTTACTTTTGGGGGTTTCATTTCAGTACCCCTCCCGGCTGGTTCTTGTATTATACATTACACTTTTCCTTAGTTTCATCAAGAACTTGCACCTGTTTACTAGAAAGCAGACCCGTTATTTGGTGCAATTAGAGACTGGAAAGATTTGTTCCACAGAGACTACAAACTCCTCAAAGACATGGAGGTTCTAATCATAGAAAGCGAGAGCAATGTCAGCCTTCCTTGTACCGCCAAGCCTCAAAATTGACCAGCTAGAACTAGACAGATTAATACTTAAACCAGACCAACAGCCTGGCACAGTTGGAAAAGAACGGTTGTGGCCATTTTGGAGCTTTCTCTCCCAACTGACATAACTGAAATGTACAGTAACAGGAAGCCCAGCATGACTCCCTGTTTGCAGGTGGCCTGCAAGCCCATGAGCGGCCATCTTGTTTTTAAAATGTATCCCAGTAGACGTTATAAAAAGGTAAATGAATTTTTATGTATAGCAATCTAAATTGCCCTGAAGAGGGATGCATGTGAACACCGTTTGTTGTGTTGGTCTGACTTAATTCATTTTTGAATGTTGGTCCGCTTTAAGAGGTCTGAATGAACAGCAGGAGTTAGAAAAAGGTAAAATAATGTTTATGTGCAGCATAACTTGTCATGGGGAGGGACGCATATGAGCTCTGTTTGTTGTATTAGTCTGGTTTACGCCATTTTTGTCTGTTGGTCCGCTTTAAGTTTAAGATATCACCTACAATCATTTGCAGATGGGAAGGGGGAGCCTTGACACAGGCCATGGGCTAAAACCCCAAAACACCGCCACAGCCACATGGTACCATCTGTTCACCCCTCATTACCTACGGGCTATCCTAATGGCACCAGTCTTAGTTCCATCTAGCAACAATCACTCTTGAGAGTTTGCATTCCCCCTGTGCAGAATGAGTTGTGACAGCATTCAATCCTCTTCCAATTGTGAGGCCAGCACTGGACCCTCGCAGCCTCCGATATAATCCAGTACACATCAGCATAAGATGGCCGCAATGATTGGCTCCGTCCCGCCCTGTCAGAAATACAACAGGCATTAGGGTCCCAACCTCCCTCACATTACTAAACTACAGATAATTGACACCATAACCTACAAGGCTCATTGATGATATAGTTCTGTTATTTGGATATCTACCATACTATTATCTCTTTTTAGACACCCTGCACGGGTGGAACATGTCACGGTCCATTACTTGGAAGAGGATTACTATCATCCTAATGTACAGAAAATGACCTCTTATAAGGAAATATCAGCAGCCAACAAAGTTTTATAGACTCAAACTGTATTTGTTTTATGATAGTTGTCGTTTACAGGAATTGGGACAAATGTATTGTCAGCTTAGTAAATAATGATCTGTATACTTGCGTGCTTGGACAACACGCATACAATTATACAATACTTGTTATGTTTATGCAGTTTTGTAAACATTCTAACTGTTTAGGAACACAATAAACAAGTGAAACTAGGCGATGAGGCCCAGTTTTTATTGACATCATTTGTAACATATAACTTCTGGGGGGCATCTCCTTGGCTTCAGGCACCCCCCCCATGCCGGCCCACTCAGATCACTGGTTAGTCACTTGCTGCAACCCCCACCATCCCATCTATTCTCTAGTTTTTGAGGGGCATCAATTGGAGCTGCTAGGGGTGGATGGTTGGTTGGGTCAGAAGGAAGGGGTGCCATATTCACCTTTGTTCTATCCTTTAAAGTGGACCAAACAGGTTGATGACCTATCCCTAGAGCATCCCAATGTGGAATGTCCTACTGTGTGAAGCCTTCTGGGACACCCACATACCCACCATGCAAGCAACCCCATGGCACATGTGATTGTGGAGAAGTGTGTGTTGACCAGGGGGTGGCTCTGTAATGTGCAAAGTAGAGACAGTGGAGGATAGACAGGCAGGGAGTAGGTAAACTCAACAACAAGCTCTGCATGCTGCTTGCTGTTCTACACAGCTCAGACAAGTGACACAGGTGTCACATGACACCTCGCTTGTTTGTTAGCGGGTTTAACTCTTCCCTGCCCATCCATCACCCATCTTCCACTGTCTCTACTCTGGGTTCTTGAGGGTGGGGCTCTGCCACACTGCCTGCTATGGGGTTCTTTAGGGGGGCTGCCCCACTGCCAGTTATGGGGTTCTTGAGGGAGATTCTGCCACACTGCCTGTTATGGGGTTCTTAGGGGGGTCTGCCACACTGCCTGTTATGGGGTTCTTGGGGGAGATTCTGCCACACTGCCTGTTATGGGGTTCTTAGGGGGTCTGCCACACTGCCTGTTATGGGGTTCTTAGGGGGTCTGCCACACTGCCTGTTATGGGGTTCTTGGGGGAGATTCTGCCACACTGCCTGTTATGGGGTTCTTAGGGGGTCTGCCACACTGCCTGTTATGGGGTTCTTAGGGGGTCTGCCACACTGCCTGTTATGGGGTTCTTAGGGGGGCTGCCACACTGCCAGTTATGGGGTTCTTGGTGGGGAGATTCTGCCCCACTGCCTGTTATGGGGTTCTTGAGGGAGATTCTGCCACACTGCCTGTTATGGGGTTCTTAGGGGGGTCTGCCACACTGCCTGTTATGGGGTTCTTGGTGGGGAGATTCTGCCACACTGCTTGTTATGGGGTTCTTAGGGGGGCTGCCATACTGCCTGTTATGGGGTTCTTGGGGGGGGGTCTGCCACACTGCCTGTTATGGGGTTCTTAGGGGGGCTGCCACATTGCCTGTTATGGGGTTCTTAGGGAGGGCCTGCCACACTGCCAGTTATGGGGTTCTTGAGGGAGATTCTGCCACACTGCCCGTTATGGGGTTCTTAGGGGGGGCTGCCACACTGCCTGTTTTGGGGTTCTTAGGAGGGCCTGCCACACTGCCTGTTTTGGGGTTCTTAGGGAGGGCCTGCCACACTGCCTGTTATGAGGTTCTTAGGGGGGGCTGCCACACTGCCTGTTATGGGGTACTTAGGGGGGGCTGCCACACTGCCTGTTATGGGGTTCTTAGGGAGGGCCTGCCACACTGCCTGTTATGGGGTTCTTAGGGGGGCTGCCACATTGCCTGTTTTGGGGTTCTTAGGGAGGGCCTGCCACACTGCCTGTTATGGGGTTCTTGGGGGAGATTCTGCCACACTGCCTGTTATGGGGTTCTTGGGGGAGATTCTGCCACACTGCCTGTTTTGGGGTTCTTAGGGAGGGCCTGCCACACTGCCTGTTTTGGGGTTCTTAGGGAGGGCCTGCCACACTGCCTGTTATGGTTTTCTTAGAGGGCCTGCCACACTGCCTGTTATGGGGTTCTTAGGGGGGCTGCCACACTATCTGTTATGGGGTTCTTGGGGGGGGCTCTGCCACACTGCCTGTTATGAGGTTCTTAGGTGGGGTCTGCCACACTGCCTGTTTTGGGGTTCTTAGGGAGGTTCTGCCACACTGCTTGTTATGGGGTTCTTAGGGGGGGCTGCCACACTGCCTATTATGGGGTTCTTGGAGGGGAATCCTGCCACATTGCCTGTTATGGGGTTCTTAGGGGGGGCTGCCACACTGCCTGTTATGGGGTTCTTGGAGGGGAATCCTGCCACATTGGCTGTTATGGGGTTCTTGGGGTGGCTCTGACACACTGCCTGTTATGGGACTCTTGGTGGGGAGTTCTGCCACACTGCCTGTTATGGGATTTTTGGGGGGGTCTGTCACATTGCTGGTTATGGGGTTCTTGGGGGTTCTCTGCCATGTTGCCTGGCTATGGGGTTCCTGCATGAGAGATCCAATGGCACAATGCGTAATAATTGGGTGTGTGGGGGCTGCTGATGCTCTGCCATTAAAATACATACTTATACTGTACCTGCATTCCTTTGCATCGCCCAGTACAAGCGCCCTGTGCCCCATAAAGGGGGGGATTTGTGGGGATTGTGGGTGTCAGAAGCACACAAGGTCCTGCCTGGGGGGGGGTCCAGTCCAATGGTTGCTCCTGTCTATTATACATGTCTATCAAACATGAAGAGACTTAGAGGGTAGGCGGTAGCACATTTATGTGCATGCACCCTATAGGCTGCTGACCGACACATTGGGGCAGCAAACTATTCTGGAACATGGGTGTAACTAATGCAGCTTATCCAGTATTGAGAAGGCATCCGCACTGGGATGCCTCTGTGCCAGGGCTTTCAGTCTAGGTTTTGACTGTAGGTCCTCTTTAAATAACTTTTTTTAATGGTGTTTCAGAAGGTTTTTGACACTTACATTATTTACCTGGTGCGGTCTTTAAGCATGCCTATGCCACCGTTTTTATGTAACATGAATAGAAATTTGTCCTTACATTATACATGTGGAACCTTGAGTCAAGCTCTTTTGCAGTGAGGAAGAATATTAGAATAGAGTGGGGGCAGAGTTATAACCTTGGACATGTTTTGTTTATTGTCTCTGACCCCAATGAAGAGACTGAACATCCTTTTCTGTAAATGCAGACAGGAAGTGGCGCTAACAGAAAATCCAAAGGTGCCACTGGAGAAAAAGGTGATAAGTGATTTCTCTGCTAGTGACAAGCAGTTGTTTCCTATTTAGTCACAGCATGTAGGAAGCATGGATACAGATGTGTGCACATTAGTTGAAATACTCCAATTTATCGTGAGATCCATCCAGTTCATCCCTGAAAGATTTACAATCTTATGGAAAAGACTAGATAACCAACCTGTGACTGAATATCCCAGAAATACATTCTTGTGAAATGTCAGTTATCTCACAACACCCATCTTACAATGCAATGCTACATAAACCATGCTTGCAAAAAGCCACCAATCAAGTGGAAAGAATCACCACTACCACCACTACCTTCACTCCACACTCTCCAATCCAAGAGAGCCATTCTCTAATCTTCAACAAGAAGATTCAGGATGCCATACACCAGAACATTGTGCTATAAGGTGTGATGCCCAGCAGGACACCGGCCTTCTGTAACCTGACAACCCCCAATCTCTGCTGCCACTTCCACCTATAGTCAAGCCTCTGAAACGCCTCACTGGACACAGTTGCCCCCAGGTCTTAAAAGGCGCAAATGTCAGCCTACCGTGAAGGCACATGAACCACAAGGGTATCCCAAAGCTGAGGTCACTGTGCTGCTCTGCATTCTGGGACTGCTGACCTTTACCTGCTCTGTCTGAGCAAAGCACAGCTATAACCCGCCCCCCTGTACCTTATCCCACTCTCCTCTCCTCAGTAAGTGTGAGATCTTCTGAGTCAAGATGGCGGCGCCCGTATCCTAAATTCCTGAACAGAGTTGCAGCCCAGTGGGGGAAAGAATAATAAGTTAGTGACTAAAAACGTAAAATATATTAATTTTAGATGCTGGGGAACCGTTTTTTAAGAGTTTGGGCTTTTCATTAAATCACGCTGAAGGTCCGGTTCAAGAGTCCTTTCTGTATGCTAAGGTTTAAATATTCTGTACATTGTACAAATGCCCCAAGTGTCAAGAAATATTCATATATGTTACCGATTACTGATAAAAACAAAAGATAAGGAAGTGCCCATCTGTACATCTCTAGAATGAGAGCAAAATAATGAGGCTTGCAAAGATCCAGAAGGTGGGCTTAGTAAAAGTGAGCAGAAAGTATAACCATGTACATGCAATTAACCTTTACGCTTATAAATCTTAACCTGTGTTTAGAATTCTCCATTGGTGAGAGACATTAGCTCTTCATTTGTCTGCGTCTGGAGGCAAAATCTAGGGCAATTCCTGCTGCCAGATTATGGGGGATTTTGTAAAGTGTCCACTTGTCTTATGGTAGATTTGCTGAAGACACTTGATAGTTCCTGGTCTCCACATCAACACAACCAGTGTGAGTATATCTCTAATCTGTGGAATTTGGAGGATCAGTTTGAAGTAATTGCACTTTGAGGACCTGTTTCTGTGTTATGCGTGATTGTTTAGAGCTGCACCGAGCCAAACCTTATAAAATCATATTAGTATCATAGTTTCTCTGCCATCTTAGCTATAGACAGTATATATATATATATATATATATATATATATATATGTGTGTGTGTGTGTATGTGTGTGGTATATATATATATATATATATATATATATATATAGACTGTATGGGCCAGAAACCAGCTGATTTAGTGCTTTTTGGGAGTAAAGATAGTGACGGATATTGCTTGATGATCAGAAAAAGTTATTCTAATTGTTGGGGGTAGGGCAGTCCAGAAAATTAGTGCTGATTAGGAGAAAATTGGTGCTGATTGGGAGAAAATTGGTGCAGATTGGGAGAAGTAATCAGGGGCGAGAACTTCAGAATATGGTGGTTGTTATTCTATATGAATACATATGTGAATTATAAAAGTTTTACAAGCTTCCAACTTCCACATATTTAGTGACACGCTGTTGTAGTGAGCCCTGTGCTAAAACTCCAGGATGTTTATTGTAGACCAAAAAAACAGCAGTAAGATCTCACTTTCAACACTGGTAATTTATAAGGTCAAATCATAGGCTTTCCTTTACATCATCATACTTTCCATATGTAAAGGACAAATCATACAAATACTACTCATGGACTTTGTCCTGTGATTTAAACTGCAATATTTCTATCCCCATTTGGGCTAGGTGAGTGTGCGGCTTGGTTTGGTGGTTATGTAGCGATTCCAGATGTGGGGCATCTCTTATCAGGATGACACTTTAGGTCTGACTGAAATAGTGAGGAAAAGTGTAGCAAACAAAAGTTATATTCACTAATTTTCACAGGCAAAGTGCATAAACTATCCCTCAGCAGCTCACCTTCTAATGGCTGCCCTCTCTTTTCTTGTCAGCACACAGCTGCTCCTGAAGTAGGAACAAGGCAAAGAGTAGTGGCACACCCCCTGAATTCCTTTACCATAGACCACCAATAATAGGGTTTACCGGTGGTCTAAGGCTCTGCCCCATTTGTCAGCACAGCAAGAATCAAGAATGAGCACATTAGTATTAAGCAGCCTAAGCCATCACGGCTTTTCTCTCCTCCTTTTGTCTTTCACCCTCAGACGCGGCCCTAATTACTATATGAATAGCCATGTCTGATTAGCGCATCAATCACCACCACACCTAATAGGTGCTTCAATTACCACCGCACCCAATTAGAGTTTGAATCACTGTGACTGCCTGTGTGCTTGTGGTTATGATTAGGTGACACAATCACCATTTTGGAACAAGACAATAGAACCTGCACCCGCTTCCTTCACTATTGATCATTAGACTGTGAACAGTGTGAATTATAAAAAGAAAATAGGAACAGTAGCAACAGGGAGAGAGGAAAGGAGCACAGCCAGGGTGTTTTAAGCACAATATCAGGCTCTTAGAGACCCTGCATATTAGGTTGATTATTATGCAGCATCACAGCTCCAAGGGTCACGTCCTACTTGCTTCAAAATATAAATCATAATGTGAAACTGTGAACTTTGATAGCTCAGCCATATCTTCTTCAATTTCAATATGGAAAACAGTCAGACAGTGCTAATGGTCTAATTGCCTTTGCCTGCTGTATTGCTTTAAATTTAACATGTAGTTTTTGTAAGATCGAAACACCATCTAAGGGCATATAAATGTGCACTACCTATGTTTTATGCAATTTGATTAATTGCAAATGCCCCCCTTAAAGCACGGCAGCTCTTACTCAACTAGCCTATAGCTAGAAGCTAAATTGGAGGGCAGACAGCCAGTGCAGGCATGGTGGCGGCCTCCCTATGACGCTTGGGCGTCGTATGATACCAGCACAAGAGTATAGGCTCTGCCAGAACTCCCATGCTGCTGCTGTGTTGCCGCCCTGACGTAATAGGCTGCTGCATGCAGCTCCGGCTCGGCGGTGGCACCCCTGGCTCCAGTCCGCAGAAGCACCAGCCTGTTATGGGGGGATTCTGCCACTCATGTTATGGGGGGATTCTGCCACTCAGCTTGTTATGGAGGGATTCTGCCACTCAGCTTGTTATGGAGGGATTCTGCCACTCAGCTTGTTATGGGGGGATTCTGCCACTCAGCTTGTTATGGAGGGATTCTGCCACTCAGCTTGTTATGGAGGGATTCTGCCACTCAGCTTGTTATGGAGGGATTCTGCCACTCAGCTTGTTATGGAGGGATTCTGCCACTCAGCTTGTTATGGAGGGATTCTGCCACTCAGCTTGTTATGGAGGGATTCTGCCACTCAGCCTGTTATGGGGGGATTCTGCCACTCAGCTTGTTACGGAGGGATTCTGCCACTCAGCTTGTTATGGAGGGATTCTGCCACTCAGCTTGTTATGGAGGGATTCTGCCACTCAGCCTGTTATGGGGGGATTCTGCCACTCAGCTTGTTATGGGGGGATTCTGCCACTCAGCTTGTTATGGAGGGATTCTGCCACTCAGCCTGTTATGGGGGGATTCTGCCACTCAGCTTGTTATGGGGGGATTCTGCCACTCAGCTTGTTATGGAGGGATTCTGCCACTCAGCTTGTTATGGAGGGATTCTGCCACTCAGCCTGTTATGGAGGGATTCTGCCACTCAGCTTGTTATGGGGGGATTCTGCACTCAGCCTGTTATGGGGGGATTATGACACTCACCTGTTATGGAGGGATTCTGCCACTCAGCCTGTTATGGGGGGATTATGACACTCAGCTTGTTATGGGGAGATTCTGACACTCAGCCTGTTATGGAGGTATTCTGCCACTCAGCTTGTTATGGAGGGATTCTGCCACTCACCTGTTATGGAGGGATTCTGCCACTCAGCTTGTTATGGGGGTTCTGCTGCAAAGTCAGTTATGGGAAGATTCTGCCACCCAGCATGTTATGGGGGATTCTGACACTCATGTTATGGGGGGATTCTGACACTCAGCTTGTTATGGGGGGATTCTGCCACTCAGCTTGTTATGGAGGGATTCTGCCACTCAGCTTGTTATGGGGGGATTCTGCCACTCAGCTTGTTATGGGGGGATTCTGACACTCAGCCTGTTATGGAGGGATTCTGCCACTCAGCTTGTTATGGAGGGATTCTGCCACTCAGCCTGTTATGGGGGGATTCTGCACTCAGCCTGTTATGGAGGGATTCTGCCACTCAGCCTGTTATGGGGGGATTCTGCCACTCAGCATGTTATGGGGGGATTCTGCCACTCAGCATGTTATGGGGGGATTCTGCCACTCAGCATGTTATGGAGGGATTCTGACACTCAGCTTGTTATGGAGGGATTCTGCCACTCAGCCTGTTATGGGGGGATTATGACACTCACCTGTTATGGAGGGATTCTGCCACTCAGCTTGTTATGGAGGGATTCTGCCACTCAGCCTGTTATGGAGGGATTCTGCCACTCAGCCTGTTATGGGGGGATTCTGCCACTCAGCTTGTTATGGAGGGATTCTGCCACTCAGCCTGTTATGGAGGGATTCTGCCACTCAGCCTGTTATGGGGGGATTATGACACTCAGCTTGTTATGGGGAGATTCTGACACTCAGCCTGTTATGGAGGCATTCTGCCACTCAGCTTGTTATGGAGAGATTCTGCCACTCAGCCTGTTATGGGGGGATTATGACACTCACCTGTTATGGAGGGATTCTGCCACTCAGCCTGTTATGGGGGGATTATGACACTCAGCTTGTTATGGGGAGATTCTGACACTCAGCCTGTTATGGGGGTTCTGCTGCAAAGTCAGTTATGGGAAGATTCTGCCACCCAGCATGTTATGGGGGGATTCTGACACTCATGTTATGGGGGGATTCTGACACTCAGCTTGTTATGGAGGGATTCTGCCACTCAGCATGTTATGGGGGGATTCTGCCACTCAGCCTGTTATGGGGGGATTCTGCCACTCAGCTTGTTATGGAGGGATTCTGCCACCCAGCATGTTATGGGGGGATTCTGCCACTCATGTTATGGGGGGATTCTGACACTCAGCCTGTTATGGAGGGATTCTGCCACTCAGCTTGTTATGGAGGGATTCTGCCACTCAGCCTGTTATGGGGGGATTCTGACACTCAGCCTGTTATGGAGGGATTCTGCCACTCAGCTTGTTATGGAGGGATTCTGCCACTCAGCCTGTTATGGGGGGATTCTGCCACCCAGCATGTTATGGGGGGATTCTGACACTCAGCTTGTTATGGGGAGATTCTGCCACTCAGCATGTTATGGGGGGATTCTGACACTCAGCATGTTATGGGGGGATTCTGACACTCAGCTTGTTATGGAGGGATTCTGCCACTCAGCCTGTTATGGGGGGATTCTGCCACCCAGCATGTTATGGGGGGATTCTGACACTCAGCTTGTTATGGGGAGATTCTGCCACTCAGCATGTTATGGGGGGATTCTGACACTCAGCCTGTTATGGAGGGATTCTGCCACCCAGCATGTTATGGGGGGATTCTGACACTCAGCTTGTTATGGGGAGATTCTGCCACTCAGCATGTTATGGGGGGATTCTGACACTCAGCTTGTTATGGAGGGATTCTGCCACCCAGCATGTTATGGGGGGATTCTGACACTCAGCCTGTTATGGAGGGATTCTGCCACTCAGCTTGTTATGGAGGGATTCTGCCACTCAGCTTGTTATGGAGGGATTCTGCCACTCAGCTTGTTATGGAGGGATTCTGCCACTCAGCTTGTTATGGAGGGATTCTGCCACTCAGCCTGTTATGGGGGGATTCTGCCACTCAGCTTGTTATGGAGGGATTCTGACACTCACCTGTTATGGAGGGATTCTGCCACTCAGCTTGTTATGGAGGGATTCTGCCACTCATGTTATGGGGGGATTCTGACACTCAGCCTGTTATGGGGGGATTCTGCCACTCAGCCTGTTATGGGGGGATTCTGACACTCACCTGTTATGGAGGGATTCTGCCACTCAGCTTGTTATGGAGGGATTCTGCCACTCAGCCTGTTATGGGGAGATTCTGACACTCACCTGTTATGGAGGGATTCTGCCACTCAGCTTGTTATGGGGGGATTCTGCCACTCAGCTTGTTATGGAGGGATTCTGCCACTCACCTGTTATGGGGGGATTCTGCCACTCAGCTTGTTATGGGGGGATTCTGACACTCACCTGTTATGGGGGGATTCTGACACTCACCTGTTATGGGGGGATTCTGCCACTCAGCTTGTTATGGGGGGATTCTGCCACTCAGCCTGTTATGGGGGGATTCTGACACTCACCTGTTATGGAGGGATTCTGCCACTCAGCTTGTTATGGGGGGTTCTGCTGCAAAGTCTGTTATGGGAAGATTCTGCCACCAAGCATGTTATGGAGGATTCTGCCACTCAGCTTGTGATGGAGGATTCTGCCACTCGGCATATTATGGGGGGGGGGGGGGGGGATTCTACCACTCAGCCTGTCATGGGTAGGGTTCTGCACACTTCCTGTTATGGGGGGGGGCTGCACACTGCTGGTTATGGGGGTGTGTTGTTACTGAGCCGGACACACTGCAGAAGGGCTGGTGTGAACAGAAAAGTCCCATTTTTTAACCCCAGTCCACCCCTGTACTGTACTGTACTGTATATAAACAGTATATATATATATATACATACACATATATAATAAAATCAGCAATGCTTTGTAGTAACATTTTATTGTAATTTAGCCATACACACGTGGCTACCTTTATTATTATTAATAATAATAATAATAATAATAATAATAATAATAATAAACAGGCTAAAATATGCAATAAAAAATATAGTTTGTACATATTTTTTCTATTTATAAAGAAAGCTAAAAAATGAAATCTGTTCGGCCGCAACAGTTCCAACATACCTTTGTTCGAGTTAACATCAAGAACCAAAATGTAGTTTTAGCCATATGGCATACTTGGCATCCTCCAGTAACAAAACCCCAGCATTGATCCCAACAGTTTTCAAGCCCAAATACATTTACAAATGGAAACTGCATAATTTGCCTTAAATACCATATAGTAATTTGCCAGATTTTGGATGAACTGATAACAGATGCATGCACTAAGTACACACGCTCAGCTCTTCCATATGCATATGAGCTAGTTATTGGCATTATGCCATGCATCAATTAATCGCTGCCTTCCTTAGATATCCTCCATAAAATAATACTGATAACAGATTTTCTTGCATCTCACTCATTTTTTTTTTCTTTTGTGTTCTTATGATTACTATGTCTTTCTATTTCCCTGGTCGTATATCTTTTCTAATTTGATTCTTCTGCCTTTGCAATAATCTAATAGCTTTTCTCTTTTCCTTTCGTCCCCATGCCGCCTGCTCTCCAGACCCTCTCCGGAGGGAGGCTGAGCTCAGGGTGAAAAGTGTTAATTGGAATATATGTAGGAATAATGCAGACTGCAGTCCGCCAGCCTTGTGTGCGGCCAGGACACACTGCCACCAGTTATCAGCCTTGGTCACGGTAACCCTGGATAAGCAGAATAGACCTAATGCAATGACAAGGAAACATTTTAACCTTTATAAAATAAGGCAAATGTTAGCTGGAAGATTATCAGAGCTAGCAATCACCTCTCATTGTTCTGATAGCTGTATGCTGAAAGAATGTGAAAGCTGCCTGTATATAGATTGCTGCACTTTGTACACTAAATATGTTTTTTTTTTTTGCCCCGACTAAAATAAGCCGAGATTTTTCTCGAACGATAGCACTCGATTCAAAAACACATAATGGAAATGATGGAGATTATTCTACTGGTAGCTCCTGAAGATGATTGCTCTTCTATCTTCCTATAATTTACACCGCATAGTTATTTCTCTAGAGAAGCGGTTTCTATTATTCATCGACACAACGTGTAAGATCAGCAGGTGTCCGCAACCGGGGAGGCGACTGAGCACCATCTAACCCCCTCATTCATGAAGCAACATGGATGGAAGAGCTTCTGCCTTAGGCAGTGGTGGATGTAGGATATAAATTGCTGACATCTAGTTCTCTAGATCAAGCCTTGTCCTAAATACATTGTATACTTTATATGGGGCCTGATTTATAAACAGGGGAGGTCCAAATGAAAATGACTGGACTTCCTCCTAATTATGAATCCCAAATTGTGACCAAAAGCAACCGCTGGATAGGTTGTCAATGGTCACCTGTACGGCTGCCATGGAATGATCCCGGAAAAAGTGAATATTTGATGTGCACCAGTAAAAACAGACAAAGCGCCCAGCTAGGTGGAGAAAAAAGGCCAGTTAAAGGGAAACAATCCAGGAATGTGACTTTCCCAGGTTTTGTCTCACTCACCTGGGGCATCCCTAACTAATGTGGGACACCCCCCAGTCACCTCTTCCTGGTTCCTACAGAGCATGCGCAGGCTCTCGATCAATGAGAGCTCTCTGCTGCAAACGTCTCTCATTGATTAGAATGAGGAGCGCGTGCCCCCCTCACAGCCCACACATCTAAATGTTTGGGGTGGGAGAGCATGCAGCACTTGTCGCTCCCCATTCTTAACAATGAGAGCCCTTGGGTGAATGTCATAGTTACGGCAGACGGCTCTCATTGAACAAGAGCCCACATATGGCAGGCTAGCAAAATGAAAATAAAGAGGCTTGCCCAGTTTTGCCACTCTGTGCCTGGTGTGGGATCCAAATTTTGTAAAGTGCACCACAGCCAGGAGCAGCAAATTGCACCCAGACAAGCACAAAAAAGTGATGGGGTTCCCATGGTTGGACACGTATAGTGTGTGTGTTTGTATAATATATATATATATATATATATATATATATATATATATATATACAGACACACCTGTATAATATTTATAGATACACTGTGTGTACCTAGAAAAACGTTATACATTACTTCAAGAAGGTTGTTTGTTGTCAAGATGATGATATAGATAAAAAATTGAATATAGCTGCATGGTACAAATATTTAAAAACCATTTTTCACCCATAAGCACAAATACATAGATTTGTATGCTTTCAAATAACTTAAACATTTGAGTAAAAAAAATTATTCCAGCAAGCTGCAGATGTGCAGTAGTAATGTGCTTCATAACATTACTACTATTGTGTTCTATGGGACTGCAGAATGCATGGTAGTAAGTACAAAATGCACTGGTCTGGCATATGCTGGAATGGATTTAGCTAATATATAGTGCTCTAAGTACGTCCCAGTTTGATTCTAGAATTATAACAGCATAGCTTTGTGCAAGTTAGAGTAAGTCTGTGTTATCATGCCTGAGGCCTTCAACTAACTGACCTGCAGTATGGCCCTTGGTCCATACCTATATCTGCTAAAGTTCTGTAAAGTTTGTACATGCAACTAGTCTGGAACCAGACTGTACCTCTCCATACCAGACTACAGGGCTACAGGTACACTGCAGACAATGATTAGAGATTTCAGACATGTTACTTAAAGTGGACAACACCCAGGGGGGATCAGCCCAGGAATCTATAAGATTCCCGGGCCAATCAGATCCCTCCCGATTTCGGATGCCCCGCGGGGTGAAACCCCCCAGGAAGCCCACAATCCTACCTTTTCCACGTTCCAGCGGCACATACGTTTGTGAATGGCCGGCG
Organism: Gastrophryne carolinensis; assembly: GCA_027917425.1. NCBI lineage: Eukaryota > Metazoa > Chordata > Amphibia > Anura > Microhylidae > Gastrophryne > Gastrophryne carolinensis. The sequence continues at coordinate 270,023,971 of CM051238.1, read as the reverse complement.
CGGGTGCGCTCCCTGTAAGAGGGACGCGCGGGAGGCGGCGGCGGACGTGCTCTGCTTGTCCGCCGGCGGGGATTGGCTGCAGCGGTCACGTGGGAGCGGGGAGAGGTGAGTTTTCGGGGCTTTCTGGGGGGTTTCACACAGCAGGGCACCCCCAATCGGGGTGCCCCACAGAAGTGGACCAAAACCCAGGATAGTCAAAATCCTGGGTGTTGGTCCACTTTAACAATACTTAATCTTAAAGCTGTACATTCTGCATATAAAAGGAGCATTATCACAAAATTGTGTAACATCAAAAATTATCTAATAAACCTGTAGACTAATGAGAGGAGGAGTCACTTATAAAGCTGAACTGAATAAAACTTCCGCCAAGCCTGTGGTTTCTTCTGGTAGGAATAAAATCCAGGGGTGACAGGTTTAGTCTATAAAGGGTGACAGCTTCTGTTATTGTGATATAACAGATATATATCTTGTTATATGATTTCCTTGTCCTTCCATTAAAATAATAAAAAAACAAGCCTGGCTGCATATTTCTTGATGCTGAGTGTATAAGTGACCCCTCCTCCCACCCAGGGCCGTATTTGGTGTTCATGATGCCCTAGGCACTTTAAATGTTTGCACCCCCTATTTTAAGTTAGGTTATGGTCCATATAAAAAAAGTGTGTAAGGGGAAAGGGTGTAAAGGCATACCCCCTAAGTGGAGGAACTGTCCCACTTTTCAGTCCATGTCCCCCTGTCCCTCGTTGTTCTCATTTGTCCCTCTTTGAGGTGTAACATGCAGATCTGCAGCAATAAATTATTTATTTGCCTATTAAAAGTGTTTATATTGTTGTAACTGTTACACCCTATCTCCTATCCATCCCTCAATGAGGGGGCGTGGCCCAATTTACGAACTGTCCCTCTTTCCCACCCTAAAAAGTTGGGAGGCATGCAAGGGCTTAGATGCAAAGTATGTGTGTGGAGGAGGAAATGGGACAAAGGGGGAAATGCAGGGAAGAAAGCAAGTATGTTCCAACTTTTGCTGCATTCTGACATTTGGGAGTCACATGACCAATGCAGTAGAGGGGAGATGCTCTGGCCTGTGTTCAACCCATTGTCTGCCCCTTCACACAAATACACTCTGTGTCCCTCTGTGGCTGGGGGGTGCTTATTAGGAGGCATTAATGTTCAGGATATGAGAGTTGTAATTTCTTTTCTTTACTGCAGTAGTAAGGGCAGGGCCCCCCCCCCATCCAGGTTGCCACCCTAGGCACGTGCCTAGGGCTGCCTAATGGTAAATACAGCCCTGCTCCCACCATCCAGCATATTTATATAGAATTTCATCATTGGGCCATTTTTCGCGATAGTGCTCCTTTAAATGGCCCCCTCAAACCTGGCCTGGAAATGCAATATTGCTAAACCTCAGAACTGTTTAAAACCAAAGCCAACCAAACCCAAACTGAAAAGTAGATTTTCCATTGGCATTTAAAGGGATCGCTGGAAGACCCCCGAGCCCATACCAAAGGGCATAAGGACTTGCAGGGCCAGGCTGGTTACCTTTTGCGGAGGCCCATGCATTTAAAAACAAATTAAACAACAAGCCCACTGTCCATTTGATTGTTAAAAAGAGGGCCGGCTGTAGCGGCATTCCTTTTATCAATGAAAACTAGTACAACTCGTGCACAGTGATTGATTCAACTGTCATGTAAGTTGAAAAATCACGCATTGAAGCAAGAATTCTCACTATGAATTCTCACTTCTATACGCTGAAATGAAAACAATCTCAGAAGGGGCTTTATATCGGCCAAGATTGTGATAATTCACACTGGTGAAAAAAAAAAAAACTTTTTACACAGGGGATCTGAACCAACTCCTAGGTCTTTTTGTCTGGGCCCAAAACTAGGGGCAGTGCAGAGAGGAGGCGGTGCAGCTGAGAGCAGGGCAGAGTGCGAGTGTGTGTTGTGTAATAGTTTATACAAACCTCAATATATATGGGGGGGGATAGCGCCAGGTAGTGCCTTGTAGCGGCAGGCAGCGTCTGGTGAACGCTGGGCGCTGTAAGCAAAACCACATTTAAGAAAGCGAATCTGGTGAGCGCCTCTAACAGTGCCATATAGCGTCACATATATTATTACAGGCAGCTCAGCTTATAGCGCCAGCACTCTAGGCTCAGGAGCAGCATGTAGTACCTGTCGCTCTGTAGCGCTCTCCCATACATTTCAATGGGTCTTCATTAGTTGTGTATAAATAGCGTGTTTGCCAATTTTTATTTTTTTTTTGCTCAAATCATTGTGTGACATCTCCTGGCTGCAAACAAACACTTTTAGAAACTTTTTTGACTTTTTATATTTTTATGCAGAATTGTCATTATAGGTCTGGCACTAAAGTGTTAATAGAAACAAAGGAGGGGTGGCATCCGCTCAGACCATTTTATAACTAACCTGGGAGGTGCACGTTAGCAGGGCAATTAGGATACAAAAGTCTGAAAGGAGCCACAGCACTCAACCCTGTTAGCTTGCAGACCAACCTAACAATCTGTCTCTAAACTTAGTTAAAAACAGGGGGCTCAGTCACACACATCTGCAGAAGTATGCTTAAGCTGCAACACCAGCGCCAAGGTGCCCCTGTGAGGTGCAGTCCTAACTCTAATCTCTGAGAGCCCCATTTGGGACATACAATGCAATAGATAAATTGGGAGCAGGCTTACCTGAGGTTGCCCTAAACCTCAAGTGCAAGCCATGGGGTGGAAGGGTCAAAGACCTTGCAATACAGCCTAGACCCCACACCCCATGTGCTTGCACAAATTCAAAAGAAACAAGGAAGGGGTGGCAGCCGCTCAGACCATTTTATAACTAACCTGGGAGGTGCACGTTAGCAGGGCAATTAGGATACAAATGTCTTAAAGGACTAACAGGGTTGAGTGCTGTGGCTCCTTTAAGACTGAAGTGTTAATGGCACAGTGTTAAAACACTGTCATTCCGCGTGTTTTCGCTTTGTTACTGGTGGATATGTGTTCAAAAACAGACTTTGATCACACAGCGTCTGGCGCTCTATGCTAAAGCGACCAGATTTAGAGCGCCGACGCTGTGTGTGTGTCGTTTTTTGTTAAATATGGTGTGGAGCGCCAAGTGTCGGACACACTGAGCTGGCGCTACCTCTTGCTTGCTGCAGCGCTATACTGTTGTTACAGTGCTCACATTCATCAGTGCCGGCCAGGTTACTACAGCGCCTGATACCTGCTTACAGCGTCTACTAGCGGTCACTCTAAGCACCGCTATACAGACGCTCATCTGGCAATACGCGGCGTTAGTAGTGAATCAGCCTCCAAGAGTATTAACTAAAAAAACTACCATTTTGTGAATACTCACCTGTAAAATGGGTATTGTAAGTATGTCACACACCCCGCTTCAAGACATTCATTACACTTGGGTATACTGACCTGTACATGGCGATCTTGCAGAGATGATAAAAAAAAAGGTAAGACCCTCCCGGCCCATAAATACCTGGGACCTCCCACTCATTCCCCAGTATAAATATAGCAGTAAGATCAAGGGACCAGGAAAGCCAATTAAAACTAACAAAGGTTCACCATATAAAGGATCCAGAATACAAAAGGGCAGGGTGAAGCGGGGTGTGTGACATACTTATAATACCCATTTTACAGGTGGGTATTCACTAGAGATGAGCGAACTTTTGAAAAATTCGATTCGACTGATTCGCCGAATTTTCCGACAAAAATCGTTTCGACCCGAATAAATTCGCGACGAATCGCTATTAAAAACGGCTATTTCTGAGCCTCCTACAGCCTCAATAGGGTTGTAAACCATTCAGCCTTGCTGTAACACGCACAGGATGCGTGCTGGGTTAGTTAAATAATACTTTGAAGAAATATCACATGCAGATCAGAGGCATCGCTAATAGAATCGCAGAGCGGCACAATTGCAGAGAGTTGAAGTGGCATCACTATGAGGGGCAGAAGGAGCCCAAATATACACTGGAGTTGGCCTCAGGAGCCCAAAAATTGGATGAATCACACCCTGGAGTTGGCAGGAGTTGGCAGCAGCAGCAGCAGGAGCCCAAATATACACTGGAGTTGGCTTCAGGAGCCCAAAAATTGGATGAATCACACCCTGGAGTTGGCAGGAGTTGGCAGCAGCAGCAGCAGGAGCCCAAATATACACTGGAGTTGGCTTCAGGAGCCCAAAAATTGGATGAATCACACCCTGGAGTTGGCAGGAGTTGACAGCAGCAGCAGCAGGAGCCCAAATATACACTGGAGTTGGCTTCAGGAGCCCAAAAATTGGATGAATCACACCCTGGAGTTGGCAGGAGTTGACAGTAGCAGCAGCAGGAGCCCAAATATACACTGGAGTTGGCCTCAGGAGCCCAAAAATTGGATGAATCACACCCTGGAGTTGGCAGAAGTTGGCAGCAGCAGCAGCAGGAGCCCAAATATACACTGGAGTTGGCTTCAGGAGCCCAAAAATTGGATGAATCACACCCTGGAGTTGGCAGGAGTTGACAGTAGCAGCAGCAGGAGCCCAAATATACACTGGAGTTGGCTTCAGGAGCCCAAAAATTGGATGAATCACACCCTGGAGTTGGCAGGAGTTGACAGTAGCAGCAGCAGGAGCCCAAATATACACTGGAGTTGGCCTCAGGAGCCCAAAAATTGGATGAATCACACCCTGGAGTTGGCAGGAGTTGACAGTAGCAGCAGCAGGAGCCCAAATATACACTGGAGTTGGCCTCAGGAGCCCAAAAATTGGATGAATCACACCCTGGAGTTGGCAGGAGTTGACAGTAGCAGCAGCAGGAGCCCAAATATACACTGGAGTTGGCCTCAGGAGCCCAAAAATTGGATGAATCACACCCTGGAGTTGGCAGAAGTTGGCAGCAGCAGCAGCAGGAGCCCAAATATACACTGGAGTTGGCTTCAGGAGCCCAAAAATTGGATGAATCACACCCTGGAGTTGGCAGGAGTTGACAGTAGCAGCAGCAGGAGCCCAAATATACACTGGAGTTGGCCTCAGGAGCCCAAAAATTGGATGAATCACACCCTGGAGTTGGCAGGAGTTGACAGTAGCAGCAGCAGGAGCCCAAATATACACTGGAGTTGGCCTCAGGAGCCCAAAAATTGGATGAATCACACCCTGGAGTTGGCAGGAGTTGGCAGCAGCAGCAGCAGGAGCCCAAATATACACTGGAGTTGGCTTCAGGAGCCCAAAAATTGGATGAATCACACCCTGGAGTTGGCAGAAGTTGGCAGCAGCAGCAGCAGGAGCCCAAATATACACTGGAGTTGGCTTCAGGAGCCCAAAAATTGGATGAATCACACCCTGGAGTTGGCAGGAGTTGGCAGCAGCAGCAGCAGGAGCCCAAATATACACTGGAGTTGGCTTCAGGAGCCCAAAAATTGGATGAATCACACCCTGGAGTTGGCAGGAGTTGACAGCAGCAGCAGCAGGAGCCCAAATATACACTGGAGTTGGCTTCAGGAGCCCAAAAATTGGATGAATCACACCCTGGAGTTGGCAGGAGTTGACAGTAGCAGCAGCAGGAGCCCAAATATACACTGGAGTTGGCTTCAGGAGCCCAAAAATTGGATGAATCACACCCTGGAGTTGGCAGAAGTTGGCAGCAGCAGCAGCAGGAGCCCAAATATACACTGGAGTTGGCTTCAGGAGCCCAAAAATTGGATGAATCACACCCTGGAGTTGGCAGGAGTTGACAGTAGCAGCAGCAGGAGCCCAAATATACACTGGAGTTGGCCTCAGGAGCCCAAAAATTGGATGAATCACACCCTGGAGTTGGCAGGAGTTGACAGTAGCAGCATCAGGAGCCCAAATATACACTGGAGTTGGCTTCAGGAGCCCAAAAATTGGATGAATCACACCCTGGAGTTGGCAGAAGTTGACAGTAGCAGCAGCAGGAGCCCAAATATACACTGGAGTTGGCCTCAGGAGCCCAAAAATTGGATGAATCACACCCTGGAGTTGGCAGAAGTTGGCAGCGGCAGCAGCAGGAGCCCAAATATACACTGGAGTTGGCTTCAGGAGCCCAAAAATTGGATGAATCACACCCTGGAGTTGGCAGAAGTTGGCAGCAGCAGCAGCAGGAGCCCAAATATACACTGGAGTTGGCTTCAGGAGCCCAAAAATTGGATGAATCACACCCTGGAGTTGGCAGGAGTTGACAGTAGCAGCAGCAGGAGCCCAAATATACACTGGAGTTGGCCTCAGGAGCCCAAAAATTGGATGAATCACACCCTGGAGTTGGCAGGAGTTGACAGTAGCAGCAGCAGGAGCCCAAATATACACTGGAGTTGGCCTCAGGAGCCCAAAAATTGGATGAATCACACCCTGGAGTTGGCAGGAGTTGACAGTAGCAGCAGCAGGAGCCCAAATATACACTGGAGTTGGCTTCAGGAGCCCAAAAATTGGATGAATCACACCCTGGAGTTGGCAGAAGTTGACAGTAGCAGCAGCAGGAGCCCAAATATACACTGGAGTTGGCTTCAGGAGCCCAAAAATTGGATGAATCACACCCTGGAGTTGGCAGAAGTTGGCAGCAGCAGCAGCAGGAGCCCAAATATACACTGGAGTTGGCTTCAGGAGCCCAAAAATTGGATGAATCACACCCTGGAGTTGGCAGGAGTTGACAGTAGCAGCAGCAGGAGCCCAAATATACACTGGAGTTGGCCTCAGGAGCCCAAAAATTGGATGAATCACACCCTGGAGTTGGCAGGAGTTGACAGTAGCAGCAGCAGGAGCCCAAATATACACTGGAGTTGGCCTCAGGAGCCCAAAAATTGGATGAATCACACCCTGGAGTTGGCAGGAGTTGGCAGCAGCAGCAGCAGGAGCCCAAATATACACTGGAGTTGGCTTCAGGAGCCCAAAAATTGGATGAATCACACCCTGGAGTTGGCAGAAGTTGGCAGCAGCAGCAGCAGGAGCCCAAATATACACTGGAGTTGGCTTCAGGAGCCCAAAAATTGGATGAATCACACCCTGGAGTTGGCAGGAGTTGGCAGCAGCAGCAGCAGGAGCCCAAATATACACTGGAGTTGGCTTCAGGAGCCCAAAAATTGGATGAATCACACCCTGGAGTTGGCAGGAGTTGACAGCAGCAGCAGCAGGAGCCCAAATATACACTGGAGTTGGCTTCAGGAGCCCAAAAATTGGATGAATCACACCCTGGAGTTGGCAGGAGTTGACAGTAGCAGCAGCAGGAGCCCAAATATACACTGGAGTTGGCTTCAGGAGCCCAAAAATTGGATGAATCACACCCTGGAGTTGGCAGAAGTTGGCAGCAGCAGCAGCAGGAGCCCAAATATACACTGGAGTTGGCTTCAGGAGCCCAAAAATTGGATGAATCACACCCTGGAGTTGGCAGGAGTTGACAGTAGCAGCAGCAGGAGCCCAAATATACACTGGAGTTGGCCTCAGGAGCCCAAAAATTGGATGAATCACACCCTGGAGTTGGCAGGAGTTGACAGTAGCAGCAGCAGGAGCCCAAATATACACTGGAGTTGGCTTCAGGAGCCCAAAAATTGGATGAATCACACCCTGGAGTTGGCAGAAGTTGACAGTAGCAGCAGCAGGAGCCCAAATATACACTGGAGTTGGCCTCAGGAGCCCAAAAATTGGATGAATCACACCCTGGAGTTGGCAGAAGTTGGCAGCAGCAGCAGCAGGAGCCCAAATATACACTGGAGTTGGCTTCAGGAGCCCAAAAATTGGATGAATCACACCCTGGAGTTGGCAGAAGTTGGCAGCAGCAGCAGCAGGAGCCCAAATATACACTGGAGTTGGCTTCAGGAGCCCAAAAATTGGATGAATCACACCCTGGAGTTGGCAGGAGTTGACAGTAGCAGCAGCAGGAGCCCAAATATACACTGGAGTTGGCCTCAGGAGCCCAAAAATTGGATGAATCACACCCTGGAGTTGGCAGGAGTTGACAGTAGCAGCAGCAGGAGCCCAAATATACACTGGAGTTGGCCTCAGGAGCCCAAAAATTGGATGAATCACACCCTGGAGTTGGCAGGAGTTGACAGTAGCAGCAGCAGGAGCCCAAATATACACTGGAGTTGGCTTCAGGAGCCCAAAAATTGGATGAATCACACCCTGGAGTTGGCAGAAGTTGACAGTAGCAGCAGCAGGAGCCCAAATATACACTGGAGTTGGCCTCAGGAGCCCAAAAATTGGATGAATCACACCCTGGAGTTGGCAGGAGTTGGCAGCAGCAGCAGCAGGAGCCCAAATATACACTGGAGTTGGCTTCAGGAGCCCAAAAATTGGATGAATCACACCCTGGAGTTGGCAGAAGTTGGCAGCAGCAGCAGCAGGAGCCCAAATATACACTGGAGTTGGCTTCAGGAGCCCAAAAATTGGATGAATCACACCCTGGAGTTGGCAGGAGTTGACAGTAGCAGCAGCAGGAGCCCAAATATACACTGGAGTTGGCCTCAGGAGCCCAAAAATTGGATGAATCACACCCTGGAGTTGGCAGAAGTTGGCAGCAGCAGCAGCAGGAGCCCAAATATACACTGGAGTTGGCCTCAGGAGCCCAAAAATTGGATGAATCACACCCTGGAGTTGGCAGGAGTTGACAGTAGCAGCAGCAGGAGCCCAAAAAATGGCCTAAAGACATAAATATGTTTTGCACCATTTGGAAAGTGTAAAACGTGGCACCATGCTGAATCTAGTCGCATGCATCAGGCATTGGTGGGTGGAAATCCTGGCTGATCCATCCCTGATTCATTTTGACAAAGGTGAGTCTCTCCACATTTTTAGTTGACAGACGAGTTCTCCTCGCCGTAACTATGGCCCCCGCCGCACTAAACACCCGCTCAGATGGCACGCTACTTGCCGGGCAGGACAGCTTTTCCAGGGCAAACTCTGCTAGTTGCGGCCACAAATCAAGTTTGGCTGCCCAGAAGTCCAGCGGATCCTCAAGGTGTGTTGGCATGGTCATGTCAAAGTATGACATGACCTGCTGGTTCAGGTCCTGCTCCAGGTCTTCCTGCTGCTCATGAGTAGCCTCACTATGCGGGTGTAGAAAGCTACTCATTAGCGACTGAAGACTGAGGCTGCTGCTGCTGATGGAGCTTCTGCTGCTGCTGCTGCCAACCCCCCCAGCGGCCATGGCAGTGGAAGGTGAGCGCAGAGGTCCCCTCGAGTCAGACCTGCGAGAGTATGGACCATGGCGCAGATAGGCATCGGCCAACTGCCTACGTAGAATGTCTTTGTAGTAGTTGAGTTTGTCCTCCCTCTCGGTGGGTTTAAAAAATGCCCCCATTTTGTGCCGGAAGCGAGGGTCCAATAAGGTGGACAGCCAGAAGTCATCCCGCCGACAGATGGAAACAATTCTGGGGTCACTACGCAAGCATGTGAGCATGCTTCGTGCCATTTGCGCAAGTGACTCGGATGGACTACCTGTCTCCATCTCCACTGCATACTGCCACGGTGTGCCCGGGTCCTCTGTCTCTCCTTCCTCAAAAACCTCTAGCTCCTCTGGCTGCTCCTGCTCCTCCTCTCCTGTCCGCTGACTAGATAAACCAGCCATTTCGCCAAGCCTAAACTGTGTTTCGCTGGGCAACTCCTCCTCCTCCTCTTCCTCCTCCTCCTCCTCCAGTTCAGCTCCAAGGGGGTTCATGTGGCCGTAAGATGTAAACGCCATGTCTCCAGTGCCCTGACCAGCCATGGTTTCCAACATGTGCTGTAGTACATGAAGCAGTGGAATCACGTCGTTCATCCCGTAATCCTGCCGACTGACAAATAAAGTGGCTTCCTCAAAGGGCCTGAGCAAACGGCAGGTGTCACGTATGAGCTGCCACTGGTTGACATTGAAGTTACACAGGGGAGTCCCCCTATCTGCTTGGATCATCAGGAAATCCGTGATGGCTTTTCTCTGTTCATATAATCGGTCCAACATGTGAAGGGTGGAATTCCAACGGGTGGAAACATCGCAAATCAGACTATGTTGGGGGATACCATTCTGACGCTGTAGCTCAAGAAGGGTGTGTTTGGCGGTGTAGGAGTGGCTGAAGTGCATGCAAAGTTTCCGTGAAGTTGTTAGGATGTCCTGCAGATGGGGGGAACACTTCAGAAACCGCTTGACAACCAGATTGAAGACGTGAGCCATGCAGGGGGCATGGGTCAGGCTTCCTTGGCGCAGCGCAGACAAAATGTTCTTCCCATTGTCGGTAACCATGATTCCCATTTTAAGTTTTCTCGGAGTAAGCCATGTTTGGATTTCCTGATGAATACATTTAAGCAGTTCCTCCCCTGTGTGACTCCGTTCGCCAAGACAAACCATGTGAAGCACTGCGTGACACCTCCGTGCCCTGCACACATGGTAGACTGGAGGGGCACTGAGACTTGAGCCTACAGTGGAGGGTGAGGAGATGGCGGAGGATGAGGAGGCCGAGTCGCACGGTGTCACAGGCCCAATGGGCAGAGAGCGCGGAGGCCGAAGCGGCGTGACCTGTCCAAGTTGCTGCTGCAAAGGGACCACATTCACCCAGTGGGCCGTAAACGACATGTACTGCCCCTGACCGTAGTTACAGCTCCAGATGTCGGCGCTGCCATGTATTTTGCTACACACCGACAGGCTCAAGGACTGGCCCACCTTCTGTTCAACAAAAGTGTGCAGCGCTGGTACTGCCTTCTTGGCAAAGAAATGACGGCTTGGGACTCTCCACCTCGGCTCGGCACAAGCCATCAGTTCTCTGAAAGGTGCAGATTCCACCACCTGAAAAGGGAGCGACTGCAGCACCAGCAACTTGGACAGGAGCACATTCAGCTTCTGCGCCGTAGGATGAGTGGGCGCATACTGCTGTCTCTTGGACATGGCTTCGCTGATGGATTGCTGGCGGGATGCATGACTTGGAGGAGGAGGAGGAGGAGCAGGAGCAACAGAGGATGGGTGTGACGCACAGCTGCCTTCGGCTGAGGTGCTGGAGCCTTGGCTGGCAGAAATTGGGAGCTCACTTGGTGAGGAAGCAGACTGGACCACCCCTTGGGAGCCTCGGTTCTCCCAGGTCGTTTTATGGTGACGCATCATATGTTGACGCAGGGCCGTGGTGCCAACATTTGGACCCTGGCCACGCTTCACCTTTTGCCTACATATCTTGCATGTGGCCATGTTACCCTCCTGCGGATGCCTCAGGAAAAACTGCCACACTGCCGAGTAGCTACTTTTCCCACCCCCTGGCCTCACTGATTCACTGCTGCTGTTGCCAACTCCAGGAACCCCTGCTCCACTACCTCCCGATAAGGTAGACTGCCGCACAGCAGGTGCTCTACCCCGGCCCCGGCCCCGGCCGGCTCCAGCCTTTGGAATTGTGCCCCCATGCTGACTGCTACCACCTTGCTGCCTCAGCTGCTGACTCCGGGGCAACCTGCGCCCCTCTTCTCCTGATGATGACGATGAAGCCCCTTCATCACCCGGCTCCCAAGTGCGATCGGCTTCATCGTCATCATCATCATCATCACCGGGTTGTGGCTGTACGTCACTGATGTTCGTGGATTCGTCAACAGTGTCTGGCGCAGGAGCTGGAACGCTCGCAGCACCCACGACACTGTCCACATCACTATTTGTCTGCCTAGCTAAAGAAGCCACCTCCATTTCTTGGCTGGGCAGTAGCTGCTGACTGTCCTCCTGTATCTGATCGTCCTCCTCACTAAAGAGTGGAGCTGAACCCAAAGCATAGGATACGTCGCTGGGGGAGGGAACGGCGTAGGACAGAGGCAATGGGAGGACAGGGACTGCTCTCGGGGCATGCCAACTCAGGGTTGTGTCAGAGGAACCTACCGACCCTAGACTGGGGGTCTCAGATGTAAGTTGTGATGATGTTGTTGATGAGCGCGTCAGCCAATCTACCACGGCAGATGCGTTACTGGTGGAGACCCGACCGCTAGCAGATACTGGCAGATTAGGTCTCTCAGCGTGACTCCTGCTGCTACTGGCCCCCAGTCTGATGCGAGCTCTGCCTGCGGAATCTTGGCCTCTGCCACTCCTCTTTTCACTTCCAGGCACTTGTCTGCCCGACATAGTCTAACTGGCGTGGTAGTAGGTGATATTTTAAGAACCCCCAGGCAGCAGTGGGTCTATATAAAACAGAATATAATGCACACCAAAAGTGAGCAGTAACACTCAGCCTCCAACAGGCCTGCTTAGTGTAAATAAGAGAGCTGCTTAGTGTAAATAAAGAGGGGTATGCTATGTTACAGAATGGGATGCCTCAACAGAAGTGCACCTGGCAGGCAGCAGTAAGCCTATGCCCAGCAAAAGTGTCTTATAATATAAATATAATAAGAGCAAATGCTTATATGGTCTTAAACAGAGGCTGCTTTAGTCACAGAATGGGATGCCCTGGGCAGGAATCGACCTGGCAGGGTCCAGTAGTGCTTTGGCCAGCAAAAGTGTCTTTATCAGGCCTAATTTCAAATATAATAAGAGCAAATGCTTATATGGTCTTAAACAGAGGCTGCTTTAGTCACAGAATGGGATGCCCTGGGCAGGAATGGACCTGGCAGGGTCCAGTAGTGCTTTGGCCAGCAAAAGTGTCTTTATCAGGCTAATTTCAAATATAATAAGAGCAAATGCTTATATGGTCTTAAACAGAGGCTGCTATAGTCACAGAATGGGATGCCCTTGCAGGGTCCAGTAGTGCTATGCCCAGCAAAAGTGTCTTTATCAGGCTAATTTCAAATATAAGAGCAAATGCTTATATGGTCTTAAACAGAGGCTGCTGTAGTCACAGAATGGGATGCCCTGGGCAGGAATGGACCTGGCAGGGTCCAGTAGGGCTTTGGCCAGCAAAAGTGTCTTTATCAGGCTAATTTCAAATATGATAAGAGCAAATGCTTATATGGTCTTAAACAGAGGCTGCTTTAGTCACAGAATGGGATGCCCCGGGCAGGAATCGAGCTGGCAGGGTCCAGTAGTGCTTTGGCCAGCAAAAGTGTCTTTATCAGGCTAATTTCAAATATGATAAGAGCAAATGCTTATATGGTCTTAAACAGAGGCTGCTTTAGTCACAGAATGGGATGCCCTGGGCAGGAATGGACCTGGCAGGGTCCAGTAGGGCTTTGGCCAGCAAAAGTGTCTTTATCAGGCTAATTTCAAATATGATAAGAGCAAATGCTTATATGGTCTTAAACAGAGGCTGCTGTAGTCACAGAATGGGATGCCCCGGGCAGGAATCGAGCTGGCAGGGTCCAGTAGTGCTTTGGCCAGCAAAAGTGTCTTTATCAGGCCTAATTTCAAATATGATAAGAGCAAATGCTTATATGGTCTTAAACAGAGGCTGCTTTAGTCACAGAATGGGATGCCCTGGGCAGGAATGGACCTGGCAGGGTCCAGTAGTGCTTTGGCCAGCAAAAGTGTCTTTATCAGGCCTAATTTCAAATATGATAAGAGCAAATGCTTATATGGTCTTAAACAGAGGCTGCTTTAGTCACAGAATGGGATGCCCTGGGCAGGAATGGACCTGGCAGGGTCCAGTAGGGCTTTGGCCAGCAAAAGTGTCTTTATCAGGCTAATTTCAAATATGATAAGAGCAAATGCTTATATGGTCTTAAACAGAGGCTGCTTTAGTCACAGAATGGGATGCCCTGGGCAGGAATCGAGCTGGCAGGGTCCAGTAGTGCTTTGGCCAGCAAAAGTGTCTTTATCAGGCTAATTTCAAATATGATAAGAGCAAATGCTTATATGGTCTTAAACAGAGGCTGCTGTAGTCACAGAATGGGATGCCCCGGGCAGGAATCGAGCTGGCAGGGTCCAGTAGGGCTTTGGCCAGCAAAAGTGTCTTTATCAGGCCTAATTTCAAATATGATAAGAGCAAATGCTTATATGGTCTTAAACAGAGGCTGCTTTAGTCACAGAATGGGATGCCCTGGGCAGGAATGGACCTGGCAGGGTCCAGTAGGGCTTTGGCCAGCAAAAGTGTCTTTATCAGGCTAATTTCAAATATGATAAGAGCAAATGCTTATATGGTCTTAAACAGAGGCTGCTTTAGTCACAGAATGGGATGCCCCGGGCAGGAATCGAGCTGGCAGGGTCCAGTAGTGCTTTGGCCAGCAAAAGTGTCTTTATCAGGCTAATTTCAAATATGATAAGAGCAAATGCTTATATGGTCTTAAACAGAGGCTGCTTTAGTCACAGAATGGGATGCCCTGGGCAGGAATGGACCTGGCAGGGTCCAGTAGGGCTTTGGCCAGCAAAAGTGTCTTTATCAGGCTAATTTCAAATATGATAAGAGCAAATGCTTATATGGTCTTAAACAGAGGCTGCTGTAGTCACAGAATGGGATGCCCCGGGCAGGAATCGAGCTGGCAGGGTCCAGTAGTGCTTTGGCCAGCAAAAGTGTCTTTATCAGGCTAATTTCAAATATGATAAGAGCAAATGCTTATATGGTCTTAAACAGAGGCTGCTGTAGTCACAGAATGGGATGCCCCGGGCAGGAATCGAGCTGGCAGGGTCCAGTAGTGCTTTGGCCAGCAAAAGTGTCTTTATCAGGCCTAATTTCAAATATGATAAGAGCAAATGCTTATATGGTCTTAAACAGAGGCTGCTTTAGTCACAGAATGGGATGCCCTGGGCAGGAATGGACCTGGCAGGGTCCAGTAGGGCTTTGGCCAGCAAAAGTGTCTTTATCAGGCTAATTTCAAATATGATAAGAGCAAATGCTTATATGGTCTTAAACAGAGGCTGCTTTAGTCACAGAATGGGATGCCCTGGGCAGGAATCGACCTGGCAGGGTCCAGTAGGGCTTTGGCCAGCAAAAGTGTCTTTATCAGGCCTAATTTCAAATATGATAAGAGCAAATGCTTATATGGTCTTAAACAGAGGCTGCTTTAGTCACAGAATGGGATGCCCCGGGCAGGAATCGAGCTGGCAGGGTCCAGTAGTGCTTTGGCCAGCAAAAGTGTCTTTATCAGGCCTAATTTCAAATATGATAAGAGCAAATGCTTATATGGTCTTAAACAGAGGCTGCTTTAGTCACAGAATGGGATGCCCTGGGCAGGAATCGACCTGGCAGGGTCCAGTAGGGCTTTGGCCAGCAAAAGTGTCTTTATCAGGCCTAATTTCAAATATGATAAGAGCAAATGCTTATATGGTCTTAAACAGAGGCTGCTTTAGTCACAGAATGGGATGCCCTGGGCAGGAATCGACCTGGCAGGGTCCAGTAGTGCTTTGGCCAGCAAAAGTGTCTTTATCAGGCCTAATTTCAAATATGATAAGAGCAAATGCTTATATGGTCTTAAACAGAGGCTGCTTTAGTCACAGAATGGGATGCCCTGGGCAGGAATCGACCTGGCAGGGTCCAGTAGGGCTTTGGCCAGCAAAAGTGTCTTTATCAGGCCTAATTTCAAATATGATAAGAGCAAATGCTTATATGGTCTTAAACAGAGGCTGCTTTAGTCACAGAATGGGATGCCCTGGGCAGGAATCGACCTGGCAGGGTCCAGTAGTGCTTTGGCCAGCAAAAGTGTCTTTATCAGGCCTAATTTCAAATATGATAAGAGCAAATGCTTATATGGTCTTAAACAGAGGCTGCTTTAGTCACAGAATGGGATGCCCTGGGCAGGAATCGACCTGGCAGGGTCCAGTAGGGCTTTGGCCAGCAAAAGTGTCTTTATCAGGCCTAATTTCAAATATGATAAGAGCAAATGCTTATATGGTCTTAAACAGAGGCTGCTTTAGTCACAGAATGGGATGCCCTGGGCAGGAATGGACCTGGCAGGGTCCAGTAGGGCTTTGGCCAGCAAAAGTGTCTTTATCAGGCTAATTTCAAATATGATAAGAGCAAATGCTTATATGGTCTTAAACAGAGGCTGCTTTAGTCACAGAATGGGATGCCCCGGGCAGGAATCGAGCTGGCAGGGTCCAGTAGTGCTTTGGCCAGCAAAAGTGTCTTTATCAGGCCTAATTTCAAATATGATAAGAGCAAATGCTTATATGGTCTTAAACAGAGGCTGCTTTAGTCACAGAATGGGATGCCCTGGGCAGGAATGGACCTGGCAGGGTCCAGTAGGGCTTTGGCCAGCAAAAGTGTCTTTATCAGGCTAATTTCAAATATGATAAGAGCAAATGCTTATATGGTCTTAAACAGAGGCTGCTGTAGTCACAGAATGGGATGCCCCGGGCAGGAATCGAGCTGGCAGGGTCCAGTAGTGCTTTGGCCAGCAAAAGTGTCTTTATCAGGCCTAATTTCAAATATGATAAGAGCAAATGCTTATATGGTCTTAAACAGAGGCTGCTTTAGTCACAGAATGGGATGCCCTGGGCAGGAATGGACCTGGCAGGGTCCAGTAGGGCTTTGGCCAGCAAAAGTGTCTTTATCAGGCTAATTTCAAATATGATAAGAGCAAATGCTTATATGGTCTTAAACAGAGGCTGCTTTAGTCACAGAATGGGATGCCCCGGGCAGGAATCGAGCTGGCAGGGTCCAGTAGTGCTTTGGCCAGCAAAAGTGTCTTTATCAGGCTAATTTCAAATATGATAAGAGCAAATGCTTATATGGTCTTAAACAGAGGCTGCTGTAGTCACAGAATGGGATGCCCCGGGCAGGAATCGAGCTGGCAGGGTCCAGTAGGGCTTTGGCCAGCAAAAGTGTCTTTATCAGGCCTAATTTCAAATATGATAAGAGCAAATGCTTATATGGTCTTAAACAGAGGCTGCTTTAGTCACAGAATGGGATGCCCTGGGCAGGAATCGACCTGGCAGGGTCCAGTAGGGCTTTGGCCAGCAAAAGTGTCTTTATCAGGCTAATTTCAAATATGATAAGAGCAAATGCTTATATGGTCTTAAACAGAGGCTGCTTTAGTCACAGAATGGGATGCCCCGGGCAGGAATCGAGCTGGCAGGGTCCAGTAGTGCTTTGGCCAGCAAAAGTGTCTTTATCAGGCTAATTTCAAATATGATAAGAGCAAATGCTTATATGGTCTTAAACAGAGGCTGCTGTAGTCACAGAATGGGATGCCCCGGGCAGGAATCGAGCTGGCAGGGTCCAGTAGTGCTTTGGCCAGCAAAAGTGTCTTTATCAGGCCTAATTTCAAATATGATAAGAGCAAATGCTTATATGGTCTTAAACAGAGGCTGCTTTAGTCACAGAATGGGATGCCCCGGGCAGGAATCGAGCTGGCAGGGTCCAGTAGTGCTTTGGCCAGCAAAAGTGTCTTTATCAGGCTAATTTCAAATATGATAAGAGCAAATGCTTATATGGTCTTAAACAGAGGCTGCTGTAGTCACAGAATGGGATGCCCCGGGCAGGAATCGAGCTGGCAGGGTCCAGTAGGGCTTTGGCCAGCAAAAGTGTCTTTATCAGGCCTAATTTCAAATATGATAAGAGCAAATGCTTATATGGTCTTAAACAGAGGCTGCTTTAGTCACAGAATGGGATGCCCTGGGCAGGAATCGACCTGGCAGGGTCCAGTAGGGCTTTGGCCAGCAAAAGTGTCTTTATCAGGCTAATTTCAAATATGATAAGAGCAAATGCTTATATGGTCTTAAACAGAGGCTGCTTTAGTCACAGAATGGGATGCCCCGGGCAGGAATCGAGCTGGCAGGGTCCAGTAGTGCTTTGGCCAGCAAAAGTGTCTTTATCAGGCTAATTTCAAATATGATAAGAGCAAATGCTTATATGGTCTTAAACAGAGGCTGCTGTAGTCACAGAATGGGATGCCCCGGGCAGGAATCGAGCTGGCAGGGTCCAGTAGTGCTTTGGCCAGCAAAAGTGTCTTTATCAGGCCTAATTTCAAATATGATAAGAGCAAATGCTTATATGGTCTTAAACAGAGGCTGCTTTAGTCACAGAATGGGATGCCTCACAGCAGACTTAAGATCAGTTCAGTATATATGCACAGTTAGTTACTATAAGCAGCCTGAAAACGCTAACAAAGGCTGGATGAAAAAAAAAAAATCTCCCTGTCAGCCAGCTCCGTTTTTCCTACCTTTCCCTGGCTTTCTGTCTGTCTCCTGTCTGTCTCCTGCCTGTCTCCTGCCTGTCTCCAGCCTGTCCCTGTCTGTCCCTGTCTGTCCCTGTCTCCAGCCTGTCTAACTGCCTCAGCTACACAGCGTTCTGTCTGTCTGTCACGAATGCAATAGAGAAATGAGGAAAAGCAAGATGGCCGCCGTTAAATACCGCTGTGTGACGTCACCGGGCTTGCTGGCTGCTGATAGGCTGCATGTGACTGCCCCAGCTTGCACTGGCGCGGGATACATGTCCAGACATGTCCCGTCCGCCATCTTAGAATGCCTGTAATGTAAATGAATGGATGTTAAAGGAAAACTTCGAGTGATCGAATCGCGGGGAAATTCGGATTCGATCCGAATCGAATTTTTCCTGAAATTCGGATCGAATCCGGGTTCGTCCGGATCGATTCGCTCATCCCTAGTATTCACAAAATGGTATTATTCTATGTATGTCACACACCCCGCTTCAAGACATTCATTACACTTGGAACATCCAATAGCAGTGTCCATAAAGGGCGGGGATCCAAAAAACAAGGCACAAACTTAAACCACTGCAGCTTGCAGAACTTTGCGGCCAAAAATAGCATCCGCTGAGGCCCGAACATCAACCTTGTAAAACTTGAAAAAAGTGTGAACGGAAGACCAATTAGCAGCCTTACAAACCTGCCCAGGACGCCCCAACAGCACGAGTAGAATGAGCAGTAACACGAAAAGGGGGAATCTTCCCCTTAGCAGAATAGGCCCCAACAATGGCCTGGCGAATCCATTTACTAATGGAAGATTTGGCGGGAGCCAAACCTTTCCTAGGCCCAGAGGGCACCACAAAAAGGGCGTCAGTCCTACGAAAAGGAGAAGTAGCCACCAAATAGTACTTCACACAGCGAACCACATCCAAAGAATGCAAAACCCTCTCCTTGTCATTGCTGGGCTTAGGACACAAGGAGGGAAGAACAATATCCTGATTCAGATGAAAAGCAGAGACCACCTTAGGAAGGAAATCTGGCTTGAAGCAGAAAGCAACCTTGTCCTGATGCCTCTCAAAGTAAGGAGCCTTAATAGACAAGGCTGCCAACTCCGAAACACGTCGAACAGAAGTGATGGCAACCAGAAAAACAACCTTCTGAGTAAGCGTAGAAAGTGCAATATCCTGCAAAGGTTCAAAAGGAGGACCCTGCAAGGCAGACAAAACCAAATTCAAATCCCAAACTGGGAGCAAAGGCTTCCTAGGAGGCCGCACATGCGTAACCCCCTGGAAAAAGGTCTTAACCAGAGGATGAAGAGCAAAAGACTTTTGAAAGAAAACCGCCAGGGCAGAAACCTGCCCCTTCAGAGTACTAAGCTGCAAACCTTGGTCCAGACCATGTTGCAGAAAATCCAAAACCCTAGGGATAGAAAACGCCCTGCAAGGCAAGGCCCTGACCTCACACCAATCAATAAAAGACCTCCAAGTCCTATAATAGATGGCAGAGGAAGACTGCTTCCTAGCCCTAACCAGAGTCTGAATGACAGCATCAGAAAGACCTTCCTCCCTCAAGATGGAGGTTTCAGCAACCACGCCGTCAAAGCCAGCGTTGGTAAATTGGGGTAGAGCAGTGACCCCTGAGTGAGCAGATCCGGCAGAAGGGGCAGAACTAACTGTTCCTCCGCCAACCTTACCATTGCGATTGCAGACGCGCCCTCTAGGGCCAGCTTGCGCACCACTCTGCCCACCATGGGAAACGGAGGGAACAGGTACAGAAACCCCAGATCCCTCCAGTTCAGAGACATGGCATCCGTTGCCAGAGCCAGAGGATCCCACGAGAGAGACACAAATGCCGGAAGCTTGTGATTGTGACGAGAGGCAAAGAGGCCTCCGTGTTCTCCACTCCCGGAATGTACACTGCCGAGATGCATGGGACATTGCTCTCTGCCCAAGCAAGGATCAAGGACACTTCCCTGAGGGCACGCCTGCTGCGAGTCCCTCCATGGTGATTGATGTAGGCGACCGCCGTCCGATTGTCCGACCGAACTTGAACTGGAAGGCCCCGCAACTGATGAGTCAAGTGAGCCAGAACCAGCCTGATGGCTCTCAACTCCAGAACACTGATGGGATTGTGAGCCTCCAGAGGCCCCCACAGGCCCTGAAACTGAAGATCCTTCCAAAATCCCCCCCAACCTGACAGGCTGGCATCCGTGGTGACCGTCTCCCAACGAGGGGTCAGAAAGGATCTGCCCCTCATCAGATTTCTTGGTTTTAGCCACCACCTGCCTGGTATCCAGCTGCGCCTGACTGAGGGAAGACGCCATGATGAGAAGATCGTCCAGATAGGGCACGATGCGGATACCCCTGGCTCTGAGGATGGCCATCACTCCTGCCAACACCTTGGTAAAAACCCTTGGAGCCGAGGTAAGGCCAAACGGAAGAGCCACAAACTGAAAATGCCGATTGTCCACGACAAACCTGAGGAACCTCTGGTGTGCCAGAAATATTGGAATATGCAGGTAAGCATCCTTGATGTCTATGGACGTCATGCAGTCCCCCTGACAAAGTGAATGGATGGCTGAGCGCAGAGTTTCCATACGGAACTTCCGGGGACGGACGAACCTGTTGAGCAACTTCAGATCCAGAATGGGACGAACGGAACCGTCCTTCTTGGGCACCATGAACAAATTGGAATAGAAGCCCAGGCCCCGGTCTGAGAGGGGCACCGGACAGATGACAGCCATGTCCACGAGACTTGCTACCGCCGCCCGAAGCCCCTGGGCCCTGAGCCAGCTTGGCAGCGGCTGTAGGCTTGGAGCCCCAACTGTGTCCTGGACGGGCCCCTAGGCCAGGAATCGCCTCTGGACGAAGGGAAGGCCGAACCCCTGCCAACTCTAGCCCCACGAAAGGACTGAGAGAAGGAAGCCGCCCCCCGAAAGGGGCGACGCTGCTTCTTACGCTGAGGTAACTTACCTCCCTTTGCCACCGAATCCAATTTTTCTCCAAAGAGCCACAACCCCACAAAGGGAAGGGTCGTGAGCGACTTTTTGGACACAAAATCAGCCGCCCACTGGCGTAACCAAACCGACCGGCGGATAGCCACAAGCAGAGCCGCAGCTCTGCTAGACATCACCAAAGTGTCATCCAGGGCGGACAACACAAAGGATAAAAATAACTCACAGTGCTTAAGTTCTGCAAACTCCTCACTAGCCGGGTCAAGCCCAGAAGAGGTCAACAATCCCCTAACAACCGGCCTGGCAGCAACCAGTACAAGCGCAGAAGCACAAACCGGACGCAAGGCCGATCCAACACTGGCAAAACCATGACAAGTCATCTGGTCAATGCGTTTATCCTCACCATCCTTGAGAGTAGTGCACTCCGGAGAATGGAGAACTGAGGAGCTGGACAACCCCAAAACATGAGCATCCACCTTGGGGGGGGGGGGGGGGGGGGGAAGGGGGCTACGACCAGTGCTTCACCGCGTCCACCGGAAATGGATATTTCTTGTCCCAACCCGGTAGAACACCCGGAAGCCGAGTCGGCCTCTCCCATTCCTTGAGAATGATACCATCAAAATGCTTTTGATAAGGAAATTCCAAGCGCGGCTTAGTTACTTCAAAGAACTCCCCCTTCAGCGGAGGAGCCGCCTCGGGGGAGAAATAGCCAGGACCTCAAACATATGAGCCAGGACCCTAGGGGTATCCGAGGAATCCCCCTGGCCCTGTTCGGTATCAGCGACCACAAACTGCTGGTCATCGGAGCCCTCAGACTCCTCATACAGCTCCCCTTCCTCAAACGGGGAACAATCAGACCAATCCAGGGAGTCAAAATCCTCCCTATCATAGGCCTGCGCAGCCTTATACAAATGTTTTCTCTTTGCCGTGGCCTTTTTAGCAACGGCACTGGAAAACAATTTTTCAAGATTGGCCAATCTGGCACACACCTCAGATTGCGACTCCCCGCCAATGACCACATCACGTGGGGTACGTGTCAAGCGAGGGGGAGACGCAGAGGAGACTGGCGGAGCAGAACCGGACGCCTGAGATCCGGTCTGCCGCGTAATAGACCGCTGCGCACAGGGTACACATAGAAATACATCATCCCCCAAAAGGGATACCCCACACCCCAAACACAGCCTGGATTGCCCCAAGGGGGGCACAAGCCCAGTATCCAGGGATGCCTCTATACGGTGATTTTTAAAAAGATATATATATATGTGTACAATGCTCCGAGGGAATTACGCAGTAATGCAACCCGGGATGCCCCTTTAAAGTCCCGAGTGGGAGGAATTTTAAGCCACTAAATTTAACCAGGGACCTTAGGACTGGGAGAATCCCCCTTTAATAGTGTCAATGGTCCACCTGGAACACACAAAAAAACACACACTCAGACTATGTTGGCAATGTCCATAAGGAGTTAATGATAGAAAATCTGATGGCCGCAGGCCACTCACCAGACCTTCGCCCCACCTGATTACCGCACGCAGGCAAGAGGAACCGTGGGGACACGAGGAGAGCAGAGGAGGAGGGAGGGCGGGCCGGCGCGGTTCGCGCGTCGCGTCCGGCCCTGCCCCTCCCCCGTATCTCCCGGCCAGAAGCCGGCCCTGCCCCCCCGAGGAGAAGCGCCTCATGGGCGCCATTTACCACACGCCGGAGGCCGGCGCGGCGGGGACCGCCGGCGCTGCGTCCTGCCAGCACCAGTCAAAATAACACACACTCAGTAAAACACCACACACACACAGTAATAAAGAATGAATCCCTAAGGGACCCGCCCCCCCCCCTCTAAGGGTATCCGGGAGAGGGGGAATCCATGCCAGGGTAGGGCCAAGGGACGGGGCATCCTAAACCGGGATCACCAACCCGGATAGCCGCCTACCCCTTGTTATGGGGTCTCACGGCTCCTAAGCACCAGGGGTGCCAACTACCTTTGCCTGGACCAGCAGCCTAGGCTGGGAGGCAGGGAATATTAACCAAAGGGGATCCGGGCAGAAATAGAAGAATAAAAAGTGGCCGGGAGTCATCCCGGCTACCTGCAAGGAGGAGACATCATCTTCTGACTTGCTCGCCACTGCAGAGATGGAAAACTGGGTAATGAGTGGGAGGTCCCAGGTATTTATGGACCGGGAGGGTCTTACCTTTTTTTTATCATCTCTGCAAGATCGCCATCTACAGGTCAGTATACCCACATGTAATGATTGTCTTGAAGCGGGGTGTGTGACATACTTAGAATACAGTGCTAGTCAAGCATCAGTCCTGCTATATCTAGAACAGCTAAATACATACCTATACATGCCAGGAGGCTTTGCTATTTACCATGGCTGGCATTTGGGCTGCACAGGGCGTCTGGGGGGGGGGGGACCGCCATGGCCATTTTTTAAAATGTTTTCCTTCCCACAGGGGCTCTTCTTGTCCCTAGGATATTTTGCCACTGCTGGTACCCGCACTACAGCTGTCAGCGATCCACCAGCAATGCCCTGTGCAGCAAGCTTGGCATGTTGGTGAAATGGGGACAGCTGATCAAATAGTTAGGTTTTGGTTAGGCAACATTGCAGCAACAAGGAGTGTTAGGCTAATGCTTACCCCCCCCCCCCCCCCCAACCATTTGATCACCTGTTGATGCTTATTGTTTAATATGCTTTTTACAGGTCGTAAGACTGACGTTTGGCTATGGTGGAGGGGAAGGCTGGGTCCCGGGCCACCCTGCTGTCTTGCACAGAGCGCCTTTGAACCTAAGGTCGGCCCTGCAATTTTTACAAACAAACAAGAACAAAAAAGAGGAAATAAAGGATTATACAGTGTAACCACAAACAAGTGAATGCAGCATAAAAGCATCATAGTTTTCATTGCTGCCACTTGCTCACACGTCTGCTCTGCATTGTAAAAAATACAGAATGGCTTCTTGCAGGATTTTGCTCCCATTTATAATAAATGATATATAATATAGCGGAAGGCAATGCAGCACATGCTTTTTTTAAATGTCGTTAGCGTTAACAGCCCTACAAACAATGACAGCAACGTCCTTGGAAGCTATACTCAAAACATAAGCATTTCAAAATGTTATCCCAATTAATAGCTATTGTGTTTCTCTAATTGGCTTGTTGCAGCGCCCTGAGGGGACTAAGCCATTCACAAGCCTTTCAAATCCTGACTTAAAGCTTCCGCCATCATACAAGTGGATTGTGGCTGCAGATTTATTTTTAATATGATGATGATGGTTGATGAAGATTTATTGATTTACTATAATTCGGAATTCAGCACATTTCTGAACAAGAATTACTCAGTTGGTCTGCTTTATTGAAATACAAATTTGAGTTTGCTACTCTCAATAACAAAAGCAGCATGGTGCTGCCACCTAGTGTTACTATATGTAACTGCAGGCAGATTTGAAGGGCAAGCAAATACCATGCTGATCCTTTTCATGGATTTTGGGGCTTTGCTGCACTCCAGTGGTATAATCACAAATAAAATTGACCAATTCACCAGCTGTATTAGTTTACAGATACATTTAGGCAGATCTACAGCGCCCCATCTGCTCCTCTTCCCTAAGTAACATTTATTAGAGCCTTTAAAATTTGTCATCTCCAAGACCAGGTGATGCATGATAACACGGGAATGGGTCATAAAACTCACGCAGAGCAAATCTTTCATTGGTTTTCCTTGGCACGGTCCAGTCAAGTGACCTATGTTACTGTATGCTCAATCTACCTACTGCTTAATATGCTAATCAGTGCAGAAGCATTTAAACAAGACCTTCAGTATAATTTAATGAAAAGCCCAAACCCTTAAAAACTATTCCCCAGCATTTAAAATTAATAATTAATAAAATGTATTTGTCGCTTTTTTATTATTCTTTCTCCTGCTGGGTCAAAACTCTATTCGGGATATGTCCGCTGCCATCTTGCAGAGGGGGGCAAGTGCTGTTGGATGGGTTAAAGCTGTGCTCTGTACAGACAGAGCAGTGATGGGGTCAGGAAAGGGTAAAGCAATCCCAGAATGCAAAGCAGCATAATCAGAAGACACTTCCTTTCTGCAGGCAGGATGATTTTTAATCATCCTTTATATAACGGGTGTATATAAAGGGCAACCTTTATATACAGGGTGGGGGGGGGAACATACAAGATAGACTCTTGTTCAAGGTCAAGCAGGGTAGGGCCAGCCACCACTGGGATCCATGTACACAAAGAAGGTAAGGTGTTATTTATTTCTGATGTTTTTTTTGCCTGAACAATCACTTTAAGGTCCAGCAGACATAATAACTTGGGGGCATTTTAAGAAATGCAGCTTCTTATCCACAGATATCATACGGTTTAGCTCCTGTTTTTATGTTCTATCTTCCTGTCGGTGGACATGGTCACAGCCCCTGGGTGTGAGGGACTTTACACTTTTAAATCAGCACTGGAGCCAGCTGCTTGCCAGTCCTAATGATAATTAAATGCTCATTCCCAGCATTTGTGAATGACTAGCCTTACACTAGTCACTGCTTATCTGCTGCTGTTGCTAGGCGACATCTGACACATACATCAACAGCATCACAGACACATATAGACCAAGGATGTTGAGTGTATTGGTTATTTGCTTAGAAACAATTGTACATGTGGATTCCGGGTCTTTCTTTGGCTTTCCACAGGTGGTCCTTGGCTCTTAGACAACTCCTCAGATACTTCTTTTCACTCCTCTGTCTGAGATCTTGCGAGGAGAACCTGGTCATGGCCAGTTTGTGGTGAAAAATACCATTTTGTGAAATACTCACCTGTAAAATGGGTATTATAAGTATGTCACACACCCCGCTTCAAGATATCCATAACATGTGGGTAATACCGACCTGAAGAGGGCGTTCCTGCAGAGATGATAGCAAAAAGAAAGCCCCTCCCTGATCCATAAATACCTGGGACCTCCCACTCATCACCCAGTATATAGAAGCAGTAAGGTAAGGGACCAGGAAGAGGCAACTATAAGTCATAACAACGCAAAGTTCACAATATAAAGGATCTAGAATACAAAAAGGGCGGGTGAAGCGGGGTGTGTGACATACTTATAATACCCATTTTACAGGTGAGTATTTCACAAAATGGTATTATTCTAAGTATGTCACACACCCCGCTTCAAGATATCCATAACATGTGGGACATCCAATAGCAGTGTCCATAGAAGGGCGGGGATCCAAAACAAGGCAACAAGGTACAACTTTAAACCACAACAGCTTGCAGAACTTTGCGGCCAAAAACAGCATCCGCTGAGGCCCGAACATCAACCTTGTAAAACTTGGAAAAAGTGTGAACAGAAGACCAAGTGGCGGCCTTACAAACTTGCTCAACAGAGGCCTGGTGCTGAAAAGCCCAGGACGCTCCAACTGCACGAGTAGAATGAGCAGTAACACGAAAAGGAGGACTCCTCCCCTTGGCAGAATAGGCCCCAATGATGGCCTGACGAATCCATTTACTAATGGAAGATTTGGCAGGAGCCAAACCTTTCCTAGGCCCAAAAGGCACCACAAAAAAAGCATCGGTCTTACGAAAGGAAGACGTAACCACCAGATAATATTTCACAACACGAACTACATCCAAGGAATGCAGCGCCCTTTCCTTGTCGTTGCTGGGATTAGGACATTGTTCTGCCTTCTCTATGTCCTGATTCAGATGAAAGGCCGAGACCACCTTAGGAAGAAAATCCGGCTTGAAACGAAAGACAACCTTGTCCTGATGCCTTTCGAAGTACGGAGCTTTAATGGATAAAGCTGCCAACTCAGAAACACGCCTAACCGAAGTGATAGCCACCAAAAAGGCCACCTTTTGAGTAAGTGAAGACAAGGCAACCTCATTCAAGGGCTCAAACGGAGGACCCTGAAGAGCAGAAAGAACCAGGTTCAAATCCCAAACTGGAAGAAAGGGCTTCCTCGGAGGCCGTACATGCGTAACTCCTTGGAAAAAGGTCTTGACTAAGGGATGAAGTGCAAAGGACCTTTGAAAGAACACCGCCAGGGCAGAAACCTGCCCCTTCAAGGTACTAAGTTGAAGCCCCAGATCCAGACCATGTTGAAGAAACTCCAGGATTCTGGAAATGGAGAACTCCCGACAAGAGAAGGACCTATTTTCACACCAGTCAATATAGGACCTCCAAGTCCTATAGTAAATAGTAGAGGAAGAGCGCTTCCTGGCGCTAATAAGAGTCTGAACCACCGCGTCAGAAAGACCTTCCTCCTTCAAGATGGCGGTTTCAGCAGCCACGCCGTCAAAGCCAGCGAAGGTAAATTGGGATAGCGCAGCCGACCCTGGGAGAGCAGGTCCGGCAGCAGAGGCAGAACGAACTGATCCTCTGCCAGTCTTACCAGATCTGCGAACCAAACCTGCCTTGGCCACCTTGGTGCCACCAGAATCGCCGACGCGCCCTCCAGGGCCAGCTTGCGCACCACTCTGGCTACCATTGGAAACGGAGGGAACAGGTAAAGAAACCCCAGATCCCTCCAGTTCAGAGACATGGCATCCACCGCCAGAGCCAGAGGATCCTGCGAGAGAGACACAAAGACCGGAAGCTTGTGATTGTGACGAGAGGCAAAGAGGTCCACCGCTGGGAACCCCCACCTGAGACAGATCGAACGAAACACCTTGGGACTGAGAGACCACTCCCCCTGACGAGAGGAGGCCATGCTCAGAGAGTCCGCCTCCGTGTTCTCCACTCCCGGAATGTAGACTGCTGAGATACACGGGACGTGGCTCTCCGCCCAGTACAGAATCAAAGACACTTCCCTGAGGGCACTCCTGCTGCGAGTCCCCCCCTGGTGATTGATGTAAGCAACCGCCGTCCGGTTGTCCGACCGGACCTGAACAGGCAGGCCCCGCAACTGATGAGTCAAGCGAAACAGAACCAACCTGATGGCTCTCAACTCCAGAACATTGATGGGCTCGTGAGCCTCCTGCGGGCCCCACAGACCCTGAAACTGGAGGTCCTTCCAGACACCCCCCCAACCTGACAGACTGGCATCCGTGGTGACTGTTTCCCAACACGGAGCCAGAAAAGATCTGCCCCTCAGCAGATTGACTGACCCCAGCCACCATTGCAGGGATCGACGAACTCGGGGAGACATCAGGAAGGACTGATCCAACGATAGAGGAGACTTGTCCCAAACCTTCAACAGATGAAGCTGAAGCGTCCTTGTATGAAACTGCGCAAAGGGAACCGCCTCGAATGAGGCCACCATTAACCCCACCAGCCTCATCCCTAGACGGATGGCTGGACGAGGGGCCGACAAGAGAAGCCGAACTAACTCCTGAATCAGAAGAATCTTGGCCTGTGGCAGAAACACCCTGGCCTGCGAAGTGGCCAGAGACATTCCCAGAAAGGTCACTACTCTGGACGGAGAAAGAGAAGACTTGGGGTGGTTGATCACCCAACCGAACCTCTCCAGAGTGGACACCACCACTCTGGTGTCCAACTCCACTTGGTTGAAAGAAGAAGCCATGATCAGAAGGTCGTCCAAATAGGGCACAATGCGGATACCCTGAACCCTTAGCAGCGCCATCACCCCCGCTAGCACCTTGGTGAATACCCGAGGAGCCGAGGTGAGACCGAAAGGGAGTGCCACAAACTGAAAATGCCGATCCTCCACCACGAACCTGAGAAACCTCTGGTGTGCTGGAAAAATCGGAACGTGTAGATAAGCATCCTTGATGTCTATGGACGTCAGAAAGTCTCCCTGACGAAGAGAATGAAGCGTTTCCATGCGGAACTTCCGAGGCCGGATGAACCTGTTGAGAAACTTCAGATCCAAGATGGGTCGGACCGATCCGTCCTTCTTGGGTACCGTGAACAGATTGGAATAAAAACCCCTGCCCTGATCCGAAGGAGGCACTGGGCAAATGACAGCCATGTCCAGAAGTTTCTCTACTGCCAACAGGAGACCCTGCACCGCCAGAGGCTCCGAAGGCATCCGAGATCTGAAAAATCTGGAAGGGGGGCGGAGCTCGAACTCCAGTTTGTAACCGGAAGACACCACTTCCCGTATCCATCTGTCCGAGACCTCTTGATCCCAGATCTGGGAGAAGTGTCGCAGCCGCCCCCCCACCCGCATGGGTGAGGGCGCCCTCTCATTGCTGAGCCGGCTTAGTGGCCGGCTTGGGCTTAGAGCCCCAACTGTATCCTGGACGGGCACGTCCTCTGCCCCTGGTCCCAGAATCTCCTCTGGAAGAGGGGAATGCAAATCCCCTGCCAGATCTGGCCCCACGAAAGGAGGGGGTAAAAGAAGGCGCCTCCCGAAAGGGACGACGTTGTTTCTTGCGTTGAGGTAACCTACCACCCTTGGAGTCCAATGTCTCTCCAAAAAGCCGTAATCCAACAAAAGGTAGAGCCGTCAGTGACTTCTTGGACATAAAATCGGCCGCCCACTGGCGCAGCCACACCGACCACCGAATAGTGACCAGCAGCGCCGATGTCCTACCACACATCATCAAAGTGTCATCCAAGGCTGTTAACACAAAGGATAAAAACAACTCACACCGTTTAAGGCTAAGGAACTCAGCACTACCAGGACGCAGCCCGGAAGAAGTCAGCAGGTCCCTGACCACGGACCTGGCAGCCAACACCATTAGTGCCGAAGCGCAAACGGGCCGCATGGCAGACCCAACGCTAGCAAAACCATGACAAGCCATCTGGTCAATACATTTATCCTCTCCATCCTTGAGAGTGGAACAATCAGGTCTATTTAAAACCGAGGAGTTGGACAACCCCAAAACCGGTGCATCCACCTCGGAGGGAGATGCCCAGCGCTTAACCGCCTCCAAAGGGAAGGGATATTTCTTATCCCACCCCTGAGGGATGCCAGGGAGCCGAGCCGGCCTGTCCCATTCCTTAGCAATAATTTTGTCAAAATGCCTTTGTGTAGGGAATTCCAAGCGCGGCCTGGATTCCTCAAACAATTCACCCTTCTGCTGTGACACCTCCTCGGGAGGGGAAATATTCAGAACCTCCAACATCAGAGCCAGAGCGTGAGGAGTATCCGAGGATCTCCCCAAGTCACCAAGCTCAGCATCAGCGCCAAAGGACTGCTCATCGTCCGAAATATCAGAATCCTCATAAACTTCCCCTTCCTCTAGCGGGGAATAATCAGACCAATCCAGATTATTAACATCCTCATGG
Source organism: Gastrophryne carolinensis (assembly GCA_027917425.1). NCBI lineage: Eukaryota > Metazoa > Chordata > Amphibia > Anura > Microhylidae > Gastrophryne > Gastrophryne carolinensis. The sequence goes on along the minus strand of CM051238.1, from coordinate 269,993,917 downwards.
TCCTCCACCAGCGGAGCCGGCGACAAATGCTTCCTCTTAGTCGGAGCCTTACGGGCGACCGAGCTGGAGATAATTTTTTCAAGGTTAGCCAATCTGGCGCACATCTCAGATTGCAGCTCCCTGCCCATGACGACGTCACACGGGGTGCGTGTCAAGGTGGGAGGAGGAGATGAAGCGACCGGCGGTGCTGACCCAGAAGCCTGGGGTTCGGACTGCCGCGTAATAGTTTGCTGTGCACATGGTATACACAGAAGTACATCGTCCCCAGTAATGGATACCCCACACAACATATACTTCCGGGGATGCCCCGAAGGGGCCCCGAGCCCAGTATCCGGGGATGCCTCCATAAGGTGAACTTTTAAGAATAGTCGCTATGACCCAGGGAATTACGCCACTAGACAACCCGGGATGCCCCTTTAATGTCCCGAGTGGGAGGATTTATGAGCAATAATGAACCCAGTGATCAAGGATCGGGAGAGACCCCCTAAATGCTACTGGAGATCCTCCTGAAAACCACCACCTGAAAGACACAGAAAAAGGCTTATAAGGCTAATGAAGACAAAAGACACCCATACAGCACAGAGGATAGGGAAGAGGGGGGGCCATAGGCCACTCACAGAACCGCGGGAGCATGAAATGGTGACCGTGAGGAAGATCCTCCTGAGCTTGCTGACAGAAGAGGAGAAGGGGGCGTGGTCAGCGCGGGACGCCGAGCACCGCCCCCCCTCCTCCTACGCAAGGCAGAGCTCCGCAGCGGCGCCAGGGAAAGATGGGGGCGGGCAGCGGTGACGCGCCGCAACACCGGCCCCGCCCCCAGGTCAATCATGAGGAGAATGTCTCCTCAGGAAAAAAAAAAGGGCGCCAAGAACCGGCCGGCGCCGCAGCGTGATGTGCGGCCGCCGCGCCCGGCCGGGGGAACATAGTGAAAGCACACACACAAGCACCTCAATCAGACCAAACAGTAGGGACGGGCCCCGGCCCTGCGCCGACGGTCCGGCCCCGCCCCCCCCCCCCCCACTAGATGGACAGTATTACATGGTGTGAGGTAAATACCGCCGCCATTGATGATTGAGTCAAGATGGGGGGGGATAAGAGACAGGTCCAGCACCGCACAAGGCCTCCTGTAAAAATGGCTGCGGCGCTGAGTGAAAACATTTAAAGAGACACACACTAACATTAGTAAAAAACAGAAAGTGGTTAAGAACGTGCTAGAGACAAATAAAGAAGGAACCCACACTCCCCAACCCCACCGTGGAAAAGGGATCCTGGGAGGGCCAATGAATGTTAAATTAAGGGACAGGGCATCCCAAACCGGGGTCACCAACCCGGTGTAACCGCCTACCCTCTCATATAGGGTCTCACGGTGGAGCATTGCTCCTGAGCACCTAAGGTGCTGATATACCCTCGCCTGGACCCACAGCCAAAGCTGGGAGGCATATGGATTTCTGGAAAAGAAGGGGTCCAAACGGAAATAAATAAGTAGCAGGCCGGGAGTCATCCCGGCTACCTGAAATCCCCCTGTGCAAGGAGGAGCCATCATCTTCTGACTTGCTCGCCGTCTGCAGAGATGGAAAACTGGGTGATGAGTGGGAGGTCCCAGGTATTTATGGATCAGGGAGGGGCTTTCTTTTTGCTATCATCTCTGCAGGAACGCCCTCTTCAGGTCGGTATTACCCACATGTTATGGATATCTTGAAGCGGGGTGTGTGACATACTTAGAATATTATGTTCTTTCCACTTCCGGATTATCGCTCAACAATGCTCATTGGCACCCTCAGTAGTTTAGAAATTCTTCTGTAACCAATGTCACCAGAATGTTTTGCAACAATAAGGCTGCAAAGGTCTTGCGAGAGCTCACTGCTTTTACCCATTATGTCTGTTGTGTGGTACTTTGGCAATGAGACATGATGTTTCATAGGCCATCATTTGAACAAAGCTGAACCAGCTGATTTTAATTTGAACAAAGTGGCAGAATTGCTTTCTAATTGCTAATAGATTTTAGTGGATATCCTGGCTTTCCGTGTTTTTTTTTGCAATTTATGCGTTAAATACTTTTTCCCTGTGTAATTTCTTATTATTAAACATAATTTATGAGCATCTATGACTTAATTTCTTTGTGTGGATTAGGATTGGTTGTTACCGACGTCTAGTGAGATTTTCAGGTCAATAGCACCTTAGAAAAGTAGTTAAAATAAGTATTGAACATGTCACCAATTTTATAATGACCTGCTGTATATCTATATATTTATATACAATGTTAGGTAGGAGGGTGCAGTGGCTATAAGGATTGGGTGGTGCAGCAGTTTGTAGGTATGGGGAGGTGTAGTGGAGATCCTTAGAGAGTAATTAGGGTGCAGTGAGGAACAGAGAGGGGTAGATACGATCGGTGCATGTAGGATCAAGGAATAGGATTGCAGCGGGAAGTCTGTTGAGTAATGGTGGTGCACAGTGTAACAGGGGTAGGTATGAGGGGTGTGGTGTGTAGACAGCAGTATTGGGCTTGTACTTTGTAACAATGTAGAGTAAATCAGGGTTCTGTGGGTAGTGTGTCGGGGGGGGGGGGGGCTAAGGGCAACAGTGGTGCAATGGGAATCCTGAAGAGTAATGCAACATTACTCTTCAGGATTCCCATTGCACCACTGTTGCCCTTAAGGGCCAGTAGTGTTTATTAGGGGTGCAGGGGGTAGTAGTTAGAGGAAAGGGGGGGCATTGGTTAGGAGGAAAGAAGGGGGTTCAGGTGGATCATGCAAAGGAATAATGGCAGCTATGCAGCTATGTTCTCAATCAGCATTTTTAGCATTGCAGCATTTAATAAGCGTGGCCAAAAAAGGTGAATGGTTCAGAGCTACGCATGCACCATGGGAACACAGGTGAGGTATATATAACCTGGCAACCAGGAGGTTTTAGCACACTGGGGCATCACAAACCGGGATAACCCTAAGGTATGGACCAAAACCTGGTGCATGCAGTTCAGGAGCGCAACATGTGCCTGCTACCACAACAGCAGCATTGGGGTTAAAGCAGAACAAAACCCGGGATTTGAACTATTCTGGGTTTTGATCCTTTTCCAGGAGGCAAATTGGGATGCCCCACTCCAAAAAACATACCTTTTTCTGGTCACAAAGAGCATGTGCGGGTTCTCATCCAAGCAGCGCTGTATGCACATTGCATTTGGCTCGGTTTAGACATAGGGAGTAAGGGCGGCTGCATCACCAGGCCTCTTCAGGCTGGAGCGGCCTCCTGTCCCTAGCCTGACTGGCTGGGCTGTGGGGATCACCTCAGCCCAAAGATGCTGGGGATGTAGCCGGCATTGTTCATCACTGTGGAAGGCAGGGGAAAGGTTCTGTGGTGATCCATTGGGGGGGGGGGAGGGGGTCACACAGTAGGGTATTCCAATTTGGCAAAGGGTTTTTTTCCACTGCTCTATAGTTGAGGCCCATTTCATACCTGAACACATTTGCAATGGAACAATTGGCAAATCCATAGGTTCCCAAATTCTGCAGGTTCTGCTCAGATTTATTGTCAAGCTTCCTTTTCTTTATAAGGAACTGGAAGCACAAAAGGGCAGTGAGACATCAGCACACAGTTTCTCTCCATGTAGATATGTATCATGCAGAGCGCCATAAATGAAGATTGGAAAAACATAAGCAAAAAGCACTGCGGGTCTCCCTGACCCTTTTTGACATCTTTTTATGACAGACTGTGTGCGTCCTGGAAATCATTTTCCGTAAGTTACAACGCTTGTTCCCATGCTCGTATGCACAGATTTTAGATTAAACTACTGTATGAGAGCCTGTGAAAAAAAGTCAAGCCATAAGCAAAGCCTACTGCTGTCCACACTTTGCTCCAATGTCTATTATCCTGGCAGCAACCTGGTATGATCCATCAGTCTCACTCACTGTGGTATCTAATCAGAACCAAGTCACGGAAGACCTATAGAGCCAATAGAGAGGCTGCATGGCCAGGGGTGGGGCACACTGCTAGCCCAGCAAGAAGTGCAACTGCTGTCAATGCACCCCATTTGGTCCTGGAAAGCCCCTATGTTGAGTCCTTTAATAGTCATCTCTGTGAAGCTCAATGGAACAGAAGCTGGAACCGCAGTGGGCAGCTTCCATTGTAGGACTGGCACCCAGTAATTGTTTTACCCACTTTAAATGCACTACAAGTATCATGTATGTGAACGGTACAAATGAGGAGAATACAAAACCCAAATCTAACTTACTTGCAAAACAGATATGCCGAATTCCTCACTTTAAAAGTATAATAGTGACAAGAGCATTCAAATAGACCAACACCCATTTTACACTTATGGGTCCCAGCCCTGTGGGGCATCCCGGCTGCGTTCATACACTGCAGCCAGCCTGAGATAATCTTACCAGCTCCTTGTTACACCTACAAAATGGAGTCCCATTATTGGCTACCGGCAGGCATGTGGTCCACTCTTCTTCTGATAAGGTCTGCACCATGTTACCGCCAGCCATGAATCACAGGGCTGCATTCTGCCAGTTGAACAATGAGCAGGTAAGATTATCTCACCAATTGGGTATCCACCCGCAACCAGCTAGATGGCGAGCAACGTCCATTTTGTAAGGTGTTGAATTGCTTCCTCACTCCAGGAATTTCCGTGTTCTGGGGGCGTCCATTGTTTGGTACACAGGCTAAGCCCACTTGCCAGTCAGAGCCTGGATCCACTATACCACGATAAACCCCTTTAAACAATATATACAGCCATATTAGAACACAAGTCTATGTGTATAAATAAATAGTAAAATAAATCCATTTAATTCTCCTTAAATCTCCTACAACACGCAATAGGTGTTGAATCACTTTCTCACTCTTCCATGTTCCAGGGGCGCCCATTGTTTTCAATGTGAGTCGGTGATACACAGGCAAAGCCCACCTGCCAGCCAGAGTCCGGAAAGGTCACTTCCTGGCTTCACAAACGCGGGCTGCGGGAGACTGATAGGCGACGTTAAGGTAAGCAGATCGTCTATGCACCCTTGGCACTGCCCCACTCTGGAGTCTTAGGGAAAGTTCACAGAAGTGGACTTTTCCCTTAAAACGTCTTAAGGTTTTTTAGGTTTACTATAACAATAACAACAATATATACAACCATATGATAACACAAATCTATGCATATAAATAAATAGTAAAATAAATCCATTTAAGTCTCAGATATCTTTCGGATGACCTTCTCCAGTAATAGAGCAGTCCTTAAATCTCCCACAACACGCAATCGGTTTGTTGTATATGCAGACCAAGTACTTAAATCTCCTTTAATGAGAGATATAAGATCAACTTCTGTCAGCTCCAGAATCACGTCAGGGGTTTCAGGAAGAACCCCCCAGCCACAGCTTCCAGACCCTGTAATAACACAACAATAAAGATTCACAATGAGACAGCACCAAATGCAACTTTGAACCTTTTAATGCTAACTTAGTATAATTGAAAGTAAAACTTCTCAAGAACAGTTAATTCTTTGTCAGACATAGGCCGTGATTCCCTGGCAGGCGAGAATATTAGAGCGACCGCTAGTAGTCGCTGTTCTCGGCCATGGTTCATCAAAAAAAAAACCCTCACACAATTTCGGCGCTCAAAATCGGGTAGCTGTAGTCCACAGTGCCAGAGGCTGTGTGATTAAAGTCTGTTTTTGAACATGTATCCACTAGTAACAAAGCGAAAACATATGAAATTACATTGTTATTACATTGTAACATGAACACTTTAATATCAGGCATGTAAGGACAATTCTGCATAAAAATACTATTAATCAAAAAAGTTTCCAAAAATGTCATTTTCTAGGCCAGGATACATGCCAGAAAGATTTGAGATTTTATAAAAAAAAAAAAAAGGAAAAATCAGGAAAGGGATTTAAGGATAGTCCATAGAAATGTATGTGAGAGCGCCAGGTAGCGAGAGATAAGACGTGGCGCTCTGCAAGGCTGAACGCCGGCGCTGTACGCTGAGCCTGGGATAATGATGAATTGTACGCTAAATGGCGTTGTTTCAGACGCTCACTAGATTCGGCTTCATAAATGTGTAACTGCGTGGCATGTCCGGCGTTCACCTGCCGCTACCTCCCACTTACAAGGCACTACCTGGCGCTATCCCTTCATATAAGGCCCTAAGAGTTGAAAAAAATTAATGAGAAAAAAAAAGCATGAGAATTTTACTGTTACTGAATCACCAGATAGGAAGGCAATGAAAGTCAATGGCACCTTTTAATGTTTTACTACCATGAAAATGTCTATCAAGGCCATAGTGTGATATCAAATCAAATTCACACGCGGCATTTTAAAACAACACAATAAAACCATAAAGCAGCATGGCGTTTACAGCTGAAGCTCAGCATGTAGCCCAAGGAACACTTCTAGTATGGCTTGCTCTAAGCTCCACTCCTTTAATAGTACAACTGGTAGCACTGTGCAACCCCTCTGCCATTACTGGTACCTGGGGATGGGGAGGATATAGGGAGGAATTTAACAACTACTATTACAAATAAAGAACCAAAGGCTAATAAATGCCATTTTAATGAAAAGGGGAGGGGGTGCAACTAATTTCCAGTTAAATGGAACATCCACTTTTGATGGCATTTTTGCATATGTATATTTTTTTTAGCCAAATCAATGTCCTTATGTTAGCAAATGTGTGTTTTATAGAAGCAGTTTTTACTACCTGCAGATATGTGAGCCATGTGCATTAATTTTATAGTCTTCGCAGACCTCACTTTTTCAGGCCATACAGCTGTCCACACTGTCTTTCTCAGAAGAAAGAAAGAAAAACACCGGATATACTTACCTACCCCAAAACTGATCATTCCAAGTCAGCTTGTTCAAAATTCATTTTCTAAGGTCCAGGTGTGCATCCGCTGGCTCCTGTTGAGTGGTGCAATAACCTCAGACAGAGGAAGCACATCAGAGGGAGGCTTTGCTCTCTAACACTGAGAATTAGGGGAAGATTCCATGAGCCAGCCAGTTCAAGCCTATGGACGTCCAGTCTGTTCATAACCCCCCCCGCCTTCCTCCCCTGGTTCCGGGGCAGGAAGGAGGGGGTGTTACAAAAAAAAAGCCTTACAACTCGCCCGCTATCCAGGGGGGGTCGCCAACGCATCAATGGCAGCAGCACAAAGAATGTACAGAGCAGCATCCCCCAATCTGTACGGCCTCTCCTATTCTGCACCCAAAGATGGAATTGATGGAATGGCGCAGGATAGTGGGTGAGGTGTTTTCTTTTTATAACAGACTGGACAGCTTTAAAATAGTCTTTTATTACATTTTAAGATGCTAATTTGAAATCGCCCTGGAAGAACCTGAAATTGGGCAACTATAATCACCTCCTCTGTGCTTCCACACCACATCTGCAGCACATGCGACTCATGCATGGCCACCCAGTGAACCCTACCAGCAAGTAGTGGGAAACCACTCGCAAAACACATAGGGAACTGCAAACACTGTTTTTCAAGCATTTTGTTTCAAATTTCAAGTGGGTTTCCGGAGCTGTGAGGGGTAAAGTCCCTGTAGGATGTTTTTGTCACTCCATCACCTGCTTTTGTCCCTACATGAGAGTCCAATGGAGTTAGCCAGATGGGCTTTCACCACAATCACATGGTGCCTGGATACAGCTGTCAAGCCTCTGGGAAGGGTAAGTATATTCTGTCATTTGCTGGGAACTGATAGCACCCAAGAGGTCCATCTGGGGTTTCTGGGGTCCAGAACACCCGAATAAGTAAGTTTGAGGAAAGGCCATACACTCTAATAACAATTTTCTTGATCTGTTTAGAGTTGACATTTAATTCAATATAGAATGTGTTTGAAGCATTACCTGATGTTAAATTAATAAAATAGGAAACCTTTTCACCACTCTGTCGAGTTATATAAAGCTGATATGAGGACCCTACTTCAGAGACCAGTGATTCAGACATGATTCTCTCCAGCTGACACGCCATCTGCTGCAAGGAGACATCTGAAGCTGAAAGAGGAAAAAAAGATTTTACAACAAGATAAAAGGTTGAACTCTTACAAATGTGAACAGGCTTCTCCAGAACATAAGCTAGTTCATCTAAAGATAAGCCATCTCATACAAGCACGGTGCCCTATGAAATATTAAAGATATAAAGTAGATCTAACGTCTAAATATGATAAAATGTTTTCCATCACAAATCAGCATTAAGTTTAGGGAGAAGACATGCCGCTGCATAGCAATGCACTTTATCTGCTGTGGAATCCCGGAGCAAAGTATGAAGCTTTGGCCAGGGGCTTTCACAGAGGGCCACACTATGGAGCATGCCAAATCGGAACACTGGGCCAAAGGGCTGTTTAGATGTTCGGACCATTTACCAAGCTGTGATCCAGCACAGTTTTCAAAAGTGGCATCAGAAGTGCACATCGCTCCACCTCCTCCTCAGGGGATGCCTGTACAGCTTTTGAGCACAGCGCTGAAACATGGCTTGGTAAGTGTGGGGGCTGGGGTGTTTGGTTGTGATTCTAACTCTGGGGTATCGCAATTTGGAACCATATTGAGCGGACCAAAAGTCAACTATGACTCTTGGTCCACTTTAAAGTGAACCAAAACCCCCCACGATCGGCTGGGGAATCTATAAGATTCCCAAACCGATCGAGTTCCTACCCCCACCATCTAAAATCGGGATGCTCCGCTGTGTGAAACCCCCCAGGTCACCCCATACACTTACCTTGCAGCCGCGGCCCCGCTATCCCTCCAGCAGGGCACATGCCTGTGCCAGGCATTTGTGAATGGCCACTCCCTGTTAGAGGGAAGCGGGGGATGTGGTGGCCAGCAGGCTCAGAGCCGCTGGCTTAGACGAAGACTTAGACGACATGATGTCAGCGCTACGAGTGCTCTGATTGGACGAGTGGCCGCACATGCGCCGTAGGACGAGGAAGATGTGAGTTACCTTCGGTGATCTGATCACACAGTGGGGACAAGGACCAAAACCCAGGATAATCAGGGTTTTGGTCCACTTTAAGTAAACTTCTTTCCATGCATTTCACATATATATACAAGATTCCAGGCACAGTGTAAACCTGTAAAAGGGGAAAGATGGGCCAAGCTAAATAAGCTACTCCACCTATGTCTGAACTTAGTTAGCATTGGACCTGCAAGGTGGGATCACAAGTGTTGGATGATCCCTATTTCAGACAGACAAGTACTGATCAGAATAAACCTAGAAGACAACTAGGTGTGTGCATGTCTTCTACCAGAATTTCATACTAATGATTAGAGATGAGCGAGTAGTATTCGACCGAGTCGGTATTTGATCGAATACTACGCTATTCGTCATACTCGATTTCGATCGAGTACAGCGGCGATGGCGCACTCACAATTCGTTTCCCCTCACACCTTCCCTGGCGCGTTTTTTACACCAATCACCATGCAGGGGGGGTGGGACAGGTCCTGGGAGGACGCTGGCATCGCGAGAACGGCGTCTACACGCATTGGCTGGAAAAACCATGTGACCTCGAATCTACAAAACTCAGCACTTCCTCTTCGTCAGCATTAGCAGCTTGAACTTAGTGAGGGATAGACGCTCACAGCAGGGAAAGACAGGCTGTCGCTGGCAGGGCCCCAGAAGCTCGGGATATCGCATTTACCACCATATATACCAGCTACCAGAAGACAAGAGAGTCATTAAGAGCCCTTATTAGGGCTACTATGCTGAACGGTATATAGCTCATATGTAGGCAGGCAGGGCCCCAGAAGCTCAGAATATCGCTTTTACCACCATATATACCAGCTACCAGAAGACAAGACAGTCCTTGAGAGCCCTTATTAGGGCTACTATGCTGAACAGTATATAGCCCATATGTAGGCAGGCAGGGCCCCAGATGCTCAGAATATCGCTTTTACCACCATATATACCAGCTACCAGAAGACAAGAGAGTCATTGAGAGTCCTTATTATTAGGGCTACTATGCTGAACAGTATATAGCTCACATGTAGGCAGGCAGGGCCCCAGAAGCTCAGAATATCGCTTTTACCACCATATATACCAGCTACCAGAAGACAAGAGAGTCATTAAGAGCCCTTATTAGGGCTACTATGCTGAACAGTATATAGCTCATATGTAGGCAGGCAGGGCCCCAGAAGCTCAGAATATCGCATTTACCACCATATATACCAGCTACCAGAAGACAAGAGAGTCATTAGGAGCCCTTATTAGGGCTACTATGCTGAACGGTATATAGCTCCTATGTAGGCAGGCAGGGCCCCAGAAGCTCGGAATATCGCATTTACCACCATATATACCAGCTACCAGAAGACAAGAGAGTCATTAAGAGCCCTTATTAGGGCTACTATGCTGAACGGTATATAGCTCCTATGTAGGCAGGCAGGGCCCCAGAAGCTCAGAATATCGCATTTACCACCATATATACCAGCTTCCAGAAGACAAGAGAGTCATTGAGAGCCCTTATTAGGGCTACTATGCTGAACAGTATATAGCCCATATGTAGGCAGGCAGGGCCCCAGAAGCTCAGAATATCGCATTTACCACCATATATACCAGCTACCAGAAGACAAGAGAGTCATTGAGAGTCCTTATTATTAGGGCTACTATGCTGAACGGTATATAGCTCATATGTAGGCAGGCAGGGCCCCAGAAGCTCAGAATATCGCTTTTACCACCATATATACCAGCTACCAGAAGACAAGAGAGTCATTAAGAGCCCTTATTATTAGGGCTACTATGCTGAACAGTATATAGCCCATATCTAGGCAGGCAGGGCCCCAGAAGCTCAGAATATCGCATTTACCACCATATATACCAGCTACCAGAAGACAAGAGAGTCATTGAGAGCCCTTATTAGGGCTACTATGTTGAACAGTATATAGCTCATATGTAGGCAGGCAGGGCCCCAGAAGCTCAGAATATCGCATTTACCACCATATATACCAGCTACCAGAAGACAAGAGAGTCATTGAGAGCCCTTATTAGGGCTACTATGTTGAACAGTATATAGCTCATATGTAGGCAGGCAGGGCCCCAGAAGCTGAGAATATCGCATTTACCACCATATATACCAGCTACCAGAAGACAAGAGAGTCATTGAGAGCCCTTATTAGGGCTACTATGCTGAACAGTATATAGCCCATATGTAGGCAGGCAGGGCCCCAGAAGCTCAGAATATCGCATTTACCACCATATATACCAGCTACCAGAAGACAAGAGAGTCATTGAGAGCCCCTATTACGGCTACTATGTTGAACAGTATATAGCTCCTATGTAGGCAGGCAGGGCCCCAGAAGCTCAGAATATCGCATTTACCACCATATACCACCATTTACCACCATTTACCACCTTTAAGCTTCCCTTACTGCTGGGGTGACACACTGTAACAAACCTCCTCCTGTAAGCTTCCCTGACTGCTGGGGTGACACAATGTAACAAACCTCCTCTTGTAAGCTTCCCTTACTGCTGGGGTGACACAATGTAACAAACCTCCTCCTGTAAGCTTCCCTTACTGCTGGGGTGACACACTGTAACAAACCTCCTCCTGTAAGCTTCCCTTACTGCTGGGGTGACACACTGTAACAAACCTCCTCCTGTAAGCTTCCCTGACTGCTGGGGTGACACAATGTAACAAACCTCCTCCTGTAAGCTTCCCTTACTGCTGGGGTGACACAATGTAACAAACCTCCTCCTGTAAGCTTCCCTTACTGCTGGGGTGACACACTGTAACAAACCTCCTCCTGTAAGCTTCCCTGACTGCTGGGGTGACACAATGTAACAAACCTCCTCCTTTAAGCTTCCCTGACTGCTGGGGTGACACAATGTAACAAACCTCCTCCTGTAAGCTTCCCTTACTGCTGGGGTGACACAATGTAACAAACCTCCTCCTGTAAGCTTCCCTTACTGCTGGGGTGACACACTGTAACAAACCTCCTCCTGTAAGCTTCCCTGACTGCTGGGGTGACACAATGTAACAAACCTCCTCCTTTAAGCTTCCCTTACTGCTGGGGTGACACACTGTAACAAACCTCCTCCTGTAAGCTTCCCTTACTGCTGGGGTGACACACTGTAACAAACCTCCTCCTGTAAGCTTCCCTGACTGCTGGGGTGACACACTGTAACAAACCTCCTCCTGTAAGCTTCCCTGACTGCTGGGGTGACACACTGTAACAAACCTCCTCCTGTAAGATTCCCTGACTGCTGGGGTGACACAATGTAACAAACCTCCTCCTGTAAGCTTCCCTTACTGCTGGGATGACACACTGTAACAAACCTCCTCCTGTAAGCTTCCCTTACTGCTGGGGTGACACACTGTAACAAACCTCCTCCTGTAAGCTTCCCTGACTGCTGGGGTGACACACTGTAACAAACCTCCTCCTGTAAGCTTCCCTGACTGCTGGGGTGACACACTGTAACAAACCTCCTCCTGTAAGCTTCCCTGACTGCTGGGGTAACACACTGTAACAAACCTCCTCCTGTAAGCTTCCCTTACTGCTGGGGTAACACACTGTAACAAACCTCCTCCTGTAAGCTTCCCTGACTGCTGGGGTGACACAATGTAACAAACCTCCTCCTGTAAGCTTCCCTTACTGCTGGGGTGACACAATGTAACAAACCTCCTCCTGTAAGCTTCCCTTACTGCTGGGGTGACACACTGTAACAAACCTCCTCCTGTAAGCTTCCCTTACTGCTGGGGTAACACACTGTAACAAACCTCCTCCTGTAAGCTTCCCTGACTGCTGGGGTGACACAATGTAACAAACCTCCTCCTGTAAGCTTCCCTTACTGCTGGGGTGACACACTGTAACAAACCTCCTCCTGTAAGCTTCCATTACTGCTGGGGTGACACACTGTAACAAACCTCCTCCTGTAAGCTTCCCTTACTGCTGGGGTGACACACTGTAACAAACCTCCTCCTGTAAGCTTCCCTGGCTGCTGGGGTGACACAATGTAACAAACCTCCTCCTGTAAGCTTCCCTGACTGCTGGGGTGACACACTGTAACAAACCTCCTCCTGTAAGCTTCCCTTACTGCTGGGGTAACACACTGTAACAAACCTCCTCCTGTAAGCTTCCCTGACTGCTGGGGTGACACAATGTAACAAACCTCCTCCTGTAAGCTTCCCTTACTGCTGGGGTGACACAATGTAACAAACCTCCTCCTGTAAGCTTCCCTTACTGCTGGGGTGACACACTGTAACAAACCTCCTCCTGTAAGCTTCCCTTACTGCTGGGGTAACACACTGTAACAAACCTCCTCCTGTAAGCTTCCCTGACTGCTGGGGTGACACAATGTAACAAACCTCCTCCTGTAAGCTTCCCTTACTGCTGGGGTGACACACTGTAACAAACCTCCTCCTGTAAGCTTCCCTTACTGCTGGGGTGACACACTGTAACAAACCTCCTCCTGTAAGCTTCCCTTACTGCTGGGGTGACACACTGTAACAAACCTCCTCCTGTAAGCTTCCCTGGCTGCTGGGGTGACACAATGTAACAAACCTCCTCCTGTAAGCTTCCCTTACTGCTGGGGTGACACAATGTAACAAACCTCCTCCTGTAAGCTTCCCTTACTGCTGGGGTGACACACTGTAACAAACCTCCTCCTGTAAGCTTCCCTTACTGCTGGGGTGACACACTGTAACAAACCTCCTCCTGTAAGCTTCCCTTACTGCTGGGGTGACACACTGTAACAAACCTCCTCCTGTAAGCTTCCCTGACTGCTGGGGTGACACAATGTAACAAACCTCCTCCTGTAAGCTTCCCTTACTGCTGGGGTGACACAATGTAACAAACCTCCTCCTGTAAGCTTCCCTTACTGCTGGGGTGACACACTGTAACAAACCTCCTCCTGTAAGCTTCCCTTACTGCTGGGGTGACACACTGTAACAAACCTCCTCCTTTAAGCTTCCCTTACTGCTGGGGTGACACACTGTAACAAACCTCCTCCTGTAAGCTTCCCTGACTGCTGGGGTGACACAATGTAACAAACCTCCTCCTGTAAGCTTCCCTTACTGCTGGGGTGACACAATGTAACAAACCTCCTCCTGTAAGCTTCCCTTACTGCTGGGGTGACACACTGTAACAAACCTCCTCCTGTAAGCTTCCCTGACTGCTGGGGTGACACAATGACACAAGAGGACATGTCTGACCACATCTCACACACACACACACACACACACAATGACAATTAGGGGTGGGGTCTATTTATTTTCCCCCTTGCCTATGCCATCTGTGGTTGTCATTAGGCAACGTGATTTTAAGGGGTGCAGAATTTTGTTCTTCTTTTTTGTACAGTTTGGCTTGGGGTCCATGGCAATGTAGAGGAAAGAAGGTTTCCTTGTCTTGTCTCACTTTACGTAGAAGTTATATTGTGTTTGGAGTGTATTGTTGAGAGGCTGTGATAGTGGCGTAATAGTGCGACTTGGGCGCGTTATATGCACCCAGACATGCTTCCCCTGCTGTCCCAGTTGCATTCCAGCAGTGTTGGCATCATTTTCTGATGTTTCAGGGTGGACTTGGTGACCTCCAAGTGGTCGAATTGAGATTTCCAAGTGGCGAGCATTTTTTTCCCATAGACTATAATGGGATTCGATAATCGGTCGAGTAGTCGAGTAACGCGGTCTATTCGAATCGAAATTCGAAATTTCAAATATTTCACTACTCGCTCATCTCTACTAATGATCAATGAAGTGTAAAGTCTAATTTATTCCCCACTTAAAGTTTGATAAAAAATGTGGACATTGAATGGTTAAAAAGCTAAACCAAATGTGCTTTTTTTCCATACACTATTTTGCTGACTATTTATCAGTATTCAGAGACAACTGAAGGTCTCTCATAAATCAGCAGCTTTAGGAAATGGTTTCCTTGGCAGGCATAAAAGAGAGATAACAACCAGCCATTCAATGTCATGGCGAACGCAGAAAAACAGCCATAATTAATGAGAAAGTGACCTTGTCTGGACATTTGTGGGACGCAGCCTTTACATAAGGCCCCGCAGAGAAAAACTGCATTTCCTGTATCAGTAATAGCATTACTTACTGGTAACAAACACATACGTTGTTTCAGTTGGAGGGGGTTGGGGGTAGACTGTAAGACTAACAGTATATAGCTAACCCATTTATTTTAGCACAAAGAAGCAACATGGCCTTTGCGAGAAACAGTAATTCAAAATACTCAATGTGCCTAATCTCTAGCAATAAATAAATAAATAAATAATACAAGACATGCTTAAACCAAACTAAAAGTCAAGATTGATTATTTGTCTGGAGAGTAGGGTGGCATCCCCTACACTTGGAATAGCTACATAACCCCTGCCCGAGCTGCACACCTACCCAACCTCCATCAACCACTGGAGACAACTTTGGCACCAGAATCCTTCTCCAGATCAAAAAGCCAATTTACATTTTTAGTCCGTATCAGCGAGTATTTGTGTAACTAAATTGAAGCGTAGGTCACACATGTAAATACCAGCCACCGACCTTTCACAAGTTTGCAAACCTACTGTACATCTTTATCACCCGTGGTAAGCTCCTTAGATGGTGGCTGTGCTTTCTGAGGACACTGTCAAGCGGGACAGTTCTTCACCATCACCAGGACCATGCTCAAGACCCTCTTCTCTTTTATATTAAGACTGTTACCTAATTTAATGGACTTCATCTAGTCTGCTTTGGTACCCATCTAGGGGCATACGAGTACTGTAGCTGTAATAGACCCAAGGGCAATAGTCCTTTACATTTGATTGCAAATGGACCATTCATTGCATATAGTCATGCAGAAAAGACCTTATCCTAAACCTATTAAACCACTTTTCACCAAGATTAACATGTTATGCCGTTACATGTAACACAGGATTTGTTAGACTTATGGTCAACTTTTATAGTTCTTAGCAGGCATATCAAATCACATCACTTACAGTTCAATGTATAACGTGAATAATTAGGGAGCATTTATGGAAGACTAGTGGGGACTAGTAAACAACATGCCACCACATCTATAGACCCATATGAACTTCAATGCTGAGGATGATGATTCCCAACTCAGCTGCCACCTGTACAAGCTTCCCTTTAGCACACTTAACTAAAGACTCAACTAAGACAGAGAGGCAAATGTGGGGCAGATGTCTGGTTGTGTCAAATTCGGTTCGCAAAGATTAAAAAAAATATATGCTTACCCCAATTCCCCTGTAACAGGCACTGTCTGAAAGAGGGCTGGTGCAGATTCCCTAAGCAGGTAAGTAATGAAGATCCAGGCTGGACTGCAGAGAATTAAAGGGGAGTATACGTTTATATTTTGCCCACAGAAGGTCTTTAAAAGGGACTGTACACCAAACAACAATAATTAGCCAGCAAGCAGCTGACCTGATGCCTGTCACGTGTGCCTCTCCTCCATTTTCTGCAGTGCAGGGTTGAAGTTGAAGTAGGGCTCCAAATTTCTCAATTTTCCTCAAGGATAAAAACTGAAAAAGACAGTTTGGCATCAACTGTAGCCTCCTGTCTCCTTGTGCCAACCCCACACCTAACCACCTGTCTTTTTTCAGTGTCCTAGTGCAATTATTAGGTTAGTGGGACGCCAGTATTGATTACAAGGCAGTGCACAGGAACCCTTGCGTCCAGCGAGATCTCCCAGCTTTATTACAATTTTATTCCTCCAGGACCACACAAAAAGTGGTCACACAGCCACTCTGTCTCTTACTGCTTTCAGTGTGAGCGAGCATGGCAAGCCACAGTGGCCCCACAGCTGTCTCTGACCACAGCAGAGTATACGCCAGACTCCTAATGTTGAGCCAGAAACTGAAGCAAAGATATTGGTTTCGTTCAGAATACACAAGGTTTTTACATGCAAACAGATTTTCAGGTGCTTTGAAATAGCTTATTATTTACTATTCCCAAGGAGGAGTGGGAGACAATTAGTGTTTTGCCCGAACAGAGACCTAAAAAATAATGGCTAACCTGACATTATGATGCTGTCCAAGTTACATTCTGATTGTACAATCTCCATACAAACTTACTAAAATATTGTAGTACAGGAGAGCTTACCATTTTAAAGCGGACCAAAACCCACCAAAACATCTCAATCTATTTTGCTCCCCCAGATTGGATGTTTCTGCCCTTAATGCTGCTTGGTATTCCTGTTATAATGAGAATTTAGGTTTTCTTCAGCTATGTCATTGGCTTCTGACAGGATTTCATTGTTCTAAACTAGCTTTTTAAGCCCCCTCCTCGCAATCTCATACTGGGAGCAATTAGAACCTTTTGAAAATAGCACTAGAAGGAAGATAAGAGCCAAAAATAAATTTAATTTTCCTTCAATGTAACCTTTGAAGCCAAAATCATTTGTGAGTATTTTTATCCAATTCATTACCAGGACACTAAGAGTTGATACACGTTTTGTTTTTTTAAACGTAACATTCCATAGGACGTGGCCGTAACATGTGTGAGCTTTAATACTACGAGGTTTTATTTAAAGGGATGGAAGCCCATGATTGGTTCCACTGTTCATCCGCTGGAGCCGATTGGCTCTCATAAAAGTGGTGCTGTGACGAGGGTGCAGCCAGCTGGTCGCATCCATGGCACCCTGTCTAGTAAGGCTGGGTGTGGGAGCGCGTGGTCACAGGGAAGCGGGCACCAGCGGAATCGCGTCGCAGGACCCACTGGGATAAGATCACCGGCGCCCCAGGGGGTTTCACACAGCGGGGCATCTGGTGTAGGATTCCCTGAGTGTAGGCTAGGGCCCGGCCACACAGGTTTTGACCCGCTTTAAGTTTGTACAGCCATATAGGTGTGTGATTGGTGTTAGACCAAATGTGTGTTTCCGAACAGCTGAAAGAAAGAAAAAGCCAATTGCATATTTAAACTAGATGACAAGGTAAGTCCTTCTCATACCTGGAGCTGGCGATGTGTCTGGAGTTGCTGTTTTCTGGGTCAGTGAGACCAACTGAGTAATCATTTGCTCCAACCCACCCGGGGTGTTCATAACAGGAGGGACAACAGGAACATTCCCCCGCTCTTCATCAGATCGCAGCACTGCTTCTAGCTGAAGCTCCACATGGTCAATAGACACCCCCCATTGCTTCACTTGCTCATTAATATCCTCCTGCAATGCAGATAAAAGAAATACAAGTAGTACAAGTCCAAATAATCTTTGTAGGAATACAAAATACACAGTCAACAAGTTGTTGCCACAGCCCAAAATACAACAGTTTGCATATATAAGGGTAAGCTTAGCAAACCCTGTTCATCTAAGACAAGTAGGCGAATGATCGACAGGGCGAGCATAGTGCCATGGCATATTGGTGCTTTTTTTTTTATATCCCAGGAGTACTAAGCAAATGTGCCTATTCTATGGGCTCCTTATCGAGACCAATTCGAAAGGTCAGCTTGTGGAAAGAAACTATGGACATTCAGGTTGTCTTTCAGCAGGAGAACCAGATAAAAGTACCAGCTTTAAAGTCATTTGGCCCATTAAAAAACAAAAAAAAAAAATGTCCCCCACTGCTGATCGGTGCTCGTCTGGTGATTAGTAACTGGATCCAAACCCACACTGCAGGCCGCCATTCTGCACCACCCTGGGCATCAAACTCCATTCACCAGCTCTTTCATTCTGGACCACTACCACTGCCAGGGGCATGGGCACACTCTCTCTATTCAGTACAATGGGGGGGGTCAGGCCTCGGCTCACTACCTGCATTGCAATGAATAGAGAGGGCATATGATTGATGGCGAGTTGTAATCCTGACCCGCCATCAAACCCGACTGAATGGTCAGGCCTCGGACGGCACGGGATGCATTGGCTGCAGTGAGGGGCTCCGATCTAGCAATCAGGTGAGTTACTGATTGCTGGACTAGCAATGATCAGGGGTGGGGGACAAAAGGTGAGTACCCTTTAGTTTTTCTATTTAGCTGCTGAATTACTTGAAGTTTGGAATGTAACTATTTAGTTACCTATTTATAGTCCTGCACTTTCTAATATTAATCTTTAGAAGTTCTGACTAGTTGTGTGAAATGAGTAAAGGAAGACAATCAGGTCTGATTATAATTCTCAGGATGTACTAAGAAAGAGCGGTCATACGTATTAAACAAAGCATAAGTTACTGGAGGCCATTATAGAGAGTCCTGGGAAGCCATGTGCGATATGGCTCATTTATTCAATGTAGATTAGTGTCTCTCACTACACTTGGAGCCTCACATATTGAATATGTAGCTGTAAATTGTTCCTGAGGAGAAATATCCCCCCAAGACTTAACCACCTCCAATACAGCCTATGGCGTGTACACCATCAATCAAAAGCAGCTACCTTGCTATAGACATTCATTTACTTAGAAACCCCCACATTTATGTTCAATGGGACAAGAATTTGTTCCTATCTTCCTAGATTCACAAAATGATCAGATAAGAAGAGAGGACGGTTTGCTATCCCCTTGAAAAGTCCCCGCTCCATGAGGACATTCAAAGTTTTAGTCATACAAGCTAGCGCAGTAACTTATTTCCCCACTAGAGGGCAGTACAAAACAGTTTATCTTATGGCTTGAGATTAGGCTAAACAGAGCCATTATCAGATAATTATCAGTTAATAACATACAAGGAACAAAAGGTCTCCAGGAAAAGGGATAGATAGTGAAAGAATTGCCGACTGCTAGAGTCTACTATAACTATTATCAATGAAGTCATTTCCCGACCAGAGGTCCAATACACCAGGAAAAGGAAAAAATACACAAACAAAAAGGAACAATGCCCCACATTTTGATGGCGGAGAACAGGAGATCTGGAAAGGTGCCAATAAAGAAAGAATGCTACTTGTGGCTGGTTCACACGAATAGGTTTAGTGCTGGTAAATCATGGCGCATGAGTCTGCAGGCCTTTTCATATGCAATAGATTGCTTGCAGTGATCCTGGAGGGACTCCAAATCAAGTCTAACGCTAGTATGAACCCAGCCGTATGTAGGAGAAGGTTGCCGATCATACGAAGGCGAGTAATAGGGTGGACACTCCCGGAGGTGTATGCAACATGGAAAATTATTTGGCTTCACTGGATAAATGGTCATAATAGAGAAAACTGGAGTTCAATGCTTCTAAATGTAAAACCATGCACTTCGGCAGAAGGAATTCAAATAGAATAGGTCTAAAGACTGGCAACAAAAATGGTGGTAGGCCTTTAACCCTTTAAGTGCCAGTCTACCTGGAGTTTTTGTCACCCTTGTTGCCAGACTATTTTGCACCATTATGCGCTCCCCATGTTCAAATGTGATTTTTGAAGGGATTTCCCAGGAAAATTATATATTGTTTTTTCAGCAGAGTCTGGGCTTTAACATGAAATGTCTTGTTTGTCATTTTGTAGGTGTATTCTCAATATTTTTGGGTGAAATATGTGCAAAAAAAAATCTATTTTTTACAATTTGTAGTGTTTTTTTTAATAAAAAATGTAAGTTTGTCAATAAAATCTTATTGCGTGTGAAACCCTAATTTCTCCCAGTCACAGCGGTACCACATATGTATAAGTAGACACCCTTTCCTGCCCAGGAGACTCCCCCAAACTGAAACAGAGCTTTAGGGGATTTTCAGATAAAATACAACTATGCTATGCAATATGCGCACCTTGCAATTTTTCCAGAAAAACAACCCTTTACATTTGAAATACCCCCAACAAACTATATATTCTCTGGAAGTACACACCTCAGGCTTTCTAGGTGTACCAGGCTTGTTGATGTGGCCATAGTTTTCTGGAAGTAATCCCTCAATGGATTCTTTGGTTGCAAAGAGTTTCTCCAAAAAAAAGGATAAAAAAGCAGAATCAAAGCCACATTTTCCTAAAAAAAACTATATACAAACAAGAAAAAACAAGTTTAATCTGAAAAAGCAACATCCCCCGAACAGAACGATACCCAACATGCATAGCTACTGTCAAGGGAAGAGTTGCCAAACACCCCAAAGTAAAGCATGTGCGTAACGGTAATCTTACTTAAAAATTTCAGCTCTGCAGACAAAGTGCGCACCTTGCGATTTTTCAACCAAAACAACCCTTTACATTTGGAATATCCCCCATAAACCATATATTCCCTGAAAGTACACATGTTAAGCTTTCTAAGCGTACCCAGCTTGCTGTAGTGGGCTCATATTTCTGGAATTAATCCCTCAAAGAATTCTTTGGTTGCACAGGGTTTCCCTAAAAAATGTATAAAAAAGCTGAATAAAAAACACCTGAAAGTCTGAAAGCGCAAGGTCCCCCGAACAGAACATTGCCCAACATGCAGAGGTACTTTTAACCCTTTTAATTGCCAGCCTACTTGAGATTTTGTCACCCTCTGTTGACAGGTCATTTTCCCCATTTTGCGCCATTTTTGCTGGAATTTTAAGGAAAATTATATATATATTTTTTTGCAGCAGAGTTTAGGCTTTAACATGAAATGTCTTGTTTGTAAATTGTATTTTATTTTTTACAATATTATTAAGTAAAAAAAATAAATAACATTTATTCAATTTTTTTTAGAAAATTGACTCCTTTATTTTAAATAAAAAATGTATTTTATTAAGGAAAACCATATTGCATGTGAAAGCCCCATTTCTACCGATTAGAACGGTACCACATATTTATCGGTAGCCCCCTGTTCCTGCCCAGGAGACCCCCCCTAACTGAAACAAGTAATTTATAACATTTACAAATAAAATACAACTACCATCCACACTACAAAGGGTTAAATCGAAAAAAATGGGGGGGACCCCATTTTTTGGGGGGATTTTTAAGGGTAAGAAAATTGACATGGGGTCCCCCTTACCCAAAGTAACCAGCCCGGGACCAGCTATGTAGGGCTTGTAGAAACAGGGCGCAGGGGCCAGCTTTTGTGGCCCCTGGCCCTGCAGGCTACAAGCCCGCATAGCCCGTGGCCACGGGCTCTTCTGCCCCCCCCCGGGCTTTGGGGACAAAGAGAACACACAAAGACAAAAAAAAAATGATCTTTATTATTTATTTATTTTTTTTTTTTATTGTACTCACCTCCGATCCTGGGTCCCGTGCTGCTGTCATCTGATGGACAGATGCCGATAGTGATCGGCGCAGGGCGGGTAAGAGGCAAGGAGGCGCTCCTCGCCTCACACCCGCCCTGCTACGATTCACCACCGGCATCTGACAGATGGCGGAGCTCGGAGGGGGTATAGGAGGAGCGGGATGACGTCATCCCGCTGCCTCCCACAAAGGGCGGGGCTAGGGGGCGGCGGCCAGCGATTTGAAGAGGTGAGGACCCGGAAGACGGGAGACGACGGGGGGGGGGGGGGGTCGGATGCCTCCCCCTTTCCAGGAAGAGGAGACCCGCAGCTTCACACAGATACCAGAGGTAAGTTTTTTTTTTTATTTCTATTTTTAAACTAGCAGGGGGAAATGCCAGGCAGGTAGTTTCTACGTGCTTGGCACTTAACGTTAGGAGAAGCAACCACGTAGAAACTACATGCTTGGCATTTAAAGGGTTAAATGGACTTTTAGACCCTTAAATTTATACTAAAGACAAGCCCGATTGTTGTCCCATTGTCTCGGGCTACACGTTGCACTGTCCCAGAGCACTGTCAATCCATTTTCAAAAAGACCCTGTAAGTTATTAGTAAAAGTATTAGAGCACTGGAGATGCGGAGAAAAAAAAATGAGAAGAACCAGTGGGTGTGGCAACAGTGATGTGATGTAAGCACACTGAAAAGAGGGTGGGGTTTCATAGGTACAGAGAGAGGTAGCCACTCAGCTGCCCCACATGCCAGCATGTTGGCATTTTACACCAACACAGTTTAGCTTGGCATGCCTTCATTTAAATTCACAACTATCACTTTGATCTGTCTTATCAGGCAGAATTTGTGATAGTGCTCCTTTAAATATGTGAAAAGTTTTAATAATGTTCAGAAGGCAAGTGCTATTGATAGGACAAGGAGGCGCAACCTGATGGAGTTGGAGGGAAAAATCAGGAGCAACATTAGAACAAAAACACATAAGGGCAGACTAGATGACCTTCTGCTGTCAGACTTCTATGTTACAGGCCACCTCCATTATGGAGAACGACAGACATACCCGCTTCCATCCAGTACAGACCAACGTTGCCTGCTTTCTAGGAAACCCTCTTCTTGGTCATGTGCTTTCTACCAAGTCAACAAACAGCTGGAAGATGTTGTCACCCTCTGTTGCCAGATCATTTTCACCATTTTAAGGAATGTCAAGAGATTTCCCAGGAAAATTATATATTAATTTTTTATTAGGAGTCTTTGAACATTTCACCCATAAAATTACAAACAAGACATTTCATGTTAAAAAATATATTACATTTTCCTGGGAAAATTGGGACGTGTCCTGGGCAGGAATGGGTGTCTACCAATACATATATGGTAGCACTGTTTTTATACATGCAATATGATGTTCATGAAAAACAGTCAAAGTAAAAATATAGCATTTAAAGAAAAATGTCTTGTTTGTAATTTTTACAGTGCATTCTGAATATTTTTGGGTGAAATATGTGGATTTTTTTTTTTAAATGCTATTTTTTACATTGAACGTTTTTCATGAAAATCATATTGCATGTAAAAATCCCATTTCCATGAATTACAATGCTACCACATATGTATTGGTAGACACCCTGTGCAGGACACACCCCAGAAGCTATACTAGTTATAATAGTTAATATTAATAAATCCCCCAGCTATATAATAATTAGGTTAGCCCATAACAAACTGCCCATACATTCCTTAAAAATGTTCTTAACTGTGGTCCCACGCCAGCCAAGATCTCCACTGCTTTGTTCCGCCATAATGAAACAAAGAAGAAGAGTAGTTCTGCTATCATCCTCTGGGGGACCGCAGCAACCCCCCCCCCCCCCAACCCATTTAAAGGGTTTAAGCTTGTCTGAACAAATCATACGAGTTTGTAGAAAAGAACCACAACACACTGACACTAAATACACCTTAGCACAGTGCAGATGTTTTGTGCAAGCAGAGTTAGTTGAAGCATCCTCTGGGTTTCACAGCGAAGGTCTGCCCACCTTAAGATGTTCTGCTATTCGTCCTCGGTCCCCGTAGATCTCTCTAAGGTACTTGCGGCCCAAGCTTTGTGCCAGCAGGTTCTCGGATGTGTGCTGGATGACAAAATCCAGGTCCTGAACACACATTACTGACAGTATGGGGTCACATATCCTGTAATGGACATCTGCTTTCAATGACACCAGCACATCATCCCGAGATTTCACCTAAAGATGAAAGATATATTTTACCAGACAATGTAGGGAAAAAGTGCATGGCTATTTCTGCTATTTCAAGACATACTCCTGACAATTACACATGTGCAGGTATTCAGGTACAGTAACTGCTTTATTCACACACTAATAGAGATAGTGATGATCAGATCCACTCCAACCAGCAAACATTTTTGCTTTCTTAAAAAAGGATTAGTGCTACTTTAATGTGTATTTTCTCAGTCTTGACCCAGACATCTGCTCTCACATTATGTTTGGTCACTAGACACAAAGTTATAGTTTATAAAATGCATGTAATGCCCCCATAGAACACAATAGGACAGACAACCTCAAAACACAGCACAGGATGCTGGATGAAAGTTGCTTCACAGCCTATTTTCCCTAACTTAAAGTAGAGTTGAAGAGGATGAAAGTCCATTTTGTGGGGCATACTGGTTTGGGATGTCTCACAGTGTGGAACCACCTGGTTGCTCAGTATCTCGATCCCTAATCCCATAGTGCATGAACAGGCTTTTGGTGGCAACCCCAGACCTGCTGTGACCGGGAGACTTGAATGTTTGCTGATGGTGCAGGCCAGAACTGAGGAAGCTGGGGTGCTGCAAGGTGCTGTGGAGTGCAGCCAAGCTTAGCCACAGGCGTAGAACTGAGTTGACTATGCAGGGTAGCAAGGGGGATTCACACTACAGGGCTCCCAAATCAGTATGCATCCAGATAAATCATTTAAAAAGAGGGCTGACCCATTCATGTGAGTTTTTGTCTAGGAAGGAAGGAACGAAAACTCAATTTTAGCTACTGGAACACAAGATTGTGATCCTCTCATCTGAAGAGGCTGAATTAGAGCAAGAGAGTGGAGTGTCCTCTCTGCTTCAGTCAATCAGATGATTATTAAGCCAGAGTCAGGAAATCTCTGCTTCGTGCACCAAACACATTATTTTGGTGTACGTTGTACACACAAAAAAAAATTTTTTTTCAAAACAAATAAAAAAGATACAAATTACCTTATTTTGGCACACAATAATGACATCAAATGTCCCCACCGTTACTCGAGTACCTGGGGAGATGCTGCGGCGGTAGCCTGGTTTTCAAAGAAACCAAGTTTTTCCACAACCGAGGCCACATCCCCTGCCAAAATTGAGATTGCCAATTGGCTTAACTCAAGTTTGCCAACATTTAGCAGCTGGCAGCATCCCGGGCTTTCTTCTTGAGCGGGCGCATTCCCACACCCAGTCTATAGGAATGGCTGGGCACAGGAACGCGTGCAGCTACAGGGACGCCGAGGATGCGGCAGCTGGCGGTCACAGCATTGCGGGAGCCACGGGTAAATGTGAGTTTACTGGTGACCCCGGTGGTTTCACACAACAGGGCATCCAGCTATAGGATGCCCCAGGGGCAGGCTAGCAGTTGGCCCTGGAGCCTTTTAGATTCCGCAGCCGGCCCCAGAGCATTTTGATCCACTTTAAGAAGACAAAACACTTCCGCATTCTATTGGTTGCAGCATTCACTGGATGGTGCAGTCACTGCTCTGCTAGGGAACCCCATTTGGCTGCTGGCAGTAATGTGAGACTCGGTAAGTAATTTTAGCCTGATTTTGGGCTTCAATTTAGTCCCAAACCAACTAAGCATTTCAAATTTGGCTAGAGGTCCGCACCTACACCCTAAAATAGAAGTCTGTAAGCCTCCCTTACATGCCAAGAACCGTTTGCACTGGGAAACCGCAAGCCACAGCACACGCTAGCAGCTTCAGACACTCCTGTAATTGGAAGGCCCTGCTGCATCAGTATGTCTTATGGATTTTAGTCCCCAAAGAAAAGAAGGTCCAGTGATTTCGGGAGGGAACAGAAAGCAGCAGTAGAGGGCTTTGGTGTATGACCTGGAGGGTGTAGGTCTGCTTTAATTGCTTGAGAACAGCAAAACATAACACATACATGGAAGTTTGATCTACTTATTACTTGCATGCCTTTCATTGTAAACATTCTAGAATTCCTAATGTATAGAAGTAAGCACATCAGTACTCACCTTGGAAGGCTGGATACTGAAGGCTCGGGTTCTTAGATCTACTCTCTGAAACTGGTCAATAAGTGGGAGGATCATAACAAGACCAGGACCTTTGGGTGGCCGCACACGTCCAAGACGAAATACTAGCATCCGTTCATAATCAGGCACAATCTGTTACATTGAGAAAACATGATAATGTTATACTACAATGGACAGAGATCCCTCAATATCAGAGGTTGCATAAACTGATATAGATTCCCAAGCTTTCTACACCAAGTACCACTTTACATTTTCTAATTATCTCATGTATCACTTGGGTGGCATTTATGCGTTGTCTGGCTTAAAAATGCACAAAAAAATGTAAAGTGCATAAAGATGTACATAGTTTTTTGCACCCTGTTTGTATTTATGGAGTAAAATAGGTTTGGGATAAAGTATATATGGCAGATCAGGTTGGAGTACAGTTCAGTAAGCATTCTCACTGGGCACCACCTGATAGGATCTCGCGTACCATCAGTGGTACACATACCACTGGCTGGGATCCACTAATATAGAGTGCATCACATCTACCCTGGACTATTCCACTTCTTTTCATGCATGTGATTGTCCAGATCTGAGGAAATCATTGGAAACTAAACAACTTTTAATAATATATATTTTCTGTGAAACAACCGCAATACAACAACCCCCCAGGGCTCTGAAGTGAAAGAAGCAAAAAGAATTTAATGGAAACCCACATTCTGAGCTTAGGCTGAGAGACTGAGTTTTCTCACGGTCGGTAGGAAGAAGCACATGACCTGCAGAGCAGTCGCTCTGCTTCCCATGCCCAGGGTGCCCATATGTCAAAGCTGTATTTTCCACTGCAGAGTTTAGAGATGACCTGGCCTCAGTTATCATCTGAATCTATACTGTAAGTTATATTTTTCTTTCTGCCTGCTTGTTTGTTTCCTTTGCCCCTAGCTAGTAGTCTCTCACTGCATGTCTTCATCACTGCTTTATGCCTTTGCAAAGAGGTTGCAGAAGTCCAGAGGACTCAGGCCTCTCCCCTGACAGTACTTCTGCTGCTTGTATGTATGTGTTTAGGTAGAAATTTAGAACAGACAGTTTAAAGCGGCACAAAACCCGGGAACTTGACTTTCCCGGGTTTTGTTCGACTAAAGTCACCTCTCTTATCTGCTGCGGCACATGCTAAGGCTCTCATCCAATTAGAGCCTTTGCTTAGTTTACTTCCTTTCGGCAAAGGGCTCTGATTAAAATCAATGGGGAGCACGCGTGCTGCTGCATCCCTGGCCTTGTGTGTGCTCTCGCACCAGCCTATCTCAATGGCTGGGGCGGAAGTGTGCAAACCCAAAACAAAGGCTCGGATTAGATGAGAGCCTACGCATGTGCCGTTGGAGCAGGGAAAGGTGAGTTTTTACAGGCGCCCCAGGAGGTTTCACACAGTGCAGCATCCAGATTAGGGATGCCATGTGAAAAAGCCAGTAGATCCCAGGCCGGCCACTGGTGGATTTTGTCCCATCTCTCAGTTGTGACATTAGAGCAAAGAGAAAAGGCTAGCACCTCCAGAGAACTTGCCATAGAATCTAAAGTGCGATTGTTATCTAAAACACACATAGGTCATGGCAGGCAGGGGCTGAGGGTGAATGACTGCCTATATTGGTTACTAATGATGAGCCAGGGGATATGGAGTTCTGCCAAATAATTAGGATGTCTAATGTGGGGATCCATTCAGCATTTTGCCTATTTGTGGGGGGAGTTCAGTTTGCCTATTGCTCTGAGGTTTGAGGGACATACTTGCATCTCGACACTGAGGTCTGGGTGTGTATCTTGAATATTAATTGTTGGCGCTTTGGCAGGCATTTATTTTTAGATTTAAATGGCTACACACATTAGTGAAGGTGTGTTTTTGGAAGGCGTTGGGGTAGTCTTGGCAAGGATGTGGCATGGAACTCAGCAAAATGCTGCCTATAACTTCCACCAGCACCTCCACAAACTGTTTGGCCAAGGCTTTCCAATGTCCAGTCTTCCCTAATCAAGCTCAACCTGTTTCTGGGCTTACTTATGTATATCCCCCAGGCATCAGCCACCATACAGCACTGCATTATAATATTATATGTTCCCAGCATCCATTTTTGGTAGCCTACTTACATGTGCCAAGAGGAGGAGCTGGCAGTTACGGGTGGTTTCTGGGTGGTTCTTGCAAAGCTTCCCTAATGCTAGCTAAAATAGTGGCAGATCAAGGAGGAAGGCTGGAACATCAGACCTCTTCAAATGTAGAAACATAGAAGGTTGACGGCAGAAGGAGA
Organism: Gastrophryne carolinensis; assembly: GCA_027917425.1. Lineage (NCBI taxonomy): Eukaryota > Metazoa > Chordata > Amphibia > Anura > Microhylidae > Gastrophryne > Gastrophryne carolinensis. The sequence goes on along the minus strand of CM051238.1, from coordinate 269,965,441 downwards.
CCATACGGTCCATCTAGTCTGCCCTTATGTGTATACTGTATGTACTCTTTATCTTAGGATGATGTAGAGGGGACAAGGGTCCCTCAAGAAACGTGTAGAATCTGGATAACCTGAAGGACATGTCAAGCTACGGTCAAAGCCAAAGCGTAGTACAGCCATATACAACTTTTCACCCCACCCAACCAACAAAAGATTTACCTTTATGGAGAACCAGATTGAGATAGGCAAGGTGATAATTAATACCAGGAAAGCGAGGAAGGAAACTACATAGTGACAGCACCACACCAGCCATGTGTCTGATACAGCTGTGAAGAAAAAGTGTACAAAACAGTAAAACATTTGGGTGTGTGCATTCTGTACACTGTCAAAAAAAACCAAGTTAGTTACCTGGTAACTTTTTTTCTAAACATCCGTAAGGGCAGCATACGCATGAGACCTCCGGGCTCCTCCCCTCAACTGGAACACATGACCACCGGCATAAAGTCTTGGCTCCTCCCTCCCTTCACCAGTTGTTGTAGAGATCTGAAAGAAAAAGAGGAGACAAGACCTACGACTCCACACCATAACATAACAAAACAATACCCCTCAAATATATATAAAACACTTCTGCCAAAGGAAAGATCCCTCTGGGAAAGAAGATCCAAGCGATAATGTCTTGCAAAGGTCTTAGCTGATGTCCAGGTAGCCGCCTTGCATATCTGATCTATAGAGACCCCAGCTTGCTCTGCCCAAGATGTGGAAATACTTCTTGTTGAGTGGGCTGTAACACCGCATGGCAAGTTAACATCCCCATAAGCCATTTTAATAGTATTCTTCATCCATCTTGCAAGCGTGACCTTGGAAACCTTCAAGCCTTTTCTATAACCCGAGAAGGAAACAAACAAACTGTCATCCTTCCTGAAATCTTTAGTTTCCTGAAGATATCGTAGCAGAAGAGACCTAACATCCAACGGTATCAGTTGTGGCTCGTTTTCTGAGATGGATGGAATAATAATCTCCTGAGTGCGATAAAAATCTGAGGCTACCTTCGGAAGATAACAAGGATCTACCTTTAAAACGACACGATCCGAAAGGACCTGGAGAAATGGATGTCTGCATGATAACGCTTGAATGTCGCTGATCCTTCGAGCTGAGGTAATGGCTACTAAAAATAACACTTTCCAAGTAAGTAGCTTGATGTCAAGGTTCTTGTTAGGATAAAAGGGCGAAGAACTCAGCATGGATAAAACTTCGCCAAATCCCATTGTGGAATAATCTTGCAAGGGATCGGTTTTGATCGTTTGACTGCTAGAAGAAATCTTTTAATTATAGAAATAGAAGAAAGCTTCTTATCCAAAAAGACTGATAGAGCCGCTAACTGAACTTTTAGTGTATTAATGCTAAGGCCCATGTTAACACCATTTTGTAGAAAGTCCAGAATAACTGGAGTTTTGGATGATGTCCTACCATTCTCCAACTTCCAAGACTTAAAGGTTTTTCCAAACTTTAAGGTAAATCTTTCTGGTAACCAGCTTCCTACTTGCGAGCAGTGTATTAATCACCGGGTCTGAAAATCCCTTCCTTTGCAGCAAGGTGACCTCAGGGTCCACCATTGCGGATTCGGGCAGATGACTGGACCTTGTGACAGAAGAAGAGGAGACACCGGAATTTCCCAGGGATCCTGCATGGACAGCTCTACTAGCGTTGAAAACCACGATCTCTTTGGCCACCACGGAGCTATCAACAGAACGGTAGTTGGTTCTTTGACCAGTTTCTTCAACACCAATGGTAACAAACGCACCGGGGGGAAGGCATATGCCAGGTTGAAATGCCAAGCCTGAGACAGAGCGTCCACACCCAATGACCGATCTTTCGGGTTCAGAGAAAAGAAGCTGCTCACTTTGTGATTCTCTGCCGATGCAAATAGGTCTATTTTCGGAACACCTCTCATTTTGCAAATTGTCTGAAATACTTCTGGATTTAGGGACCATTCTGATTCCCTTATCTGTGACCGGCTTAGGAAATCTGCTAGATGATTCAGAGTCCCCTTTAAGTGAATTGCTGAAAGAGACTTTAAATTGCCTTCTGCCCAAGACAGAATCTCCATTGCCACTGTCATTAATCTTGAGGATCTTGTTCCTCCTTGGTGATTTATGTAAGCCACCGCCGTAGTATTGTCCGTTCTGATCTGTACATGCCTTAGACGTACCAGCGGGTTCAGGGCCAGTAAGGATTCCCTTATGGCTATCAATTCCCTGAGATTGGATGAGGACCGACTCACGCCCTTTGACCATTTCCCTTGGACTGTACTTGCGTTGCAATGAGCTCCCCAGCCCCAAGCTGAGGCATCCGTCGTCACCACTATTTCTTTGGGGTCCTGCCAAAGTAGACCCTCTCTGAAACGATCTGCTTTTAACCACCAGGCCAGTGAAATCATCACATCTTCTGTGATTGGTAGTTGATGGTCCAAACCCAGCTGGGTGCCGTCCCAATTCTTTAGGATAAATTCTTGTAGAACTCTGGAATGTAGCTGCCCCCATCTTACCGCCGGGAAGGAAGAGGTTAACAAACCGAGAGTCCTCATAGCTTGTCTTACTGATGGAATTTCCTCTGAACATAACATCCGGACAGCATTCTGTAGGACCGTCACCTTGTGATGAGGAAGAATAATGACCTGTCGGCTCGAATTGATCTCGAATCCTAGGTAAGTCATGACTTGCGAGGGAACCAGAGAGGATTTGTCGAGATTGATAATCCAACCTGCATGAGACAAAAGGTGCATAGTCAAATGAAGGTTCTTCATCAACCTGTCTCTTGATTGGGCGAACAACAGAAGATCGTCCAAATATGCGATCACTGAGATCCCTTTGCGCCTTAAGACAGCCAAAAGCTCTGCTAGAACCTTGGTAAATATCCTTGGAGCCGAAGCTAGGCCGAAAGGAAGGCAAATTGGAAATGTAAGATCTGATCTCCGTCCTTTATTGCAAATCTCATAAAGGATTGAGCCAGAGGACTCATTGGGACATGCCAATAAGCATCTCTCAAAACTATTGAGGCCAAGTAAGCGTTTTTGGGGACAATACTTCTTACAGAAAAAATTGTCTCCATTCTGAAATGTTTGTATTGGACAAGCAAATTTAGACTCTTTAGGTTCAGAATGAACCTGAAACCCCCTGAATTCTTCTTGACAAGAAAAATGGGGGAGTAGAACCCTGTCCTCTGCAGATGCAGAGGCACTGGAACAATAACCCCCCCTTGACTTCATGTCTGCCAGACTCAAAAACATTGCCTCTCTTTCCTCTCTCACACCTGGAAGAGGGGAAATCAAAAATCTTGAAGGGGGATTCTGGGAAAAATCTATATGGAATCCTTCCGTAATGCCCCTTAAAATGAATGGGCACACCAACATGTCCCGCCAGACAGTGCAATACCTCTTGAGCCTGGCGCCAATGACATTGGCGTCATTGCTTCTTGGGTTTAGCCTGATAGGTGCCAAGGAAGGTGGAACCTTTAAATTTTCCCCTTCTGGAACTACTGACAGAAGAAGAGGCCGCTCTGGATTTCTTAGGTGCTCCCCTATTAGGGAAGGGACGCCTAAAGTAGGTCCTAAAAATGTAAATATACGAAAAAATATACGATCAAATGAAGGCCTAGAAGAAACAGGGAAACCCTTATTCCTGTCCGCTGTGAAATCTAACACTTTGCTAAGATCTGACCCGAACAGATATTCGCCCTTGAAGGGCAACGCACAAAGCCTCATTTTTGAACCAATATCACCAGACCAGGTCTTTAACCAAAGAGCCCTGCATATGGAATTGGTCACAGCTAAACTCTGTGCTAAAAATCTGATCGACTCAGCCATGGCGTCTGTTACAAAGGCTGTAGCGGAGAAAAGAATGGGCAAAGCCTTAAGTATCTTATCCATACTAGTTCTTTCCTGGAGAGAGTCCTTAAGCTGCTGCAACCAGAACCCCACATTTCTGATAACACAATTGGAAGCCAAATTGGTTCTCAGAACATTAGATTGTACCTGCCAATCCTTCTTAAGGAGAGATTCCATTTTCTTGTCTAAGGGATCATTAAGAACCCCAAAATCTTCAAACGCTAAACCTGCTCCCTTAGAAATTTTGGCAAAAGGTGCATCCAACTTGGGACATTTTTCCCAAAGATGAGAATCTTCTTCTGAAAAAGGATATCTGCGTTTAAGACCCCGTGAGGTAAAAGCCTTTTTAGATGGCTCTCTCCATTGATCCAAAATCATGTCTTTAAGATAGTCATGAAATGGAAATGTATAGGAAGAATCTGGAGCTAAATCCTGATAAAATGTATCTTGTGTAGATCTAGGCCCTGCAACCTTTTCCTCTATATCCATAGACAAATAAATCATGTGTAAGAGGAAGGGTAATTCTCCAGGAGTGAACAGAAATTTTGTTTTAATATCCGCGGAACCAGAGGCCTGATCCTCCTCATCCTGAGAGGAAATCTCTCCCTCTTCTGCATCCTCATCAGGAGTAAATGAATCCTGAGGGCAGAAGAAGGGAGCACTCAGCATTTGACCTGGGTAAAAGGAGGTATCAAAGGATGAAGATGGTTGGGAAGGAATACTTTGATAATTGGTACACTCTGGAGCCCTCTGAGCCATAGAAGAAGAAGAAATTTGGTTCCAGGGCTGGGCACATAATATGGGGCTATTTAAAGGGGGACAGATGGAAATGAACCACACTCTGAGGAAGTGGCATTTGGGAGTTGCCACGCAACGCGTCAGTGGTGGTGACATGCTGGACATTGGAGTGGGACTCAAATATTGACCATGCGGTAATGTAGATTGATCTTTGTTTTCATTAATACTTAGTAAGGATTGTGATTGTGATTTAGTTTGGCTGCCAATGTGGCAGGCTCATACTATATATGCCCTGGAGCTTCATTTCTTCTAGCACTTGCACTTTTAGCACTTGCACCTTCATGCACTTAGCACTTTCTCTCTTATTGATCTTATTGAGCATTGAGACTCATCTAACTGTTTCTTTATATGGATATATCTATAGTAGACACTCTCTTTTGACCTCATATGCACTATAATAGTGTCACTTGCACAGCTCTTATGAAATTCCTGGGCATAAATAGATTAGATTTTTTACTTCTTGGGCTATAAAATGGCCCTTTGTTAATACCATTTATTACTGACAATCAATATTTATCTGTTTAAGATTTGTAACAGGTTATATATCAGTAAGGATACAATTTCATTAGTCCTAATATCTCCTTTCCAGCAATTCTGTTTTTAATTGTTTTTATGTGTGTTTAGATCAATATAGAATAAAGCCTTGTGATAAAACTTCTGACAATTTTCTTGATGGTTCTGTTGAGCGGCTAAATGGGTGGACCCCAGGGTCTGAGCTGGTAGACCCTTTCTTTAAACATATACATTTGCCTCACTCTTGAGGGTTTGGGTCCACATTAGCCAGCATCCAGTTTTTGATATATGTGATTGCATTTACGCTGTGCAGGTTTATCTTTTCTTTTTGTTAAGAAGAAATCTGGTCTTTAAGCTCCCTCATCATTTTCATCAGGTCCTCATCATGCTCTTTATTCACCACCTTGTTCGTGCAGATCTGACAAAGGGGTTTAGTATAGTTATCCTGAATTTTCACATCACATAACGGGCATCTACGACTCTTTTTACTGGATTTAGATCCGGAAGAAGAGGATTTAGATAAATTCTTGGAAGTTTTGTCCGGGGTCTTTGACTATAAGACAAAACAAAAAAGAATGGGATCGAGTATGCCCTTAATTTGAAATAGTGAAAACCATATAAAGGGAAATAACAGGCTTACCAGAGCAGAGCTGGGCCTCCTCCCCCCAGAATCGGCAGTCGGCGGAATGCTGGAAGATTCTTGCTCCACATAGGAAATATCAGTGGCAAAATCTCCCATAGAATCCAAAAAAACGTCCAGGCCTTGTTCTGCCATAGTTCTGGATAGAGGCTCTGAGCAAAACAGTATACTAGACCCATTAGAATAGGGTAGGAACCAATTGCCAATACTTCCCATTAACCCTTCATAGTATAGGATGAAGGGGAGGCCAAATAGTACAATCTCCAGAAAACAGCGTGCTGTCCCTTTAATTTACAGAACACGTGTATCTGGCAACAGGCAGGAAATTACCCTAGGCGCCGGAATGTGACGTCGGTGCCTTGGACGGAAGAGACCATTCAATATCTGGGCTTTACTTTTAAAAAATAGATTAGAAACAGCGTGCGCGCCTGTACCTTTCAAGAAGGCCTCACCGAAGCTCCCGCCGCCGAAGGCGCCACCGCAGGTGCCCAGCCGTCTCCGCCGCCGGAGCCGCCGTCGCTGGAGCCACCTCCGCTCCAGGAGCCGCAACCGCCGCCGACACTGAAGCCGACCGTCCGCAGGTAAGGTAAAAAGCGGAAGAAGTTGCTGACGTCACTTCCCCGCCCCTTAAAGGCACAGCACATACAAAAAAATATATATATATATATTTTTTTTTTTTTACAAAAAAAGCCCAACATAACTTAAGGGTCAGGTAACCCTGGTCTCAACCTGCATAATTGTCCTCAAAAGAGGAAAATACTCACTTACCCCACTTTGTACAAAGAAACCATATACAAAGAAAGAGATCTGGCCACAAAATCTCCTAGGCTATCCCGTGCCCCAGACATAAGTTAAAGTCTTCGGGACCGGGAAATGGACCTCCTGCTTAGGCCCACAGTACCGGAAAATACTCACCTGAACCCATCGGTCCAGGAGCCAGTGGTCATGTTCCTTCCTCTGGAGGAACACGGAAACAACTGGTGAAGGGAGGGAGGAGCCAAGACTTTATGCCGGTGGTCATGTGTTCCAGTTGAGGGGAGGAGCCCGGAGGTCTCATGCGTATGCTGCCCGAAGGATGTTTTGAGAAAAAGAAAATATACCGACTTACCAAATATACCCATAAACCTATATCTAAATGTTGTATTCAAATCAGTGGTGTTTCATACAATGTCACTCAATGGCTAACCACTGACACCTTCACAAGTGCATAAGGACCCCGCAATCCCAATTTTTACTCTGAACTCTTGTCAGCAGCAATGTTATAATTTTAAGCTTAAAGCGCAACAAAACCCACCAGCAGCTGGCCTAAAAGATTCCAGGGCCGACCGAACTGGGATGCCCCACTGTGTGAAACCCCCAGAGCGCCAGTAATCACTCACCTTTCCCTGGTCCAATGGCACATTCGCGGCCCCTTGTCCAATCAGTTCACCCGCTGAACTGGAGTTGGCAAGGCGGCGCTGAATGTTTACTATGGGGAGTGAGAGTGGCCGCATCCTTGGTCTGTGCATGCACTCCCGCCCTCGTCAGATAGGCTGGGCAGCAGTCTATTCACTCTAATCAGAGCAGCTCGCCGAATTCTGTCACTTCAATGGGCGGCTCTGGTTGGATGGGAGCCTGCGCAGGTGTCATTGGACGGGGAAGAGGTTAGCCTGAATGCGGCAAAGGCGGGGGCTTCACACAGTGGGGCATCCCAATACAGAATGTCCAGGGGGCACGGAACAAAACCCTGGAAAGTGAAAATTTTCTTCTGCTTTAAAGTCATAGTCCAGGCATAAAAACATAAAGAAAAACTATAATCATCTTTTATCCCATGCAACTGGTCACTCCTATTCCTGCCCTTTCAGACTCCCCCGATCACGTGATCCAGTCCTGCATCGGCAGACAATAGAGAGGGGGTGTGGCCTGACACGCCCCCTCCATTGCTGCGAATGGAGCAGGCATGGGCGTCACTGTATCTGAAGGCAGGAGGTGTGTGTCTGACGTGGAGGTAGGGTTGAGGTCTGACAGCGCTGGAGTGGATCGAGCGATCGGGTGAGTTGCCAAGAGCAGGAATAGGAGTGATCAGTTGTGGGGGATAAAAGGCGAGTATAGGTTTTTATGCCTGGACAATTCTGAAAAGCAGAACAAACACAGTTTTTTCACTTAGCTTGGTTTTGGCCCGATTTACTGAGGCATCCATTTTAGGGATGCCCCTGTGTGTAAACACCCACAGTCAGAAGTCTTATTTACGCCTAATGTAGCGTATTATACATGTACATTTTTTTTTTAGTTTTTAGTCACTTACTTATTATTTTTTTCTCCCACTGGGCTGCAACTCTGTTCAGGACTTTAGGATACGGGCGCCGCCATCTTGACTCAGAAGCATCACACTTACTGAGGAGAAGAGAGCAGGATAAAGTATGGGGGCTGGTTATAGCTGTGCTTTGCTCAGACAGAGCAGAGCTGAGGTCAGGAAAAGGTCAGCAATCCCAGAATGCAGAGCAGCACAGTTAGAAGTCACTTCCTGTTTGCAGGCTGCCTGATGTTCCATGAGCCGCCATCTTGGATGTTTAAAGGCTCATAACATGCAGTAGAGGCAGGTAGGATGATTTTTAATGTGAGCAATATGTATGTACAGGGTGTGGGAAACATATAAGATAGACTCTTATTCAGGGTGAAGGTCCGCTTTAATATGAAGCTGATGGAGGACAGCCATGTCTGCACCATGGGCTTGTTGGAAAGGTAAGAAAAGCAGGTGATCCAGGGAGTTTATGCAGTGGGGCATCCTAAACCGGGATTCCCCAGGGGAGCAGACCAGCCCGAGATGGTGAAAATCTTGGGTTATGGTCCACTTTAAATTCTGCATCGGCATGACCCATGGCCCCTTGTAAGATGACCTTCCTGTTTACCTCTAGGAAGTGAGGCAAAGTCCCCTTTGCAGGAGCTAACAACCCTTCCCCAATCTATGCAAAACTAAGCAACAGTTCACCCTGGAGTTCTAGAGCAATTAGCCTCAGAGGTGGAGGTTACCTGGTTTGCTGGATCCGGGTGCTGGGAACTCGAGGTTGAGGGGCACCGAGCTGTACTTGTACTCGTTATACATTGTCATCACTTTCTATCCAGCACATATCGGGTTAACCATTGGACAGGAAACGAATCTCCCTATTGGTGACACAGAGACTCCTCTAATCAGATTGCTCCTAATTGAAAGAGAATACTCAGCTCTTCCTGGTTACTGGAAGTCTCCATAACAGAGATGACAGCACGAGCACGTGATTCGTCCTACACATGTCGCCACTTGCTTGAGAAAGAAAGTTAGGCGACGTCCATTTTGTTGGAGACAAACATCCCTTTATATCGACTACTTTGGCTCCACAATGGAGTCCGCTGATAAAGACAAGTTCGGCCTGTAAGTCATATCTTTCTTCAGTATGTCACCATGCACACAGTGACATCTAGCGTTGGGATAACCGTATAGCATTTATAACATCCCGAACATCTTGCGAAAAATTCTGATTTAAAGTGGACCAAAACCCACGGCGATCGGCCCGGGAATCAACATTCCTGGGCCGATCCATTGCCTCCCCCAAAATCGGGATGCCCCGCTGTGTGACGCCCCCCCAGGTTGCCCCATACACTTACCTTGTTTCCTAGTATAACGGCGCATGTGCGAGGCGCTGCCGCTTCCCCGCTATCCCTCTAGCAGAGCACTCCAGGCATTTGGGAATGGTGCCGGCACGCTCCCTGTTAGAGGGTGGCGGAGAATGCGGCCTCCAGCGTACTCAGAGCTGCTGGCCTTAGATGAAGCCTTAGGCGATGTTACGCCAGCGGCTCCGAGCGCGCTGATCGAACGAGTGACCGCACATGCATGCCTCCCAACTGTCCCGATTTTCCCGGGATTGTCCCGATTTTTTAGAAGGATCCCGCGGTCCCGGAACATTACCAAATGTCCCGGGACCCCCTGCGCTGTGACACCCAGGGCCGCAATGACGCCGGCGGGAAGATAACTTCCTGGCGCGTGGGGTGAGAGAGTGGGGCGGGCGCACGGGGGTGGGTGGGCAGGCGCACGGGGGTGGGGGGGCTACGTACCGCATGCAGGGGTGAAGCCAGGCAGCCGACATTGCTGGAGCTGGAGAGCGTGACGGGGGTGTGGCCGGGGCGTGACGGGGGTGTGGCCGGGGCGTGACGGGGGCGTGGCCGGGGCGTGACGGGGGTGTGGCCGGAGCGTGACGGGGGTGTGGCCCGGGGGCATGGCTTGTCCCGCTTTCAAGTTTACAGAAGTTGGGAGGTATGCGCACATGCACCATAGGGACGGGAAGAGGTGAGTTGCTCTTGGCAATCTGGGGGGGTTCACACAGCGGGGCATCCCGATCAGGGGTGCCCATTGTGTAAAACCCCCCAGATCGCCAAGCGCAACCAGGGAAAGGACCAAAACCCAGGATAGTCAAAACCCTGGGTTTAGGTCTGCTTTGATTTGCTTGTTGGCTTTGGTTAATAACTTCCAAGGTTTCTAGGCTGTGCAGACCCTCTATAAGGAAGCAAACACTACAGTGTAATTTACAAGGCTGCTTCCATAATGTGCCCCAAAATATTTCCTTTATAAACTCTAAGTGCCCTCGGAGACAGGGGCGCAACTTGAGGGGTGCAGGGGGCGCAACCGCACCAGGGCCCAGAAGGTCAAGGGGGCCCTATCATTGTTGCTTCTCCACCTTTTTTGTATCATATTTGTGCTCAATTGGCATCATTTAAAAGAAGCACCATTTAGCTCTGGTGTTTCAGTCATTAGTTGTCTAGCAGCAAGACTGAAAAAAACTTTTCTGTATGAGCTATAATAGGGCCCTATTCAATGTTTGCACCAGAGATCCGTCACATTTAGCTACACCACTGGTCAGAGACATCAATCTTGGAGTTTGGGGGTGCGAATTACTGGCAGGCTTTTGAGAAACAAGTATATTCTCCACCATGGATATTAGCCATAGACTAGGTTTTTTATATTATAGGGGGATCCCAGAAAAGCACTAATGGAAGGGCATTCCTCAAAATAAAACCTGATATGCCAAGAATAGGGCTCAACTGCCATCCCATGGTTTGAGTACATACCAGCCCCTATGTCCTTTGGCACATGACCGGTGCTCTTGCATCCTCCCTGCCCTTTATTATTATTGTTGTTGTTTATTTATACAGGGCCTGTGCTGAGAGTGCTAATAGACACAGGTGGCTGGGTGGGCGAACACATTTGGAGAGTGGTCATGATGTAGAGTATTGTAAAATAAAGTTTGGAGAACTGCTACAGCATCTACAATACTCTGCAGGAAATGGAGGAGAGGCACGTGGAACAGGCTTCATTATTGCCTTTGCATGTACTGTCCTGTTAGTGTCCCCCACTGTTTCTGTCCTGGTGATCATTACTAGGGCCAGAAAGTAAAACACAATTATACTCACCCAAACTCCTGCAGTGGGAGGCAAATGTCAGCTCCAGGGCACACTCCTGCCTCCAAGAAGCCGGTACACCCATTAATGAGAGAGGCCAGAAATTCTTACATTATCCCAGCAGAGGTCAGTCTCAGCACGGGAGCCTGGCTAGGAGTGTACTGTAAGCACTCAGAGGGACAAATCCTGTGAGCAGGGACTCAGGGAGCATCGCAGGTGTTTTCAATGATACCCTTTCATTTAGGCAAGTCAGATCTTACAGACGTTTTGCCTCTTACAAATTGAATATGGAAAGTTTTAAAGCTGTCCCTTCACCATTGATTCAGCTTCTCTTTAATTGGACCTCACAGGCCTTCCTAGCGCCAGGCAGGGGCGGACTGGCCATAGGGCATACCGGGCAAATGCCCGGTAGGCCGTCACCTACCCTGCACTGGCCGCCTGACGATCCTGTAGTTTATCAGCTCCAGAAATGCTTCTTGCAGCGGACTGGGTTGATATACCTGGCCCCAGTGCTCCGGGAAGGGGGGTCCGGAATCATCCCACCCCGATGACAGCAAATCAAAAAATGCGCTGCCTAGGTAATGAGGGCCGGGCGCCACAAGGTCCTGGCCAGTCCGTTATTGCAGAGCGCTGGGGAAGCGGTCTGTATGTTTATTTGTCACTGCTGCGTCGGCTCATTTACTCTCCTCTGTGCCTGCTGTGAGGTCAGCCATGCCCGCCCCTTCTATTTCTCTCTGGAAAGTTCCGGGGAATGGGGTCACGTCCTGGCAAGTTAGAGCTGTGTGATGCCGGTAGTTCGTGAGCTCCCTCCTCTATGTGCCTCATTCTCCAGGCTCTGCTCCAGCTTGACAACAAGGCCCATGCCCAGAGAGGGAGCCTGGCCTATCCCCTCTATACAGATTATACATGCTGAGCTTCTGTGCACCTGCCTGTTGTCCCATTTGGTGACCAGACTCTTTGTGTTTGTCTTTATTTCCTCTCTCACCTTTTTCTTTTCTTCTCACTTTTCCAGGACAGCAGCGGACTCCATGAGAGAGGTTTTCTTGTGCCAGCAAAACATCCCAGTCAGCCCGCCCCCGCCTTGCCAATGCTTTCTATGTGTTCTGGGATGCCCTGGGGGAAGGCTAGTCAGTTAGATTCCAGAGTTGGCCATGATGGGTTTCACACAGCACCCCGGGTTGGGATGCCCCAGGGGGGTGGACCACTATCCCAATAGTGAAAATCCCAGGATTTGGTGCACTTTTAGGCATTGAAGACCAAAAAAATGTATTTGTAAACCTGTGTTGGATCAAAATGGGGGGGGGGGGTGGCTAATAATGGGGTGATTTGGGGGGATTCTCTACTGCACTGTTTGTTCTGGGGGGATTTGGGGGGATTTTCTGCGGCACTGCTTGTTATGAGGTGATTTGGGGGGATTTTCTGCGGCACTGCTTGTTATGGGGTGATTTGGGGGAATTTTCTGCGGCATTGCTTGTTATGGGGTGATTTGGGGGGATTTTCTGCGGCACTGCTTGTTATGGGGTGATTTGGGGGGATTTTCTGCGGCACTGCTTGTTATGAGGTGATTTGGGGGGATTTTCTTCGGCACTGCTTGTTATGGGGTGATTTGGGGGGATCTTCTGTGGCACTGCTTGTTATGGGGTGATTTGGGGGGATTTTCTGCGGCACTGCTTGTTATGAGGTGATTTGGGGGGATTTTCTGCGGCACTGCTTGTTATGGGGTGATTTGGGGGGATCTTCTGTGGCACTGCTTGTTATGAGGTGATTTGGGGGGATTTTCTGCGGCACTGCTTGTTATGGGGTGATTTGGGGGGATTTTCTGCGGCACTGCTTGTTATGGGGTGATTTGGTGGGGTTTTCTGCGGCACTGCTTGTTATGAGGTGATTTGGAAGGATTTTCTGCTGCATTGCTTGTTAAGGGGTGATTGGCGGCCAGACACACTGCAGAAGGGCCGGTGTGACCAAAAAAGTCCTGGGCTGTTTATTAACCCCAGTCCGCCCCTGGTGCCAGGTAGTGCCACATAGCAGCAGGTAGCGTTTGGTAAATGCTGGGAGCTGTATGTGAAAACCACATTTAAGAAAGCGAATCTGGTGAGCGCCTCTAACAGTGCCATGTAGCGTCACATGTATCACTAGAGGCGGCTCAGTGTATAGTGCCGACACTTTAGGTTCAGCAGCGCCACGTATTACCTTTCGCTTAGTAGAGTTCTGCCATACATTTCAATGGTGTTTCATTTGGTTGTGTTTAAATAGCGTTTTGCACATTTAACATTTTGGCTCAAATCATTGTGTGGCTTCTCCTGCCCAGCAAACACTTTTATTGTTTTTTTTTTTTTTTTCTTTTATGCAGAATTGTATATGCAGGTCTGCCATTGCAGTGTCATTGTCACAGTGTTAAAACAATGTCATTCCATGTCTTTTTGCTCTGGTGCTGGTGTATATGTGTTGAGAAACAGACTTTGATCAAACAGCATCTAGCACTCTTTGCTGGAGCCCCCAGTTTTAGAGTACCGGTGCTGCTTGTGTGTAGTTTTTTCTAGAATACAGGCTACAGTGCTGGACGCACTCAACAGGCGCTACCTATCGCTCGCTGCAGTGTTGTCCTCTTGTTAGATGTAGCTTAGCCTTGGGCGCTATGACCTTGGAACACCATCCAGCGTTCATGATTGGCTCTGCAGTGAATCAGGGAGAGTGCTTCTACAGCGCCCTCCAGACATCACATTCATCAATGCTGGATGGGATAGTACAGCGCCACTTGTCCGCCCCCTAAGCTAGGTTATAGAGCCTGACACCCGCTTATAGCGTCTACTAGCGGTCGCTCTAAGCATCGCTATACAGACACTCCCATGGCTATATGTATTATATCAGCCTCCACACCTCTTACTGGTGTTCCTGTGACTGAGCATACATTAGAGAGAAGTTCACTTTCTCCCTAATGCCCTCTCAGCATGCAGGTTTATGATTCCTGGTCGCTTAAAAGTACATGGAAATGCCAGAAAAGCAAGGGAGGTCAGTTTCAGGCATTTCCAGTATGTAGTTATGTGCCCCAACTCGGGATGCCCGGGGGGGGGGGGGGGGGGGATAAGGCATTAAGCAGAGTCTTTAGGAGTTTGTTCTTTGTAAAAAAATGAGCTCACTGACTTGAATGCTAGCGATCAGACAAGCGAGGCAAACTGGTCTACCAGGGTGACTTCCCTGTGATGGTACAGTAGTTGTTCCATGGAAGCAAATGTAATCCAACAGTAGAAGACATGACAAGATATTATCTCGTTTGAAATGTACATAGAAGTTTCCATGGAAATGTTGATAGCATCATTAGGATTTTCCCTGCTGTGCAGATGACCAGGCTCCACTTATTGAATTTTCCACCATAATCTATCGATTGATTTATGTTTTAAGTTATTGTTTTTTTATTTCTATTTCTAAGGCTTGTATCTATCTGGCAGAACTGAATTGAATGTATGTGACACAGAAACATGCAAACTCCATTATTATTATGACATTAAATAAATGATGACTGTTTTATGGCTTGCATCCATCTGCAGTTTAAAATGAAGAAGAAATGTTAGGTGTGTACACACAAATGTTGGTTATACAAAACACAATTGAAAAAAATATAAGAATTCTGAATTACTGGTAATTTCATTTTTTTATTACATGTGTACATTGAAAGTAAATGGAAAAAAAAAAAGATTACGTGAAAAATGTTGCTTTAAAGGCACTTCTGTTGACGAGGATTGCATCAAATAACCAGAAATCTGCTCAGTTGAGACACAACCGGTAAGAAAAATACAGACAATGGTTAAGATCCCCACAACATTCAAAATCTAGTTTCAAAAGGAAAGTGACACCTCTTTGGATCTAAAGGTACAGAGCAGAGCTACTGTAGATCTCCTGAGCAGTATCACACACAGAAAAATAACAATAAAGCTATAAAGTAACCACTCCGGTTGAACATGTTTAAACTAGTATTGGGCTCTAAAGTGAATGTCTGGTCAGAGGCAGCACAGAGTGCCATCTGTCGACCTGTGTGTGCTGCCATCATGGGCCTGGGACCCCAGGGGAACGGCGCTGTATTTGGGGTAAGGTAAGGAGTTCCTTTTTAAACCCCCTCTCCTCCGTTCTGCCTCAGCGCCAGGGGAAAGTGCAGGGCGGGGAGTTAACTACTAACAGGACGTTTTATATACTAGTGCATAAAAAAGCCAACTGGTATAAATAGTAAAAACTAATGCTTTAGTTTATTACAGCATTATGTACCTATCTCCAGGGTCACCACCCCCAATGCCTGGCTGTAGTCAATGCTGTATGTAGAGCAGTTTCTAGGCTAAATAGCACTCGGGCTGAAGAAAAAAAATCACCATCGACCACAGTAGCCAACCAAACACTACAAACCCAATAATTATTTAGCAGTGCCAGAGCAAAGTGGATCCCTGTTATTCAATGTACTTGGAGGAAGGTGCTGCACTTGCATGAGTGTAGGGTGGAAGTGCGCTCCTATAGTCAACCTGGCTCCTGCATTCTGCTCATCCTCTGTGTCTCAGGCAGGTGACATAGGCAGCTTATGTCATTAGTCTGGACTGCGAAGAACAGTGAAACAGAATTTAGAAACTGGGCTGATTATGATGCCATGCTTTCCAGCCACACTCGACTCCTGTCAGTGCCGCGCCTCCCTTCTCTACGTACCTCTCCTATGATGCAGAGTGCCACCCAGTCACACATGACACAATCCTGACGTTATTAGGGGGAGATCTTAGGGGGTGTCGGGGGGGGATGCTGAAGCCCGATCCAGGCCAGGCCACAGACGACCAACCTGGGACCAACACCAGCTGGGTCTTGTGGTCTGCCCAGTTGATTGAGGGAGTTGGGAGTGCTTGGGCAGTCAGACCCAGTAGGACATCAGTGGCTAAAAGGAGGGGCTTTGAATGTCACAGGTATGCATCGTCTACCTTTGTTTGTCTATTTTAACTTTGAGGTGAATGTAATGCAGTTGTATGATTAAGGGCACACAGCCTGAAACGCGCCACAACCAATGGTGGGTCCTTTTGCTATGGATTTTATGTGGCTTGGACATCGTTATTGACCTGATTAGATTTTAAATACAAGAAATAAATGACTTTTTATAATTATTGCTGTGCTGAAAAATCTTTTTGAAAGACTAAAAAAATAGTAGTCATGAATAAATAAAAAACAGGGTCTGGGCTAAGAAAAAGGTCTGGAACTCAGGAACAACAGGCTGGTTCTGCAGCTCACGGGGATCAATTTTGTCAGGGATGCAAACAATGAATTACATTGACTCTTAGGGCCTTATTTAAGAAACGCTAGCGCCATGTAGCGGCAGGTGTTTTTCTTCAGCGCCACCAGCAGTTATTCTTGGTGACTTCTGGTTAGTGTTTTTTAATTATTTTGTGCCCATTCAGCTGACACTGGATGCCTGGCCTGAGTTTTTAAATGAATTGAGCTGTTACCCAGTTTTTCATTGGGAGCACACTTCACATTGTTCTGTGCAAACTCCTGGGCCTTAAAGGAACAGTTGCCGGATGGTGAAATTGTCATTTATGGTAAGAGTTTGAGGTATCCGGAACATGCCAAGACTTGTGTGCATGAACTTTGGGATGCTGCAATAAATATGCTCTATTCTTTGACTTGATGAATTCTTAGAAGCTCTGTGTTTTGAACATTTAGGATAGAACACCATTAGTATGCAGAGACCGGCAGTGAGAGAGGGCGGCATCCCTTTGGTCACTCCCCTGTGGCTGTGTATTCCTGCCCCAGCTGTTCTGATATGCCTTTAATGTGTGTGTTGCTGCATTCAGCGCATGCACAATGGGATCAAGGTTAACCATAGGAATTTTAAACAGCAGGGCATCCCAAACTGGTAGAGAGAGAGCTCTTATAGGCCAGTGATTAGTCCAATTTAAAGTGATCACTGATCAAACTGCATTAATACCACTTAAAGCAAATCAATCCAGAGCCTGAGACTGGGACACTGATCCAATTCTGACCCACTTCTGCTTTCTCTCGCTGCCATCTGCCATTTTGCCACCCTCACGCAACTGCCGATGTTGGTAAGCTTTTAATAAGAAACAAGGTAAACAGGAATTTGAAAGTACAGTTACACAGAGAGGACAATGCTCTGTGAGGTAACAACTGCAATCCTACATGATACCTGTGCAACATCCCCATTTAGAAAGCACATGCTCTAGAGAAGGAAATTCACAATTTGCACGTATGGCTTTAGCAATATTACTGTTGGACTGGGCATGTCTGGCTTGGCAGATATAATAGATAACATTACCTAACTTAGATTTCAGCTAAATGTTGTAAGAATTAATAAGACAAGACAGGAATGTACACACAACTAGAATAACAAAAGTTCAGTGTAAATCATTTAATACCAGATCAAATAACCCCTGCCATCATGGAGGCACACAACCTGGTACAAGTAATGTAATGTGTAATGATTCTTTCTCTAGATATCAGGGCATGAATGTTTACTCTTCATGATGCAGGAGGCAAGGCTAAATTAGTCTATCCTATGCTTCCCAGGCCCAAACTTCAGTCACTGGCTTTTTGGGGCTCACCTGCCAGAAACGGTGCAATCATGTCCGCCCACTTGGCAACTGGCAGCTGCTCTCTCTCAGCCATGCGCTGGAATACCGTGAGGTAGGCCTCAACATCATCCTCAGGGGTCATCTTTTGTAGGACCCACTGTCTCCTCGCACCATCCATCTCAACCGGGCTTTTCTCCAATTGTGAGATTTTGGTTAGGACAGTCTCTCTAAAGGGGAAGCATTCTGCTCCATTAACAGGCGGTTTGTCTCCTGCTGAGTTTGGTACTGTTGTGCCATGGCCTGCTGCTGTTGTGCCAGGGCTTGCTGCTGGGCTTGGTGCTGTTGTGCCAGGGCTTTCTGCTGGGCTTGGTGCTGTTGGGCCATGGCCTGCTGCTCTAGGAGATTAGCCTGTACCAGCTGCTTAATCACCTCCTCCATTTGAGACATCTTGGTTGCCGCTTTCACCCAGGACATCCAAAATGTAGTGTGTTGTCACTCCTTTGCCCCTAGCAACAGTCACTGTGCCCGCATCCTCCACCAATTGTGAGCGATTTGGGCGAACAGCAGTGACACGGACAACAGTTCTTCAAAATTAAAGACCAGTTTTATTGAAAACCAAAATGTTCAGCAGAAAAGAAATGTCTCTTACTTCAGAGGTTGCAGCATGCAATGCAATAAATAAAGTGGTTACTACACCAACACAATCGTTTACAGTTGCAATGGGTTAAAACTTAGCTTTTACTTCATAGCTTAAAATGAGGATAATTCCAAATGTAAACACACAGCCATCAAACGTCTTGTATGTCAGAAAGTGCTCCCCTCCACCATTGGGACCAGGTAACGCGTTTCAGGCTGTTACTAGCCCTTAGTCATGCAAAAGGGAGCAAGTTCTAAAGGATTTATCAGGGATTTATCAGGGAATACAAAGTGCTGCTGAATGAAAGTTGAAGCCTCTGACAACCAGCATGAGAAGAGCAGAAAGCAGCATAATTTAACCCTTTGCAAGAAATGTCCCTTTATGTGTAATATTTTCTGGGGAAAGAACCTAGCATAGGTGTTTATGTCATCTACTATCACTTAAACGTTGAGTCCTCAGGTAGCATGTGCGTTTGCAGACGCCCTTAGAATGCACCTGATTTTCCTCAGGCCTGAACGGTCTTTCCTTCCCACACACTGAGACAAATATTAGGCCTGTTCAGTTGACTGAAGTCTGACAGTTTGTGCTAATGCCCCAGGGCCCTATGGTTTGTTCAGCATCATGTGTCATGCATCTGCTGTTTCGCTTCCAGCAGTTTTTAGGGGTGATACTAAACAAATAAGTATTATTGATAATCGTACATGGCTGTTCTACACTCTTTTATGATAACTAGTGTTAAAGAGATCCCCAGAGGTATAACTAAATGTGCCCAGGCCCTGGTGGAGATATGAAATTGGGTCTTGCCATGACTTATGCAGTTACCCTTTTTTCTGTTCTTTTAACTGAATTGGATACAATGAGGCTACTAAGGGTTTAAAGCAGACCAAAACCCACATTTTTAACTAGCATCCCCTGAATTGCTCCCCCTGTGAAGAGAACCTTTTGCCATTTTTTGCCGCTCTTTCTTCACTATAATTCCAGATAATGCCATCCTGTTTTAGCTGTAAAACTCTGCCTCCCCCATTCATTATTACTGATGCACCTATGCAATGACTGATCTCCTGCCATCTCACACCGAGGGGAAGCAAATAAATTGCTGTTCCAGGACAATTTAAAAAGCAAAAACACTCATTTCTAGTCCTACACCCTAAGAAGGGAGTATTGGTAGAGGCTTTGGCTAAATGTATTTCACAGGTTCACTGGGTTTTGGTCCGCTTTAAACTGCAGAGATAAATGGTGCTTCCATTCTGTATATAGAACCATGTGAGCAAGAGGAATCCAAGGATAACGCATACCTCCTACTGGAAAAAGTGTGGTTGCCACACATGTGTACAGATGGCGGCACCCGTCTCCTAAAGTCCTGAACAGAGTTGCAGCCCAGTGGGGGAAAGAATAATTAGTAAGTGACTAAAAACTTAAAATATATTCACGTTTTATAAGGGTTTGGGCTTTTCAATAAATAATGGTGAAGGTCCGGTTTAAAATAGCTCATAAGCCTGGTCTCAGAATCCAGTACATTCTTCTGGTAGACCACTGGCATTTAAATATACACAGCCTGAAATATTGCCTTATTTCTTCTCTTTCAACATATAGCCACTGTCCCGCGCTGCTCTCTGGTCCTGTATCCTGTTCATTCATATGCATGGTATACAGGGCCGGATTATGAGGGGGGCGCATGGGGCGTGAGCCCCGGGGCCTCCACCACTTTCCCTGCTAAGAGGGCCTCCACCAAACTTTGAGTTATGATCTGGTCCAGGAGGCTTCTCAGTCTTTGGTCTGATGGGCCGCGGGGCCAGCAACAAAGCTATAGGCGGCAGTGTGGCCCCCCTGCACCTGGGCAAACTCGCAGCCAAAGCCATCACAGGGCAGGACGGAGAGTCTAGAGCAGCAAAGCCGCCATCAGCAGGGAATTGTATTCTGCTGGACCAGCTGGACGCCTACCCCCCGTCCAAAATGGCAAAGCTGGAGTTCCCGAGCAGCACGCACCCGCACAAGGGTGGCACGAGGGACTCGATCTGATGTTCTGCTAAGTAGGCGGGTGACAGACAACCACCAACCAGTTCCTTGTCTGGAAAATTATTTTAAAGGAAAAAAAAATACTGTATCAGGGGCCTCCACCAGATTTTGTGCCCAGGGGCCTCCACAACACTTAATCCGGCCCTGATGGTATAGAACACTTGTTGGAGGAGAGCATGTGACGTGGAAACACCAGTTAGGTAAGTAAACTAGGTGAATCAGGAGCTTCCTACAGCAAGGGCATGCTAAATCTATATGCCCAGGAAATCCTGAGTTCTGGTCCACTCAAAGTAACAGTTCAGAAATATTTTCTTCTGGTAGGTCCGATAGAGGACATGGCACACACAGGTGTGGCTTCTGCACTCTCCAGCTGTGGAAGTGGAGGATATGACTGGTGCAGGAACATTGATGGGTCTTTTGCATGGCTTTCTGGCTGCTGAATGCTTGGCCTAGTACCTACTTTCCTCACTCAGGGGTGAACCTACAATGAGGAATTAGTTCACTTCAACCCTGCCTGCACGGGGGTGAGGGGAGCCCCATTTAGCACTCAGGCTTAGCCACAAATACATTGGAGGCTTTGGGGGTCATTTCTGTTTACAGTCAATATGCATATTTATGATATACTTTACTGTAACTATATTGCCCCAGCCCCCATTAAAGTGAACCTATACTCAAAAATGAAGTTTATGTCATCACCTTCCATCCCCAGCCCTGTGCCCCGAAAACGCCTGTGTTTCGTTCTTTACCCCGGCCTTTGCTCAACATCCATAAAAACACACAACAAGTAAGTAGTATGATGGTGAATGGCCTGCCATATGCTATTTAGTTCAGTTACAACTAAACTATCATATTGGGGCTGATTCAACACAGTGAGATTTTTTTTTCTCATGATTTTCTGTAAGAAAAACATTTATATCATATTTTTTTCCTTAGTTCAATTCAGCACCATTTTATCTGTGCACATTTTAAATAATCTGCACAGCTAAAAATAATGCTGAATTGCTCTAAGGAAAAAATGTATTTAAAAAAATTCTCACAAAAAAATTATGATTTTTTTTCCACAGTACAATTCAGCATCTTTTGTAGCTGTGTAAATTTATAAAACATTTAACATGGTGCTGAATTGGACCGAGGAAAAAAAATACATTTTTATTCTCACAAAAAACTTGAGTTAAAAAAATCCTCACTGTGCTGAATTATCCCTAATGGCAGTTAGGTTGAAGTGCTCCCTATTGCTTTGTGTTCTACAACTGAACTGAAGTTTAGTTACAACTGAACGAATCATTGCTGGGGACGAGTCGGCTTGGCCAGGGAGAAAATATGGCCGCCTGCAAAAAGAAACACAGGCTGTTTTGGGGCACTGGGCTGGGGATGGAAGGTGATGACATAAACTTTCTTTCTGAGTATAGGTGCACTTTAAGGTAAATAGCAGATCTCTGATGCCTCTGCTTCATTACATTTTTACCCACCCACATGTTAATCCCCCCAGCTTCAAGGAGGTTACATGGCAAAGGTATGCAGGCAAAGAAGTGTAGCACATTACCTGCCCATGATGCTGCCAGTGCCACACTTAGTTTCCCAGCTTCTGAGGAATCAGGAAAGAGACAGAGGTGGAAAAGCAAATGTGACAATAGTTGCTGCAGCATTGGGTAAGCCAGCACGCTTCTCCTTTTCTTCAAATTTGCATTAACCCAAACAGCCCATGAGTCAAACAGCAGGTTGCGGATCCCTGCCCCAAAAACTCACCCATATTATCTAGAGGTACCTGTATACAACTTATTGGGCCACTTATACCATCTGGGTCCATCTAACTAGTAAAGAGCTTCATATCACATCCGGACCTGTGCCATCGCTTCCAAGGGCTCCATACTATTGTTGCATATGTATTGCATTGCAATGAACAGAATGGCCATGCTCCAGTCATTGTGACTGGGGCACATGCACAACTTGAGACTCCATCTCTCAATGAGAACATTACTGAGTATGATACCTAGATGCAGCTGCAGGGGAAAAATACTGAATGTGAATAGACTGTCTCTTCATTCTTACTGCTTCATATTATATTCAAATATACTTATTGACTAAGTCTAATCATTTCATATTTACTGAAAAAGGGTAGGTAGCTGTTAAACACTTCTGCTGAAAAAGTGATAACCAACACACAGGAAGCCACATTAAATATTTTTTTGGGCAGATAAACATTTTTTTTTCACAGCAATGGTCTAAAATTAGAAAGGTGCAAATACATGCTAGATGGCAAGACAAGGGCTTCCTTATACATCCTACATCAGGGGTGCACTACCTTATTTAGTCTAAGGGCCACACTGAGTTAATTATTTATTGGACCGCACTGTAGGAAAGATGTAATCGTAAAGCATTGTAAATGCTTTTATGTATATGCAGATGTAGCCATTAATAGATTGAGGGGAAGAGATGAGGAAGGAAGACGTGGGTATAGGTGAGGAGGGAAAGAAGTGGGCAGATGTGAGGCAGAGGTGAGGAGGGAAAGAAGTGGGTAGAGGTGAGGAGGGAAGAAGTGGGCAGAGGTGAGGCAGAGGTGAGGAGGGAAAGAAGTGGGCAGATGTGAGGCAGAGGTGAGGAGGGAAAGAAGTGGGTAGAGGTGAGGCAATGGTGAGGAGGGAAGAAGTGGGCAGAGGTTAGGAGGGAAGAAAGGGGCAGAGGTGAGGCAGAGTTGAGGAGGGAAGAAGTGGGCATAGGTGAGGAGGGAGAAGTGGGCAGATGTGAGGCAGAGGTGAGGAGGGAAAGAAGTGGGAAGAGGTGAGGAGGGAAGAAGTGGGCAGAGGTGAGGAGGGAAGAAGTGGGAAGATGTGAGGCAGAGGTGAGGAGGGAAATAAGTGGGTAGAGGTGAGGAGGGAAAGAAGTGGGCAGAGGTGAGGAGGGAAGAAGTGGGTAGAGGTGAGGCAAAGGTGAGGAGGGAAAGAAGTGGGTAGAGGTGAGGCAGAGGTGAGGAGGGAAAGAAGTGGGCAGATGTGAGGCACAGGTGAGGAGGGAAAGAAGTGGGCAGATGTGAGGCAGAGGTGAGGAGGGAAAGAAGTGGGTAGAGGTGAGGCAGAGGTGAGCAGAGGTGAGGCAGAGGTGAGGAGGGAAAGAAGTGGGTAGAGGTGAGGAGGGAAAGAAGTGGGCAAATGTGAGGCAGAGGTGAGGAGGGAAAGAAGTGGGTAGAGGTGAGGCAGAGGTGAGGAGGGAAAGAAGTGGGCAGATGTGAGGCAGAGGTGAGGAGGGAAAGAAGTGGGTAGAGGTGAGGCAGAGGTGAGGAGGGAAGAAGTGGGCAGAGATGAGGCAGAGTTGAGGAGGGAAGAAGTGGGCAGAGGTGAGGAGGGAAGAAGTGGGCAGAGGTGAGGAGGGAAGAAGTGGGCAGAGGTGAGGCAGAGGTGAGGAGGGAAGAAGTGGGCAGAGGTGAGGAGGGAAGAAGTGGGCAGAGTTGAGGAGGGAAGAAGTGGGCAGAGGTGAGGAGGGAAGAAGTGGGCAGAGGTGAGGAGGGAAGAAGTGGGCAGAGTTGAGGAGGGAAGAAGTGGGCAGAGGTGAGGAGGGAAGAAGTGGGCAGAGGTGAGGAGGGAAGAAGTGGGCAGAGGTGAGGCAGAGGTGAGGAGGGAAGAAGTGGGCAGAGGTGAGGAGGGAAGAAGTGGGCAGAGGTGAGGAGGGAAGAAGTGGGCAGAGGTGAGGAGGGAAGAAATGGGCAGAGGTGAGGAGGGAAGAAGTGGGCAGAGGTGAGGCAGAGTTGAGGAGGGAAGAAGTGGGCAGAGGTGAGGCGGGAAAGAAGTGGGCAGAGGTGAGGCAGAAACAGGTGGGCAGGGGTGAGGCGGGTAAAAGGAAGCATGGGAAGAGGTGAGATGAGTTTCACAAATGTGAGAAATAAAACAAGCAAACACCTGTCACTCCTGGATTATGTTCCATCCAGTAGCAGAAAACCACAAACTTGGTGGACTTTTTTTTTCAATTCATATACTGTCCTCTCATGATCACACATGTTTATGTGGATTTTTTGCAATTGAGCCCCTTTTAGTCCATCTGTTTCGTAGAACATATATCATATCTGTTCCACTTACTGATCATTATCAGCATGTGTACTATTTTTATTGTACCACGTGTCAGGATCTGGGGCCAACAGCAATAACTCTGAACACAGTTCTTAGTCAAATAATAAGCAATTTATTGAAAGCAAAGTCCAACAGGCAAAATCTCTTAACTTCAGAGTATAATGCAGGATACAATGCAGTACAGCAAGCGGTTACCTCACCAACTTTAGCAATGTCCAGTGTATGATAATTACAGCTCATTGCAAGTCCTTGATATAACAGGTCCTCTTTCAGGGCATACAAGTCCAGGCTGTTAATCCACAGGTTCTAAGAACAGATAACACAATTCAGCAGTGGGAGCAGCACAGCACAGGCTCCTCGCCCCAGTCTCTCCATCTCCACTCTGAAAGCCTCAGCAACTCCTTTTATAGGGCTTCCTTCATTCAATTAGTCTCATCACCTGGGAAGACCTGTGAGTAGGGCAAAAACCCGTAGAGGACCCGGGATGTGGATTGGATCTCTAATATACCGGCATGGATCGTGCCTGTCTGAAAAACTCATGGGAAAAAAAGACCCCATCCACCACTTTTCCATACACTTTACCACACATGTAAGGAAATATTTTCTTAGAAATCTAGTGGTGTAACAGAAAAGAAAATGTCACAGAGACTTCTTAGAAACAACTGGGGTTGTTTATTAAAGAAGCTTGTCACAAAAAAGGATCTGAATAACAATCTAAGAAATATGCCTCATAACAAGAGAATAAGTTACTTATACCCTGCATAAAGAACCAGTCAAGCTTGTTGTTTAATTGGAAGGAATGAAAATTAGATGTGATAGGTTTCTGCAGGACCCGCATCAGGAATTTTTGGGCCCCATTTACCCTCCATAACCTATATTGTGATGTGTGGATCCCTAGTTTGAACTTTCCTGTATCGTTTGCAGGACCAGCCTCTGGAGTGTACGAGGTGTGCGCCAAACTTCTTCCTCATTATTGATGGGGGGGGGGGGGGGGGGGGGGGGGGGGGGGGGGAGCAGAAGTTGATCAAATTACTGGGGGGAAGGGGGGCGCAACTACCCGGATCTCATCAACATGGCTAGTTTGGTTAACTTTCAACCCCGCCCCCCCCCCCCCAACTGCTGATGTTTATTTTTTAATATGCTTTATTAATGAATGTCAGATTGATTTAGCTATAGGATCGGGGTGGGGGTGAGGGGGGGTTGCACACACTGAAGGCCCTCCTCCCCCTGCCATCCTACAGTCCTGAACAGGGCACCTTTCTGTTTGTTTGAATACTGGAGTGAGCCTGATTGTCTTAGGGCCCAGTACAAATTACATAGGAACTGATATTCAAACCCAGGGGACCCAACCATCAAATTATAGGTTATGATCCATAAATATTTTGTCTAGGCTCCCATAGCTTATAATGTGATAGCTGGGCCCCTAGTTTAAATTGAGCTACAGACTGTGGTGCAGTAAATATGGCAGAATTGAATTCAGTGTCCAGGGCAAAGCTACAATCAGAACCTCCCCCCTTCATGGCCAGGCACCTTGGGCCCCATTCTGGAGTCTTAGTTGTCCTTCCGTGGTGGTAGTCCTGGGTTTCTGGCTGTACCATTCTATTATATAGGGGAGAACTGCTCAGCTCTATCAGCCTGTCTCCCAAACAAAGCTTGCTTTGGAATAATGGCTTATTGCTATTGCAATTCGTCTGATGTGTGGCTTTGGATTATTTTACTCATCTTGCAATTCATTAGACAGATATTCGATTGGTTGCTGTCAACACTAAAGCAATGAGCTGCACCCATTGGGGCTACTATGGATCAAGGCAAGTGGAGCTGTAACCCTCCATGGGGTGTGCAGGCCTTAGTTGGCAATGGCACTTTCCAAAAGGTTTTCTTCCAGCAGGTTAGGTGAAGGTTAATAATCCTGATCAGCATTCAAAGTGTAGCACAGGCGGAGGTCAGTCCCAACTTCTTTATTTAAGCACAGCATCCAGTGGCGTAACTAAATGTGACGGGGCCCTTTCAAGGCTCATGCAGTAAGTATTTTTTCTTCTTCTTTTAAGTTAATTGGATGTAGCTAGATAACTAAAGGCTGAGACAGCAGAGGCCAATGGTGCTTGCTTTTTCTAAATGATGCCAAATGAGCACAAATAGGAGCAACAATGATGGGGCCCCCTTACTTACCTAGGCTCCTGTGCGGTTGCACCCAATCAAATTACTCTCCTGCTTCCATCGCAATACTGGGGCCTCTCAAAGGTCAAAAATCAATTCCACATTGATGCCACCAGGTTAGTCTTAGGTGACAAAAGGAAGACTAGGCCTGAGTGGAGTAGTCCCAGGTGGCCAGGGGGTACAGGACGGGAAGGCTCCAGACCTACCCCCAACTATTCTCAAGTATTCCGTGTCGGTGTACAAAGTATAAGTTACAGAAGGGTGGGACAAGTAACATACTTATAATACACATGGCATTATGAGTAATATATAACATCGGTCTCCAGCAGAGCCTCGGATATGGGCAGCTTGCGCCATTTTTTGGGGCAGGTAGGTGCAAGAGGTCCAGGAGGAGGCGAGGTGGTAAGAGGAGACGCAAAACACACAAGGGACTTTTATGGCAAGGGCCACCGCAGACCATACCAGGGCCCTTACAAGAGAGCCAGACAAGATCAGAGCCCCTAAATGACACCAACGACCTCACCCACTCAGCTATAACCACACCACAGCTGAGGAATAGTGAACTAACTGTAATGAATATTTCTGATCAACCCCTAACTAATGAAGAAAGGTCGGTATTGGGGAGGGGCCTGACGTTTGCCCCACAAAATCCCTTAGACAAATTTGGGGCTATCAAGGACCTTTTTCTTTTTTGTAGAAAGTTGTTGTTAAAGAAGCAATTTGAAGTGCCAGAGGTAAAGGAACTGGGTCCCTCCAGGCAGGAAGGGGAAGCTTTAGATGATCTCATGTCCCTATTGGAGGAACAAGCAGAAACCCCTATAAGAGAGCAGACTCTACGGAAACCATCTAAATACACTCCTCCCTGGACCCTGAGCCCGGCGGTTTTCACCTTCTTCAGAGTGGTAAGTCAAGAGATTCAGGGACTCACTACCACACAAGGAATAAACAATCTGACCCAGGGGGAAGTAGAGGCCCTACACAACTTACAACGACGGACTGACATTATAGTGAGGGAAGCAGACAAAGGGGGGAATGTAGTCGTCATGTCATCGGAGTACTACAAAAATGAGATCTTAAGACAGTTACAAAATCAAAGTAATTACGTAAGACTCACAGAAAACCCCTTAAAACAGTATAAATTGGAGTACGATGCCCTTTTGTGGCAGGCACGCCAGGATCAGGTGATAGGGAAAGATCTGTATGAATACCTGTTGGTACCACACCCTGTCATTCCCACGTTTTACACCCTCCCAAAAGTGCACAAAAACCAGAGATGTCCTCCGGGACGCCCCATTGTGGCTGGTATAGGAGGCCTCACAGAGAAAGCATGTGTTTTCATTGATAAAAATTTACAACCGCATGTACTTACCCTCAACTCTTATATCAGAGACTCGATGGATTTATTAAGCCGCCTAAACTCCTTATCGCTGCCCAAGAATACTCTGTTAGTCACGATGGACGTTGAGGCACTCTATACAAGTATCTCACATGAGTTGGCCCTCAAAACAGGTGAGTATTTCTTGCAGATGGGGACAGGGGCAGACCAGGAGAAATACAGATTTGTGTTAAGTCTATTGGAGTTTGTTTTGAAACACAACTTTTTCATATTTGATGAGAAATTTTACCAACAAATATGTGGAGTAGCCATGGGAGCACGGTGTGCTCCCTCCGTGGCGAACTTATTCTTGGGCTGGTGGGAGAGGGAGGTCGTTTTTGGCTCAGAGATGAACCTGTACCAGCCCCATATTTTGGGCTGGTACAGGTTCATCGATGACATCTTCATGTTGTGGTGCGGTCCTGAGGAATTATGTATTGAATTCTTGAATAGGTTGAACACTAATGGATACAACATATATTTGACCTCACAGATTTCGAGGAACCGGGCAGAGTTTTTAGATTTAACCATTAATCTGACCTTGGAGGGTGCCCTGGAGACTACATTATACAGAAAGGAAACAGCTGTGAACAGCCTCCTACATTATGAAAGTTTCCATCAGAAAAGCACTAGAGATGCTATCCCTATAGGGCAGTTTCTTCGGTTGAAACGTAATTGCTCATCGACTGAGGAATTCTCAAGACAGACGGAGGGATTGATTGATAGATTCAAGAGACGGGGGTATCCCGGTGTTGTAGTGAAGCGGGCGATGAGGAGAGCCCAAGGAACCCCGAGGGACACCCTTTTGGTACCCAAGAGACGGAAGAAATCAGCGGAGGAGGTAAGGTTCATTTCCAGATATAATAGCAATTGGGCACAATTAAGAGGCCTTTTAAAAAAACATTGGAGTATTTTGAGAAGTGATCCCATACTGACAAGATGGACTAGAAAGGGCCCCTTGATGGTGGCCCAACGGGCCCCCAGTTTGCGCGACAGGATTTGTAGGAGTCATTACAAGGACCCAGAGGGGGTACCCAGACAAACCTTAGATGTGACAGGCAGCTACCCTTGTGGCAGTTGCAATATATGTACATTGATGCCAGTGACCAAACAGGTGACCAATATGAAGACAGGGAAGAGGTTTTATTTAAAACAATTCATAAATTGTAAAACCACTGGAGTGGTTTATCAAATCTCCTGTGGATGCCCTAAAAGCTACATTGGGGAAACTAAAAACACTCTTAAAGCCCGGATCCAAGCACACTTATCATCTATTAGGCTTGCTAAAAGAAATAGGGACATGGGCAAATTTGTACCACCAGTTGCGGCCCACTTTTTGGATTTCCATCAGGGCAAATGGGATAGCCTAAAGGTAGTAGCCCTGGAGAAAGTATATCTAGGTCCGAGAGGGGGAGACCTCAAAAGAATGCTACAACAGAAAGAGCTACGCTGGATGTTTAATCTGGATACACAATCTCCACAGGGTCTCAATGAAGATGTCGCTTTCACCCCGTTTTTGGGTTAGGGTCACAGTAGGTTAAGGGTGGTGTTTTGGTGGGGACTTGATTTAGGGGGCACATCAACTTGTAAGGGGGTTGAGGGGATGTAATCACTGGGTAAGTATGAAGGGTTTGACACTGGTGATCATATGACACTGGGTACTATTAGGGGTAGAGAGGGGTGTAGGACACGGTATGTGGATTCATGGGTTTTGCGGTGATGCATGAAGAACACGGTGGTGGTTACACACTAAAGTGGTATAGTGATTTTTTTGAATGTTTAACACAGATTGTTTTTGATCAAGACAATAGGTATTGTTGGTTGCAAAACTACATCTTCTTGACACCCTGCTGGGGTAGAAACAGTTTCTGGGATCAGCGGCGGACCAAATATTGGTGACTATATCCATAGAATCTATGAAGTGGACCTAATATCATAGGAGAACACATAAGGTGGAAGATCTCTTTGAGATAAAGATCCCCTTCAGAGGAAGTAATGGGCTGTAACTATGGTTCAAGATGGATCGATGTGCATTTGAATATTAGGTTAATCTACACTTTGAATGAGATTTGTATAAGATCAGAGCTTGTTGATGATGTATTTGGTCGTCCCATGTGTTCTTTGTCCTGTTTTATTTGCCCAATTCTAGTATATAGGGCAGGGATTGATATGATGTATTTGACAGAGAGATATAGGTGAACAGATCTCTGTAGTAAAGGGTATATATATGAGTATATAAAGGTTTCCCTTTCCCAAAACTTTATTGAAATTTCATTAAGGTACATATATAGCCAAATAGGATAATTATAATATTGAGATAATGAAGTAAAAGTTATGTAAGTGTATAGGATATATTTAGGATAGATATCACAGATTTTAGAATTTATGCAGTATGTTTTCCCATGATTTCCAGACCCTATAGGGCAAACTTGGTAGTTGATGGCGGGGAATACTCACCTCTCCTGGAGCCCAGTCCCGCGCCGTCACTGCGCTGCTCTCAGTTGCATTCTCGTTGGGCTGACCGGCGGCGCTGGCAGCCTGACGGGATGACGTAACACAGGAAGTGTTTCCATCGATGTCTGCGCTCCAGGCTGGGGCGCAGGTGTCTGCTTCCTGCCATGGGGATGACGCGCTTCCGGCCGGAGCGCGCCGTCCCGCAGAGAGACGCGGTGGGGCGCGGGAACGGATGTGGAGGTGGGTATAAATAGGGGAGTATGGGGGTCCCCCCTACCATTGACTACCTGTGCCTTGAGAAAGAGATCCGTGGGAGGTCTCGGAACGCGTGGGTTCCAGCAGCCCAGGGGCCGCCATTCATTTGGAGAGTAAGAAAAAGTTTTTGTGTTGTTTTGTGTTTATACTCTTGATACACTGTTATGCTGATACCTTGGATTATTTATATATTGCACACTGTTGAAAATTGATGCACTGATTACTAGGCACATGCACTTTATATAGGATTTTTTGGTGAGATTGGATAAAGTGAATTATTATGGTTAGATTAATATTTTGTATAGGAATGGCTCCCCCCTGTGGCTATTGCTGTTAGCAATGAAATAGGAGGTTTTATGTGTTTTTAAATGTAGTAATGTGATACCTTGAAATAAAAATTATATTTTTGATACTATTTTTGGGAGTGAGTGCAATTGTCAGTCCCTAGGGTGCCCAACGGGGGGAGGAGGTAACCCCCACTTTGGATAATTAATATATAACATAGATATGACAATGAATGCATGAGCATTGAGTCAAATACAACACAACACATTGGTACAGGAGTATGGGAGGACAGAGGGCCGTGCCCTTGTGATGTTATGATCTAAAGGAAGCGGGTGGAGACAAGAGATTGGCTCACAAAGAGTATTTACTTGAGTATTGGGCATTTAGGTGGTCTAAGTGCCCTGAAGGGTGACAATATTGTAAAGTGGCTTTGGTTAGGTCAGATGGTAAGCTAAAGGTTTTAAGGGTTGAATGGGGAAGGGCATTCCAGAGGAGCAGAGCAGCACGTGTGAAGTCCTGGACACGATTGTGATTAGGGTTGGAGACTGCATCTGGGTTGGTATCTTTGGACTAGCGATGAAATGTAGGAAGGGGCTTAGCTGTGGATGACTTTGTAGGTTAGGGTTAATATTTTAAACTGAATTCTTTCAGATATTGGCAGCCAGTGTAGGGATTGACAGAGAGGGGCAGCACTGGAAAAGTGAGAGGAGAGATGGATGAGGTGGGCAGCTGAATAGTTGAGAATAGATTGGAGGGTGCAAGTCTGTTGGCTAGCAGTCCACAGAGGAGTATGTTGCAGTAGTCTAGGTGGGAGATGATGAGGGCATGCACTACAATTTTTGTGGTTTCAGGTGTGAGGAAAGAACGGATGTGGGAGATTGTTGGAGATGACAGCAGGTGGCTAGTGACGGACGGAGAGAGAGCAGTCCAGTATAGCCCCAAGACATTGGGCTTCAGGAGTTCTTGGGATAGTCTGGTTATTGACAGAGATTGTTATTGGGGAGACATGAGAATAAATGGATGGCGGGAAAACTCAAGCTCTGCTCATGTTTAGTTTGAGAGAGCGAGAGGATATGAATGAAGAGATAGCTGTTAGACCATTTAGAACACTAGACAGAAAAGAAGGGAGATGTGGGCCTGAGATAACTATCTGAGTTAGCGTTATATTGTTCTCCTGCAAAACTTAGACCAAGTTATATCCCTCCACTATTCCTGTGTCCTTACTCCCAGGGGGAGAATTTATTCCATACAGATGTCAGGCAAGTATTTAGTGTAAGGATTTAATGTATTACTAGTCTCCTGATTGACACCCGCTACAGCGAAACATTTTCTTTATTGTGCCTTTCTTTTAGTTTACTTAGCATGGGTGGTGCAGTTATCGCAGGCTCTCTTCCTTATCCTGTTTCCACCACAGGGTCAGGGCGGCTGCTGTACCAAGAAATGGGACTGGTACAAGTTACTGATAAGAACCACGAAAACGTTAAATCCTGACCAGTTATTCTGCTCAATTTAGTCTCCCTTTTTGATGCTGCCTGCTGCAGGTCAGTTTAGACCACTGGTTCTCAAACTGTTTATGTAAAGTACTCCCTAGAGACAAGAAGTTCCAACAGAGTACAGGCCAAGGAGGAGATCAATTATACCTTTGACCAAAATAAGTAGGCCACAGGCCTCATAACACTTTTAAAGCAAAAAGGAATAAAGTTTTACTGTTAAAATAATATAATAGACTCATCAGACCCCTGTATATGCACCCCAAATATCCCACCTGCCCCCTGGGATACATGTACTAAAGGTTGAGAACCAGCGTTTAGACTGATGTGCTATAAGCGATGGACACTCATATGTGCACCAGGAGCGGTGGAGGGCACACCCTTATACAATAATAAACAGTATATTCTTTTAGAGAAAACTCTTTGATTTGTAAGAATAAGTGTGTAGGAGGGCTATATATATATGTTCCAAACGTCCATAGCTATTACATGCTGCATGTGATTCCTGCAGGTACAAAAATACCTTTCATTTTACACTTAGAGATACAGATTTATACCCATCTCTATACAATTTGGAAAATCCATTCTGTCTGTAACAAATGCAATATAATACATGTTTAAACTCAAAGCCATTACAAGAAACACAAGGTGTGTGTAACATGACACCTATATTACCAGAAATATATAAAAGATGATTTACCAATGTAGCCCATTGTGATTGCTGCTCAATCTACAGGACCTTCCTGTACATGACATCCCAATGCCTGCAAATGAAAAAAAAATAGAATGCAGTTCTACCTAATGTTGCCTACACTTGACCCTGCACAGATGTCTAAAGATGTGTCTATGGCCTTTGAAGGACTTTGGGAAAGCTCGAATGATGATTGTGACGTTGCCTCGCCCACTTCCGAGCATTGTTTATGTTGACAATCTTAGACAATCTTATCTGCAGATATGTGCAACCAAATCTCTGTCTTTCCACACAGCTAGACATGTTTGTTGCTTGATATTTAGTTGATGAGAGGGTTAAACTGGGCGGTAAATTAGTTCCCAGGCCCTGAATAATAATAATAATTTTGTATAAATAATAGTGATTGAGCTACTCCCACCCCCCTTTATTAATCTTAGAAACCCCTGAGAAAGACTGAGCGTAACCTTGATGGCCTGTAACCAGTGCTTTTTCAATATAGAGAGTTAGTCCTGTGTAGATGTAATATGTGTGGGAATAGAGCCATAGCAAGGGCAGTGCCAACGTAATGGTTGAGTCAACAGTTCCTGCTATATCCCGTCCATACTGGATCTCTGGGGACACCAACTGACCAGCCGGTTAGTCATAGACCATGGTGAATCAAGAAACTTTCATTAAAATATCTCATGACATGAGAATTGTGTAGGCTTGCTATGAACACGTAGACCTTGCCTTTTTCATTATGATTAGAAGGAGCATTCATACAAAATAACACTAATCAGTTGTACTCCACAAATTTCCTCTTTAGTACACAGCAATCTCTGTTTTGAAAGACAAGTTCCATGTGTTCCTGAAAATGCTGAATTCCTCTATAAAAGACATAACAGTTATTGTTTTCCCTGGAGCCACTGGCTGAACAATGTGCTTTGTTTTTTTTGTCCTTGTATAAAATCAGCCTTTAACGCAGTTCTGGCCACAGCCTTTATTCAATAAGGCTGAATTATGCCTTGATTCAATAAACTTCGTTTAAATATCTCCTGAAAATAGGGGCTGGGTTTATGCTTTATTTAAAGTGGACCAAAACCCAGGATTTTGACTATTCTGGGTTTTGGTCCTTTCCCCCGGGGCTCCCCGATCTGGGGTGCCCCGCTGCGTGAAACCCCCAGGACGCCGAGACCAGCTCACCCTTTCCTGGTCCCACGGCGCGTCTAGGAGCAGCGGCTCTGAACGCCCTGGCGGCCGCATCCTCCACTTCCCTCTAACAGGAAGCGTGACTGCGCTGGCCATTCACAAATGCCTGGCACGAGCAGGTGCCCTGCTAGAGGGATATTGGGATGCGTCTGCTGCTCTTAGACGCACCATGGGACCGGGAAGTGAGGAAAATGAATGGGGCAACCTGGGGGGTTTTACACAGCTCCAACTCCGGCATCCAAAATTGGGATGCCCCGGGGGGGGGGGGATCGATCAGCATGGGTTTTGAGCCACTTTAAGAGTAAGTCAATAAGTTATAAAATAAAACATGAAGGGATAAGAAAGAGCATTACAGGGGCTTATCAGTGCGTCAAAGTGATCATATGTCACTTACTATTATTAATATTATTATATATTTATATAGCGCCAGCTTTTTCTATAGCACTTTACAATGTAGGTTATCAATACCTCTTTTTACTACAGGGAGGTAAAAATATCCACTGACTGTAAAACCTGAGGTTTCCTTAGAGTTTAGTAAAAAGTAAATGAAACAAAGCATCACATTGCTTAAGTAAGCAGGCTGTGTAAACCAAGGGAGAAGAAAAGGATGTCAGCAGTGGTGGCCGGCAGCTGTGAGCAAAATAGGAGAAATAAAATAGGTTAAAAGAAAAGCAGAACACTGTAGTGCAACCTCTTTATAGTCATTGAAGTAAGGTTTTCTTTTTAACTGTTTCTCATAAAGGAAAATGCTAGTTGTTCTTTGATAGGTTTGTAAATGTCTTCACTTTTGTGAATTACAGGAGCGGATTGCTATCACTGATCAAATGATTGCCCTAAAGCCATTCTCTTTCGGGGAGGCCGATTCATTAATAGCGCCAGGTAGCGACAGATGAGCGCCAGTAGCGTTATTTTCACAGCGCACGCTAGTATTCGCTATGCTTGGCCGTTGTTCGGCTGTTGACAGCGACTCAGTCGGTGTGCGGTAATGTTGAATACGGGGTTAGGAGTCACTGTTTGACAGGTTCCGCGCTGTATGGGAGCGCATGACAGCGAATGGCCATAGCGAACGGCTCCCAGCATATTCATTAACAAATCACGCTCAAAAAATTCTCGCGCTGTGAAATGCTTGTTTAAACCCCAGAGCGCTGGCGGCGATGGGTTGAAAGTAGTTTTTTAACCCCCAAACAACCATATTTAAAAAACAAAAAAAAACAAAACATGTTTTTCAAAACATTTTGTAATATGAATACATTAATATCAGACCTGTAATATCAATTCTGCACCAATTTTTTTTTTTTTTTTTTTTACCTTAAAAAAAATATCTAACATTGCAGAAGTGGTCACAGAATTTTTGACAATTAAAAAAAAAAAAAAAAAAAAAAAACATTAATAGAAATTAATTAAGAATATTTAAAGATTGCTCCATTGAAATGCATTGGAGAGCGCCAGGTAGCGAGAGGTCATACCTGTCGCTGTTCAAGGTCGCTCGCTGGCGCTGTGGGGTGAGGCTGGAATAATGATGAATGATTCGCTATCTGGCGCTCTGTCAGTCGCTAAGCAGGATCGGCTTGATAAATGTGTGATTGCGGAGGGGAGCCGGCGTTCTCGTGGCGGTGAGCGTCATTACCGTTCGCTCACCATTCGCTACCTGGCGCTATCCCTTGTTAAATAAGGGCCTAACTGTCTGCTGATCCCAGGCAGCTTTCACCTATCCTATTACACCGTTGTTATGGTTTTGGTGGCGGTCGGTTTTCCTCGGCTGACTTTGGTTACAGAAAAGCACTATCTCAGCAGAGGCATCTTGAAAACAATTCTGTTTATTTTACAGCAGCTATCATGTGTAAAAGTTTCTCCCACAGTCTGCAGGTAGCCAAACTCAATAATGTAACAATGCCCAAGGTCATTACGATTGCCCGAAAGATGTCCCTTCTAATAAGTATAGGGTAAGTGTACTTGGTGATTTCCTGCAGGGATAGAAAAACTATTTTTACCCTGCACGGACAGAAGTAAAAAAAAAACACCTTTTACTTGAAACTAAAAAATATGTAACTTTAAAATGTGTATTTTAGTATTTGATAGTTGAAACCATTTTTACTTCCTTTCTGGAAATACCCATACTGCCCGTGTGCAGAGACTAAACAGAGTCCTTGGGCGGAGTAGTACGCCCCGCTACCCTCCAGCCTTCACTGCTTTCTCCACTGCTTTCAATTGTCCTCTAGTGCTTGCCACCTTCTCTGCTGCCACTGATTGTCCTCAGGTCCTTGTCACCTTCTACATGGCTTCCAGTTGTCCTCTAGTCCTTGTCGCCTTCTTTTTTTCATCCAGTTTTTGCCAACTTTTCTGCCTGCCACTATCTCCACTGTCTTTAATCATCCTATAGTCCTTGCCCCCTTCTTTGCTCTCGCTGATTGTCCTCGTGGTGTTGTCACATTTCCTGCTGTGGTCATTTTTCCTCCAGTCCCTGTCACCTTCTTTGATGCTAGTGATTCCCCTCGATTCAAAGAGCAAAAGTTAAGTGATTTCGTATCGAGAATCGTAAGTTTGGGTGGGTGTTTGTCATTTTTTCTGGTTTTTTTGGCCATTTCGTATTCGTACGATCGTTCGCGCATAGACGTATATGAACATACGCATTTCGTACGAGAATCGTATAATTTGCGTTAGTTCGTGTGTTTTTCCCGTCCAATTCGTATTATTTGCGTTAGTTCGTGTGTTTTTCCCGTCCAAATCGTATTATTTGCGTCCGATCCTATTTTTTACGTCCTTCACATGGGCTTGCGCCCAATTCAGAGAGGTGATTGCTAATTGTTTTGAAGCCCATTAAAGAGGTGCTTTACGAAATGTTTGCCGGCAGCTATTTGGCCTCGGGAGTAGGATGGAGCGGAGCGAGTTTGTGGCACATCAAGGGCTTATGCTTTTTGGCATTGAGTTGATCGAGATGTCTGAGAGCAGATTGCCCCTGCGTCGTCGCATGAACATCGATAGCATGAATGATGTTGAGCTGTTCGAGCTGACCAGGCTTAATCGCGCTTCCCTCCATAAATTATATAGTGAGCTGCGGCCATGGTTAGCCCGCACCACAAGGAAGGGGCATGCAATTTCAGGTATGACCAAGATGCTTGGCTGCCTGCAATTTTTGGCGAACGGCTCGTTCCAGAGGCTGGGTGCCCTCTCCGTGGGGATGTCACAGCCTACGCTGAGCCGCGCACTATCTAAATTTTTGGAAGGCATGGCTGCCATAACTCAAAAATATATTTATTTTCCTGATGATATGGCAGCCAGAAACGCCATTAAGCTTGGGTTTTATAATGTGGCCGACATGCCCAACGTTATTGGTGCAATTGACTGCACACATGTGGCACTCGTACCTAGGGCAGC
Organism: Gastrophryne carolinensis; assembly: GCA_027917425.1. Classification (NCBI taxonomy): domain Eukaryota; kingdom Metazoa; phylum Chordata; class Amphibia; order Anura; family Microhylidae; genus Gastrophryne; species Gastrophryne carolinensis. The sequence goes on along the minus strand of CM051238.1, from coordinate 269,927,687 downwards.
CGACGAGTATATATATAGGTATTGAGATTGGTTATTATGTTGCCCAACGTGTCATGTCACCTGTTTTCCTTTGCGGCAGCATATTTGTTTATCCCTCATTTGTGTAGCTGCTTTATCTCGGCTTTTCATTAGTATTTCCCAATTGAGTGCAGACATGTTTTGTGTTTAATTTATTTTTTGGGGTCAAATATCAATTACCCTTTTTGTATGTTTTTGCCTTAAGGAATCGTAAAATGGGACACTCACTTAATGTCCAGGCCGTGGTTGGTCCGGATATGCGGTTTATGAGTGTCCTTGCCGGCTACCCCGGATCGTCCCACGACTCCTATATCCTCCGGCGATCTGGGTTGTTTCGGAGATTTGAGGCAGGTGAATTTTCGGGGGCATGGCTGCTTGGTAAGTGTGTCCTATTTGTGTGTTATTAAATGTGGCATTAATCTTGTATTTGTTGATATGTTTGTTTTTGAAAACTTGACAGAAGCGTCCAACTGCCTTTTTCTTGGCTCATATATTAGGAACTTACCCCAAAAATCCTTGTCTCGCTTTGGCCTTCAGAATGTTTTCCCTTTAGTTAGGATGTCTGTAAGTTCCTTGTGCCTAAATATATTGGTTTGGAGTTTATACCCAAGGATCTTTGACATTTGGCTCCTTTTGTACTATTGGTCGTTAAATGTCAAAGTGGACTTAAACTGCATACATTGTAGTTTCCAGTGAAATGTGGCTAGGGATCTTTGACATTTGGCTCCTTTTGTACTATTGGTCGTTAAATGTCAAAGTGGACTTAAACTGCATACATTGTAGTTTCCATTGAAATGTGGATAGGGATCTTTGACATTTGGCTCCTTTTGTACTATTGGTCGTTAAATGTCAAAGTGGACTTAAACTGCATACATTGTAGTTTCCAGTGAAATGTGGATAGGCCCTCAGCAGCATCCTAATTGTAACATGTCTGAAAACTACAAATATATGTAAAATACAAATACCCTTGGCCGTGCAGATGTTTGTTAATTAATTGGTATATAGAAGTGCCATTTTTATTTAGGTTATACCTTAGTGCAATATTTGGGGGCCCTAATGTGCCCTGTTTTTTTTTGGGAACACTTTACCTTACATCATTATGATATCTGTGAATTTTTTGGTGTTGGTTGTGTTGCCTTTTTAATTTTGATTACATTTAATTCTCTGTTTAAGGTGATTCCGGGTACCCACTTCTACCCTGGCTCATGACGCCTGTGCTGCGGCCCCAGGATGCCTCTCAGGAAGCGTATAACCGTGCACATCGCAAGACCCGGGCTGTTGTGGAGAGGGCCTTTGGTCTGCTGAAGACACGTTTTCGTTGCCTTGACCATACTGGGGGGGCCCTGCAATATGATCCCAAGAAAGTGATCGACATTATAATGGCATGTGCTGTTTTGCACAATTTTGCCATCCTGGAACGTGTCCCACGTTATGTGGACAGCCTGCCCTCTTCAGCCGTCGAGGATGAAGCCGAGAATTTTGAGGGGCCCCCCAGTGAGTCTGGCCAATCTGTTAGAGCCAACCTGATCAGCCAGCATTTTAGTTAAGTTTTTTCCCTGTCTCACCATTCTGAATGTCTGTGTTATCCTTTTGGAAACATATGTTGTTTTGCCCTAATGTGGCATTACCTCTAAGTAAAACATTTCGACCTTAATTGTTGCCTAATGTATTTCATGTAGTTTCCTTAGCTTTCGCTGTGCATTGTTACACCTCTTCCAAACAAAATTATCTGGTTTAGGCCAAGCTGTTACAAAAGTCTTCCCACTAAAAACGCCACAAGTATTGGAAGTTAAATTTTTGTTTTACTTAGCAAATGAAAAATTATAGTGGTTAACAGAAATCAGTCCACATACATCTGTGGTAACAAATGGATAACATAAAAAAAAAAACATCGAGCACATCTACACCTGGAAGTGAGTGGCACAACCAAACCAGGACACCCAGTCCAAAGGCCAGCCTAGTCCAGTCATTAATATTGCCTGTGCCCAGGGATATTTGGGCATGGCCATAATGTCACACAAACATGTCTGCAAACAGGAGGAGCACCAACCAAATACATAGGTTAAGCCATAAGTGGCCAGATAAACTCCACATAGACCTATGGCATTGGCTAGTGGCCTTAAGCATTACTCTAAGGAGCTATATGGGAGCAAATACAAAACACAACCTGCCAGAGCAACACAAAATGGATTGTTTGAAACCTCAAAGGACAAGTAAATACAGTGGGGGTTAAGAGAAAAGATGTCCCACACACCCATGGCTTAATAGGGTGGCTGCCCATAATACCCAGGTGGAGGTCCAGGTGGAGGTCCATGGGAATGGGACCTAGCCTGGGCCATGGCAGCATTGTGAATTTGGAACTGCTCCACAATGTTTCTCTGCATATTGGTCATCTCAGCCATGGCTGACTGGATGCCATTACTTGAATTGGCCACGTTGCTGTTGAGGGTACGCAACTCCGCGAGGATGCCCTGTAGACTGGTATGGATGTTCACCATGTCTGCATGCCTTTGCTCACGCTCTGTAACGAGCTGGGCGTCATAAGAGTCCCTTTGTTGGGTCCATAATTGAAGCAGGGCACTCTGCCTCCCCTGGGAAATTGTGGGGCGGCGTAATGGCGTCCGCCGCACAATTACCCTGGCTCTTGGGCGTGCCCTGCCGCGTGGTGTCGTACCCTCAACAGCAACCGGCCTGCTTTGCAAATCCTCAGCAGCAGAGTGAACACTGGGGACTGTAGTGTCAGTCTCCCCATGTGCAAGCACAATGGATGGAGATTCACTCTGCTGCTGAGGATTGGCCAGAGAAACATTATCGAGCAGTTCCAAATTGGGACCCAGGGGGAGTTCATCCGACGTGCCCTGTACGGAGACATCATCATCTTCCTCCATGTCCTGGATCTCTTCCATGAGTGTGCGGGTCTGTAGGGACATATAAAAAAAAAAAAGGCTAAGTTTGCGTCCCAATGTAGGATTTCAACAGTTTAACACATTCTTAAGCACTTGTTATTATTTATGCTACTAAATAAACTTACCGAAAATCTCTGATCTGGGCTCCGATGCTGTACGGACCTGGTAGGCATAACCAAACTGGGGGGTGAGTTTACCCTTGCTGAGGGATCATGCTGGGCTGAAGAAGAGAAAAAAATACCACGTAAACACACACACATAACCTTTTTTTGGATAGGTAATCAAATATAGCTCTATTTGTAATATTATTCCACTCTAGAGCAATGGTTACCTTTGTTCAAACCCACGCAAGTTTACAGAGGTGCAATGGCTCGGACAAACTGCTAAGTGACCTCAGTTCTAAGTCATGAAGTGTACCCATTCAGCATCCAACTTTCAGGGCACATTTTTGGATTTAGCCTACCATTCGCTAGGTCCGGGGTACTCAAACAATTGTTTGAAACGCCCATTTCAAGGTATGTGGTGAGAGGTGAATGTCTGGCCATGGTGCTGACGCAGGGGGTGTCTAGTTAAAAATAAAGACACTGGTGGAGGGGCTGGAGCTTTCAAAGTGCCAACTAATAAAGGCTGCTTGCCCTTGCTGGGCTGGATGGGCCAGAGCTGAGGGGACAGGGATTGGATGTCTAAAGGGGGGAGTTAACGTATTGATGGTGATGTGATGGATGGAGCCAATCTGTTACAAATGTATGGGGCTTATGTGGGGGGGGGGCATGGGGGGACTGTGGCACATGGGCCAGAGCAGGGGCAGCGGGACACGATTGTGGCCAGTGAAAATTTAAATAAGTTACTGTGTACCTTGCAATGCCACTTCCTGGGCAGTACTTCATATTGCAATGCTATGTTTCACGGAGCCATGACATTGGGCAGGAGACCAACCACTACATGGCCGATCAAGGGGGCAGCTCTGAGCACGTCAACACAGAAGTAACTGAGTGCAGGGCTGTCTGGGCAGGGGTCCTTGAATGTGGTGCCAAGGTCCGCATTGGGACCCCGGGCCGCCAGTTGAGTCTCGCTGCTCTTGGTCACATATGTTTGTGGGTGGCTAATTAAATAGTTAACTCAAACACAACTCACACAACCAAAAGGCAACCCATACATAATGATGTGTGTTTTGTGATTGATTCTAAATATCTCACTTATCTTGCGAAACTTCATGACTTTAACAATACAATTGGACATTTGATCTTTGCCATAATGGCTGTGGGCCTAAATGTGTGATTCACAGGGACCAAAAGAGGACACAAACAGCCACAGTAGTGCGAGGCCAAGCAAGGCAAACCATAGGGGCATCCCGTTATCTTGTTACTAGTGAACTGTAGATTATTTAGCAAACAGGCAAACATGCAGATTTAATAGTACTCACCGTGGGTACGGGTCGGGGAGTCTGTGTCCCTTAGACCAGCATGTCCACCGACCGCGACCGGATGGAGAAGTCCAAGCACAATCTCCTCAGCAGGGGTAAACTCCAATTTAGATGGAAAGCCACCTCCAGTTTTCATGCTGAAAAGAGAAAATCGTTTGGTATTCAGAAAAGGGGCATACAGCACATCCCAAACATTATATTTAGCGAAAACATTTATTTACCTGTAATTATGCCTTTTAATTTCTTTTTGCCGTACAGCATACTTCAGATCAGAGATTTTCTTCTGAATTTGGGACACATCTTTCCTCTCTTCCCCCGCTGCATTTACTTGTCGGAGGATGGTTTCAAACAATGCCATCTTGCGCTGCTTGGTGGTGTGTTTGGATTTGCTCCCATATAGCTCGTCATAGTATAATGTAAGGCCACTAGCCAATGCCATATTTTGGTCATGGGAGAATCTCCCACTCAACTGGCCGCGGCGCAATGTGCGGCCAGATGGTTGGCTTGGCTGCTCCTCCATGTGTGCAGACACATGTGGTGACATTATGGCCTGGGGCTGGGTAGGGGAATGGCCGGATTGGTGGCTTCCCAATGACTGGACTGGACTGGCCAAGGGACTGGGTGTTCTGGCGTGGCTGGCCACCGAACTTCCAGGTGTAGATGTGGTCATGGTTGCAATTCGGGGCCCTCTTGGGGGGCTAGGTTCCCGGCTGGTGCCAGGTCGGGGGCTCTGTTCCCGGCTGGTGCCAGGTCGGGGGCTTCTGGCCCTGGATGGGGTTCGGGCCCTGGCTGGGCTTCTGGCCCTGGATGGGGTTCTTCTGGCCCTGGATGGGGTTCGGGCCCTGTAGGGGCTTCTGGCCCTGGCTGGGCTTCTGGCCCTGGATGGGGTTCTTCTGGCCCTGGATGGGGTTCGGGCCCTGTAGGGGCTTCTGGCCCTGGCTGGGCTTCTGGCCCTGGTTGGGGTTCTTCTGGCCCTGGATGGGGTTCGGGCCCTGTAGGGGCTTCTGGCCCTGGCTGGGCTTCTGGCCCTGGTTGGGGTTCTTCTGGCCCTGGATGGGGTTCGGGCCCTGTAGGGGCTTCTGGCCCTGGCTGGGCTTCTGGCCCTGGATGGGGTTCTTCTGGCCCTGGATGGGGTTCGGGCCCTGTAGGGGCTTCTGGCCCTGGCTGGGCTTCTGGCCCTGGATGGGGTTCGGGCCCTGTAGGGGCTTCTGGCCCTGGCTGGGCTTCTGGCCCTGGATGGGGTTCTTCTGGCCCTGGATGGGGTTCGGGCCCTGTAGGGGCTTCTGGCCCTGGCTGGGCTTCTGGCCCTCGATGGGGTTCTTCTGGCCCTGGATGGGGTTCGGGCCCTGTAGGGGCTTCTGGCCCTGGCTGGGCTTCTGGCCCTGGATGGGGTTCTTCTGGCCCTGGATGGGGTTCGGGCCCTGTAGGGGCTTCTGGCCCTGGAGGGGCTTCGGGCCCTTCTGTGCGGGCTGGATGTGCTTCGGGCACTGCTGTGGGGCCTGGGTTGGCTAAGTGCCCGGCTTGAAAGCATGGGTGGTGTGGGCTCCCTTGGGCGGCCTCTTCTGGGGGCAGAGGTGGTGGTGGCTGCTGTGGCCTGTTTTTTGGCCGCAGGGGCACGTGCCTTTGGGGCCCTTTTTTGGGAAAGGGAGGGTCCAGTGTCCCTTGGTGGGGCCGAGGTGGTACTTGCCTTCTGGGCCTTCTGGGACCTTAGCTTCTTCGGTCGTTGCTGGGACCTGGTTGTTGGGCCCTCAGAGGTCTGGCTTTGCTGCCCGCGTTTAGCTGCTGCCTTTTTTGGTGCCATTTTGTCCAAAAGCTCAAAGAGAATGAGCTTTGGGTGCAGGGACCTTTAAATCATGCGCCCAGCGTCTGACGCCTATGCGCACGACTACGCGCTCGTACGGACGTACGTTCGTGCGGAACCAGGAAACCGCTGGGGTTTCACTTATCTGCTGCCTGGAAGAAGACTAAAGATGGCGCCCACTATCTTCACCCGTCAACAGGAAGAGATCCTCATGCTGGTAAGTGGCTGCCTGTGCATTTTAATAGAATAGTCAATGATGGCCTAAATGTAAATGATGCGTTGGGAACTAGTTTGGGGTCTCTTAATGTTTAATCACTGGCTCCTCACACTTCATCCTCAAGGGCCGAGCCTGGCCACGTTTTCACCTGTCTATGCTGATGTCCTAATTCGGCCAATTGCTCCGGCTTAGCAACAGTTAATTAACCTGTGGAGTAGCGGGGCGAGCTGTCAAACCTGGCCTGTCTCGGACCTTGATGCGGATGTTTGCGGAACACTGTTTTCCTAAGCCATAAAAACACAACGGGAAGCCACACACGTGGGCCAAAAGCCTAAGCATTAGGCTACATCTTGGATCTTTAAAACATCCTAACATGCCATAGATGCAGGTGGCCTGATTGTTGATGTTGGCTATTATCTGTATGTACATGGTGTGTGATACATATAACATAAGACCAGACTGTCAATCACAGTCAACGTCCTCTTTAAGCCACTCCCCAAAAATGGCGGCCATTCGAAATGTGTGTGTTAATGACATTAAATACTCAACTTGTGATGCAACACATATGGGTCTGTGTGTAAAAGTAAAAGCTCTGTGTCCATTATGTTTTTCAGATCATGCTTCAGCGCCGGTATGACTTCGCGCCCAATGTGTGCGAGAAAAGGGACATCGCCCGGGAGATCATCGCGGAGATACACCGTGTGACCAGCACCACCTTCACTCACACCCAGATAATGCAGCATTGGTCGGACCTGAAGCGTCTGCACATGCCCCGGGTGCGGAGGTTTTTTGGGATCCATTTCCCAAGTAAGTACTAAGCAATTGCATGGTATATGTTCCAAATGTCTAAGTTATGCCTTTATTTATAATGACTTTTCTTTGGTAGTGTTGGAAATGGATTTCAGAATTCGCCGCACCCGGAGACGTACAGGCCGACCAGTGCTGCATGACTCTGCATCTGTGAGTGAAGGTGGTGGATCTCCCGGGCGACGGACCTACCCCTCCTCTGTGGCCTCCTCAGACCAGCCCCTGGACCTTACCACAGAGGAGGGGCCAAGGCGCGTGGGCGTGGAGTCATACCTGGCCACGCATGGGGAAGGCTCTGGTATGTCACTCTTCATGTATAGGCACAAAGATATACATGGCAGGCCAAAAACTAAGTTATCCTTTATTATGTATTTGTAGAAGCTTCAGGAGCGGGTGAGATAGTGGAGGAGGAGGCAGCAGAGATGCTGGAAGGAGATCCTGGCGAAGGTGAGTGATGTCAGCCAGACTGGGAGCCAGATATGTTGGGGATAGTGACTATCTACAAATACTAACCAAATGTCACATGTTTCTCCAGGGACTTCTTCACAGCCGAGCCAGGACCAAGGGCAGCCTGTTGGCCCCAACCAGCCATCTGTCGGCCACCAACTCCGTAAGTCTCCATGCCATTATTCATATTAATGTTTGCTTAGCTAATAACACACACATAACTAAAGGCGTAGCCAAAGTGTAGTTCACACTTTCATGTGGGCACTTCGTTAGCTTAAAGAGGACCCAAACTAGTATTAAGAACCAAAGACTTAGCCATCACACTGTACCTACAGATTAGAAACATGGAAAAACACCCTTCAGCCATCTAATGCATGTTATTAGACAGAACAAAACCAATATTGGGGAATATGGAATGCACAATATTTACAGGCAGCATGGGATCCAGATTGAAAAAAGGAAGGTGCTGCCATGCATTGTGTGAGTGATGACCTTTCCCTCAACCCAGCTATGCTCTGGATTCCCAACGCACCACTGTAACCTACTCCCCTGTACTTTATCCAACTCTCCTCTCCTCATTAAGTGTTATGCTTCAGAGTCCAGATGGCGGCGCTGTAATCCCCAAAAAAGCCTAACTAACTTTGAGGTGGGGCAGAATCATTTGTGAATAGTTTTTGTTTTTCATTAAATAATGTTGAAGGTCCGGTTTAAGGAGTTTAAACACTTACCTGTGGGAAATGCATTAACTGTATCCCTTTGAAGAAGGACATATGTCATGCATTTACATGTATTTGATTAACCCTCAATCTATTTCCAGCATACAAACCGGTCTGGGACTCCTATTTATGTTTCTTTCTCTATTGGTTACAGGGATGATCCCCAAAACCTTGGCGGGAAAAAAAAAACGAATGAAGGAGTTGGTGGCCGAGCTGCTGGCCATACAGGCGACGTTGGGGCCAACAGATGAAGAAGAGGATGATGAATAGTGCCCTTGGTCCTGGCTCCTTTGTTTCACGTTTTTTAAAAGTTGTTAAAATTTTAGAAAGTTTTTAATTGTTTTAACAAAAAATAATATATATATTTTTTAAACAAAAAAAGCCACAAAAAAAAAAAAAAAAAGTTTTACTGTTAAAAACAAATAAAAAAATTATATATGTTTTCCCGAGGCCAAAAAACAAAAACGGTTTTAAAAAACAAAAAAAAACTATAAAAAAAAATTTGGATTTTTATTCCAAACCAAAGAAAGAAAAAATTTTAAATAAATTATATTTGAAGCCTTCCTAAATGTGTCTTTTCTAATATGCACACACCCAAAAAATTACACAAACCAGAAACAACACACTTAGAAACATATAGACATATGTAAATTATGTGATTTTCTTACGTTTTATGGACCGAGAAATGAAGTTGGATGCAGGCGCTAAGGGGTTTAGGTAAGTTTGAGGGAGCGAGAAATGAAGTTGGATGCAGCCGCTAAAGGGTTTAGGTAAGTTTGAGGGAGCGAGAAATGAAGTTGGATGCAGCCGCTAAGGGGTTTAGGTAAGTTTGAGGGAGCGAGAAATGAAGTTGGATGCAGCCGCTAAGGGGTTTAGGTAAGTTTGAGGGAGCGAGAAATGAAGTTGGATGCAAGCGCTAAGGGGTTTAGGTAAGTTTGAGGGAGCGAGAAATGAAGTTGGATGCAAGCGCTAAGGGGTTTAGGTAAGTTTGAGGGAGCGAGAAATGAAGTTGGATGCAAGCGCTAAAGGGTTTAGGTAAGTTTGAGGGAGCGAGAAATGAAGTTGGATGCAGCCGCTAAGGGGTTTAGGTAAGTTTGAGGGAGCGAGAAATGAAGTTGGATGCAGCCGCTAAGGGGTTTAGGTAAGTTTGAGGGAGCGAGAAATGAAGTTGGATGCAGGCGCTAAGGGGTTTAGGTAAGTTTGACGGAGCGAGAAATGAAGTTGGATGCAAGCGCTAAAGGGTTTAGGTAAGTTTCTGGTTGAGGGTGCGCATGCGCAAGATCTTATATACATAAGAACGCACGAATCTAAGAGGCCAAAAACCAATGAAAACCAGAGGCAAACGCAAGTAATTGGAAGAGCTGGACGATGGAAGCCGCCGACAAAACAGGCTGCCGCCGCAACAGGTGAGCACATGAACGTGATTTTTACGATTGTCAACTGACTGAGGCAAGTTCGGGAGATATCATACGAACGGACGTATATTTTAGGATAGAAACGTATTTGCTTATTGAATCACTCGCAAGTTCATACGAACGCACGAGCGGACGTGAAAAATAGGATGATCGTGAGCCAAATCCAAGCTGTTACATGTTTCTTTGAATCAACCCAATTGTGTTAAGATCCATGTTGCATTCTCCACTGCCGCCAATGGACATCCATTCCTTACTGCTTTCTCTGCTGCTGATCATATCAATCATTTCTGCCTTCTACACTACATCCACCATTGCTGCTGATCATCCTCAGGTCCTCATCACTTTCTGAGCTACTGCCAATCGCTCCCGATTCCTGCCCACCTTCTCCATTGCCTCTGAATGTCCTCTGGCCTATATACTAGCAGTCCTGCACATGGGTGACCTGGCTGTCAAGTCTGGTAGGTGTAGCTCACCGGAAAACCATCCTTACGTCTCAGTCCAAGCCTACATAGACCCCTAAAAATACTAGGTGGCCCCAACGCTAACCCTGGTATGCCTAGTGCTGCCATCAGCCCAGGTCATTGAGATACTAAAGATATCATTTTCAGAGAGGCATATTTTAATATATCACCACCTATTGGCCACAATGAGACCTGCTGAGTTAGTTCCTCCTGGCACTAAGCGGGAAGTGATAATGCCAAACGGGATCATTTGCTGCAATATGAGGGCTTTCCTCTTCTTAATTATTCAAAGACTAAACTAAGATCATTGGGTTGGGTTTTAGCCTCATGTAAAAGAAGAATTTATGGGCTGAACAGCCTCAGTACAGGGCTGGTTTTAGGTAAAGTGAGGATTAAATGAATTAGTCCTGCCCATCCTGCCACCCTCACACTACAATTTCAAATTATAAGTATTGATCACTTGACACTAACCAGCGCACTAGAGCCGTACACCAGGTGCAGCATCAGGTGAGGCTAGGAGCACTTATAGGGATGAGACCCTGAGCAAATGCCTAATTTACCCTCCCCTAATGCCCTGCCAAAATAATGAATGATCTGAACAGACCTCTCAGATCATCTTATGCTTATCCAACTTTTGTCTAAACTATTTTTGTCGCCTAAGATACTAGTGTATGATTAACAAGCAATGATTGAGAACTCAGGCCAGTTTTCCCTTACATTTATTGCTCTTTATTGATGCAAATAGAGCAAATAAAGGCCACTCAGTAGTTGGTACAGTAGAATGTACAAGTGGCATTAGGCTAGGCTAATGCAAGTATACTTTCAAAGACCCAAGACAATTGAAGGAGGACATATCTCCTAATGCAGTAAATACATCTTTTTATCTTATTTTACATGTTTCTGGGAGCTTTTTATAGTTGAATCTGTCCAAAACTGGCCAGTGTTTCTAATTAGACAGATAATGTTGAGTTACCTCCTGGTTTTCTGTCTTTCGATCACAATACCTGCTAGGTTCCAGCTAGCCAGCTAGCAAAGTACAAAGACTGGGTTAAAGTGGATCAAAACACCCTAAAACAACTCAGTCTTGGTGTCCCACCTCAGGTTCATTACCGTTTGGATGTTTCTTTGCCCCCAATGCTGCTTGGTGTTCCTGTTATAGAGATTTTAATTTCCGTTTTCCCCAGGTATGCCATATGTATACCATTGGTTTCTGACAGGATACCATTGCTCTAAACTAGCTGTTTAAACCGCCCTCCTCGCAACACCATTTCCCCCATATCTCCTAAAAGGCTGCCAGGTTTGGATATTAATGCAGTCCGCCACCCCCCTCCTTCACCTTCGTTGGGTAGATCATAACATGCCGCCACTTTCTCATCTGTCACCCCACCCCTCCCCATATCACTGGGAAGATATGCAGCCGGCTGCTGCTCTAGGGGGAACCTCTGTGCTTTGTGGAAGGTTTTTAACCTGCTGCCACTATGTCTGCCTGCACTCTCCCTGTCCCCAGCCAGGACCCCACACTGCACAGGGGACAATGATTGATTGAACATGATCCGCCATATTGTGTCTGGTCGGCTGTTGCCTCTGCCCCTCCCCAAACGGTAGGTGATATTTGATTGATTTGAATTGATTTGCCTTCCACATTTATCCCCCACTGTGACTACTCCTACACCCCCCTCTTTAAAACATTTAACGTGGCCCTCCACTGTGTCTGTGTGCACATAGAGTACCCCACCAGGAGCTCCACACTGCACAGGGCACATTCATTGATGAAGGTCCATCATATTGTGTCTGCTCTGCTTATGTTGATTGCTTATTTCCCCTAAATCGGTCTGGACATTTAGCTAGAAATTGAACTTCTGCTGTGTCTCCTCAGGCACCTTCCCCCCTCCCCCATCATCACTCCTGGAAGAATGCAGCCCATCGCTGCCCCCCAGCATTTTCTCCCTAGTTTTCTCCCTTTTCCTGCTGTAACCCCAGCTTCTGTGATTTGTTAAACCCTGTTGCTGACACTCCATCCAGATCACCCTCTTACCACACACAAACATCTGAAAACTCGATGTCTACACCAATAAATAATCATTGAAATGAAAATAATTATGATAGATACTCTACTATCCATCAGCCAGAAATGCAGTATGTACTCACACAACATATCAATTCCAAGAGAGATTACAAGAGTGCACAATTTGGAAGAGCATGAGCCACCCAAGACCCATCCTCTGAGTAGAAAGCGCCCCAGAGGAAAATGTGCCGGGGTAAGAAACAGGCTCAGATTGAGAGCATTTAAGCCCCCTTACCCAGAATATGTTTAGCTAAAGTTCAGTCCTTAGAGAATAACCTTGATGATCTGAGGGCCAGAATAAAATTTCAAAAAGATATTAGAGACTGTAATCTACTCTGCTTTACAGAGACTTGACTGAATCCAACAATTCCAAGTCATGCCATTCGGCCACATGATTGCTTTTTAATCTCTTGACAGACAGATAGAACTGCTGAAACTGGCAGGCCATTCTACATTCCTAGTGAATTCACTGCGGTTATCATGTGTGTGTTATCATCTGTGCAGTCCACAATCCTCCCCAAGTGAATCCTGATAAGGCCCTTGAGGAACTTCATGAACTCCCATACCTTGCAATACCAGCCATCATTAAGCTGCTTTTATCATCGCTGGTGACTTCAATAGTGCAGACTTGAAACGCATTATACCCAATTTCCACCAGCATATTTCCTTTCCCACCAAGGGAAATTAGAACACAATGGTATTCTACTGATACAGACAAAATCTAAAATGAGAGTCGGCAACACGTGAAGTAGCCCTGCGTTGCCAGAACAATCTATTGAGGCACTTAAAAATGCTCTTGAGAAGACTGATTGGAACATGTTTAGACAATGCTCAGAAGATATACATTCTTTAGTGGGATATATTGGGAAATTTGTGGAAGATATTGCATCCAAATCAACTTTCAGAAAATACCCAAATTAGAAGCTTTGGGTAGACTCAACAGTACGAAATACTCTGAAAAGCAGAGCACTTATACCTTAGGGTTAGCCACAGGTGTCATGGATGACTGCAAAACAGCATCTTACATTGTGTTAAAAACAATAAAACCCACTAAAAAACAATATGGACAAAAACCTCAGCTACAACTAACATCCCGCAAAGCCTACGGCAAGGTCTGAAACTTACTATGGACTACAAAGCACCAATGTCCAAAACATCAAACATCAACAGAAGGCTAGCAGATACTACTCACAACAAGGGAACACCAATAACTACAAAAAATAACAAAGGAATAGATAAAGTCAAGCAGACTCTCAAAAACAATTACAAGAATTGCATTATAAGGAAGGTAAATGATAGCGACAGCCAACTTATTAATTCTAACAGGAAGTAAGGAAAGCCTTTAGGAGAGTGAACACTAGTAAAGCTGCGGGTCCTGATAAAATTCCAGGATGGATCCTGAGAGACTGCGTAGGACAACTTGCACCAGTGTTTACCAATATCTTCAACCTCTCCCTAGAGCAATCTGTCATCATGAACTGCTTCAAGCAATCTATCATCGTACCAGTACCAAAGAAAACACAACCAGACTGCATAAATGACTATCACCCAGTAGCATTGACCTCCTTGGTGATGAGATGCTTTGAGTAGATCATCATGGACTCAATCACTGCCACACTACCCGATTCATTGGATCCACTTCAATGTGTATATCGTAGCAACCAATCGACTGATGAAGCTATAAACTACCTCCTGCACTTGGTATTATCACATTTAGACTATGGGCGGGAACTACGCTAAATTGCTATTTATTGACTACAATTCAGCATTTAATACAACTATCTCATCCGTACTAGAAACTAGACAAATACACCTCACCCTCTATCACGCTGAACATAGGAGCCCCACAGGGGTGTGTCCTGAGTCCCCTGCTATACTCTTTATAAATGCTCAACTTCCAACATTAAATTCACAGACAATACTGTAGTGATTGATCTAATCTACAACAACAATTAAATAAATTACCTAGAGGAAATAAAACATTTAGAAAGATGGCGCCAAAGGAACAACCTCTATCTTACTGTCAATAAAACTAAGGAGATGATCATTGATTTTTGTTGCAGTCATGAGAAGAACTATAGAACCATCAATATCAACAATAGAGGTTGTATCAGCGTTTAAATACCTAGGCGTCCACATCCACAATGACCTGTCATGGCCCTGCCAAATCAACAACGTGACCAAGAAAGCTCGTCAAAGGCTATTCCATCTAAGACGACTAAAATACTTCTCATCTACCTGCAACTGTGCTAAATACCTTCTGCATCTGCACAGTGGAAAGTATTCTGACAGGAAATATAGCATCCTGGTGTAGCAACTGCACTATGAAAGACAAATAGGCCTTAAGCAGGGAAAATGGCAAAATGAATCACCGGTGAAAAATTTGAGGACAACTTAAACTTTTAAATATACATGAAAAAGTGTGAAAGGCCACAAAAATACCAGGAGACCACAACCACACGGGAAATAGACTTCTGGCTTGTTGCGTTCGGGGAAGCAATATTGCTCTCTCAAAGCAAGACTGAGGAGGAGTGTCTTCCCACCAGCCATACAGATCCTCAATAGCAGCACAATTCAGTCACACACTAGTTAGTCTTATCTTCCTTAACTTATTCGATTTTTATCTAATTCATTACCAAGACGCTAAGGAAAGTTGATCCCCCTCCCAATCCCTGTGCTGACTAGCTGGACTGTGAAAAAGAATGACAGTTTTTATTCCCCAAAAAAGTATAGTGCACATTTTGCATGTGGTGCTAATTCAGGAGGGTGATTCAACACCAGGTGTAAGCACTGTGCTGTTTTTGTAAAATGTTTCATTTCTTTTTATTCTCTGCCTAGGGGTTGATTCAGTACCAGGTGTAAAAAGGCCTCTTCTATGTAATTTTTCACTTAAAGTGGACCAAAACCCAGGATTTTGACTATCCTGGGTTTTGATCTTTCCCCCCCGGGGCACCCCGATTGCTGTGTGAAACCCCCCAGATAGCCGAGCGCAACTCACCTCTTCCTGGTCCTACGCCTGCTCTTCCAATCAGTGCGCTCCAGCGTGCTGGCGGCCCCATCCCCCGCTTTCCTCTAACAGGGAACGGGCCCGCACTGACCATTCACAAATGCCTGGCGCAGCCACGCGCCCTGCTAGAGGGATAGCGGGAACGCTGCTGGATCGGGTAGCAGGATAAGTGAATAGGGCGACCCGGGGGTTTTCACACAGAGGGGCATCCCGATTTTGGATGCCCTGGAAGGAGGGAATCGATCGGCCCGGGAATCTTATAGAGTTTTGGTCGACTTTAAAGTGCACAATTTTTTTTACTTCAAAGTGCCTTTTTGCACCTTGCACTGAATTGACCCCCTCTATGCAACTGCATACAGTTTAATTAAAAGTGAGTTCCATGACATTTGATTAGGCCCCAACTGTTTACTGCCACCAGGGCCCCACAGACCTTAGTTACACTAGCAAGCAACCCTGAAGGGAACCTGTCAGGAAATTGTTTACCAAGAAACAATTGCTTGGCTGTCATCCTGCTTGTCCATTATCAGGCCTGAAATGTTGAGCTGACAGAACAGCTGACTTCACAGGCTGTGTTCTGCTAGATGGGCAATAGCTCAATAGCAGCAGTTACATTCATCTGTATTACAAAGCAATGATTTGTGAAAGTATGGAAGTTTTCAGTCACATTCTTATAGAGCCATACTCCTGTCTGATATCATCTCCCATAACACATTCTTTGTTGTTGTACGAGAACAGCAGCTTTATCTGTTTCTTTTCCTTTTGTAAAAATTATTTTCGGTCCACAATAGTTACATTATGGCATTTCAGGGAAGTAAAACATTCTTCGCAAGTAGTCTGAGGTTTAAAGCAGAACAAAACCCAGTGCTCTGGTGTTCCCCTGCTGTGTGAACCCCCCACCCCGGGTTGGTGCAAAACTCACCTTCTCTGGTGGTTCCCTCTGGGATGTAAACAATCAGGAGTGAGAGCAGCTTTATTCCCAGCATTTCTGGCGCACTCCCGCTCCCATCCATTCAGATAGACTAGGGGTGGGATCTTGTTTCTATCTGGAAATGCAGCCACACTATGCATGGCAGACAGCTCTGATTGGATGAGAGCCCACATATGCGCTGTAGGAATGGGAAAAGGTGAGTTTTTCCTGGGCGATCTGGGGGTTTCACACAAGGGGACATCTGAAATCGGGATGCCCCATGGGCAAGGAACAAAGCCCGGGATAGTCAAAATCCCAGGTTTTGTTCTGCTTTAAAGGAGAACCTGGGACAGCTATTGATGATTTTCCTCTAAAGATAAATGCAGCTGACCTGAAACAGGTATGCAGATAAAGGCTTTGTGACTTTGTGACTTTGTGACATGCAGCTTTGTGACATGTGAAAAGTGACATCCCTTCACTGATGGTCTCCATCTATTCATCTATAAACCCTAAACCTTGAAAATGACCTTTCCATCCAGCCAACTTTGAAGAATAACTGGAGCCTTTCCTCAGCATTTATCAAGTTTCAAGGAGCGCTTCAATATAGAATCTGGGGCACACTGTGCAATAAAAAACTCTGAAACAGACAGAGATTCAGCATTTGTCTACCCAGCCACTTATGCTGATAGACAATAGAGTTTTAGTTATATTCCTATGAAGTCATGTTCAATACATACATGAAGTGCATTCTCCTATCAGTTTATTTCCAGAAAAAGGAAAAATTCTCCAGGTCCACTGTGGCCAGTCATGTTTTTCAAAGCATGACAAAACCTGGGAATTAGATTTTCCCGGGTTGTGTTCTGTTCCCCCAAATTGGGTTGCCCCGCTGTGTGAAACCCCCCTGACCTCGCCCAACAGGAGGCGTTTGAGCTGTGTACACCCTTTGGCAAGCGGCTCTATGAATGGCTGGGACGGTAGCGCACGCACACCACCAGGGATGCAGGTGATGCAGCAGGGTGTGCTCCCCATTGACAACCATGAGAACTGTTTGCCAAATGACATAGAGGCTGATTCATCATTAGTGGCAGGTAGCGACAGATGAGCGTCTGTAGCAGGCATTTTCAGAGCGCCCACTAGTAGTCGCGGTGCTCGGCCATGAGTCGTTACTTTATAGCGACTCAGTCGCTGCTCAGTAATGTTGAATACATTGTGAGGAGTCGCTATTTGACCAGTACAGCGCTGTATGGGAGCGCATGTTAGCGACTGCTCATAGCGACCGACTCACACCATATTCAGCATAAAAACAGCCTCACAAATCTCTGGCGCTGTAAAATACTTGTTTGAAGCCCAGAGCACAGGAGGCGGTGTGTTTAAAGTGTGTTTTCAAGCATCTATCAACCAGTAACAAAGCGAAAACATATGGAATTACATTGTAACAACATTGTAACATGAACACTTTAATGCCAGACCTGTAATGTCATTTCTGAGGAAATATATAAAAAATGAAAAAAATTAAGAAAAAACTGCTATTTCAATGCCAGAAGAGGTCAAAGAATTATTTGTGATTTTTTGGGGAAAAAAAAAAAACGTTTAAAGAGAAGAAAAGGTTCGTCCATTGAAATGTATGGGAGAGCGCCAGGTAGAGGTCATACCTGGCGCTGTGCAAGGCTGAACGCTGGCGCTGTTCGCTGAGGCTGTGAAAATGATGAATCAGACGCTACATGGCGCTATCCCAGTCGCTAAATAGATTCTGCTTGATAAATGTGTAATTGCGTGCCGTGTCCGGCATTCACCAGTCGCTACCTGTGGCTACCTCTCATTAACCAGCCACTACCTGACGCTATCCCTTCCTAAATAAGGGTCATAGTCAATGCACATGGCTCTGATTGGAAAGGAGCCTGTGCGTGCAACGTTGGAGCGGAGAAAGGTGAGTGTTTAGGGGCGCCCCAGGGGGTTTCACACATCAGGGCATCTCGACTTGGGGGAAGCCTGGCAACGGGTGGGTTTTCTTCCACTTTAAGGGAAACTGTTACCCCCCCCCCCCCCCAGGGTAGTTTTATTACTTTAGTGGATGTCATGAATCAAGGAGGTTTTATGCCTTAATCCAGACCGGATTGTGATCGTACTACAAACGATCCTTACACACAGATGTTTTTGGGGACCTGGCCCTACTATACAGCAATAAAGTCACACTGGTAGCGATGGGCAAGCACACAGGGCACAAGCTTTAGCATATACACAATGTCTCTTCTAAAGGCTAGGAAGTTAGCACACAGAAGTTCACTTTATAAATTTTTAAGATTTAATTCACCCGTAAGGGGCAGTGCATGTAAGACAAAGATGTACAATAAAAATAACAGACATACAATAGATGGCAATATGCTTATAAAATAAAAAGGAGATAACAGATCGTTACCTTTTGAAGATAATGTCTTGTGAGGAGACGCACAGAGAGTAATGTGACAACACGCCTGCTTATCGGAAGCAGTCTCCTGGCATGCCATCTCTAAATGTGGTACCTCTCTCATTTTTAAGCTCATTTTTGGGGCGGGCAGAATGCTGTATGCAACCAATCATGTGTCGGGGGGGGTTTCATTGCACAAGATATGATTTAACATTCTTTTGAAGCGAGATGAGCTGCAATGTTTATCAAGTGTCTCGTTTGCTGATTTGTAGCGAACGTGTGTCAATTACCCCCCCTGGGGAACCGTGTTTTGCCTTTTGCCAGAGAACCTATTTGGCTTGTAGCTGCTGATTACCCCATGGGGTGTTTTGCCTTTTGCCAGGAAACCTACTTGTATGTAAATGGCTCTTTGTACTAGCAGTTCTAAGGAATGCGTTGACAAGCATTTATTTCATGTCTTATGACATCCCAATATATATTTCATATCGCATCACATCTATGTCATATCTTATCACATCCCCCCATTTTCAAAATGACGCCTGGCTTAGCGTAATGCGGTAAGCCACGCGTCAAACTTTAATTTTCCCCTTGGCGGGAGAGACCATCTGCATTTTGATGACGGCTTCCCTTCCGATGTTGGATTGTAAAGTTATACTGCTGAAGAATTAGGCTCCAGCGCAGCAATTTGCCATTTTCCCCAGCAACCCGGTGTAGCCAGCTCAGAGGATTGTGGTCCGTAACCACTGTGAACTCCCGACCATAAAGATAATGCTGCAGTTTTTGTAGGCTCCAAACAATCGATAAACACTCCCGTTCGATTGCAGCATAGGCAACTTCGCGGGGTAGCAGCTTTCGACTGAGGTATAGAACAGGGTGCTCCTCTCCAGCGGCGTTTATTTGGCTCAATACAGCACCCAACCCATAAGCCGAGGCGTCAGTTTGGACCACAAACCGTCGGTTGAAATCTGGGGCCTGTAGAACAGGGGAGCTAGCCAGGGCCTTTTTGAGTTCTGTGAAAGAGCGCTCACAGTCGGTAGTCCAAGCAACACGCCTTGGGAGTTTTTTCTTGGTCAGGTCTGTCAGGGGCTTAGCCAGAGTACTATAGTTAGGGACGAACTTCCTATAGTACCCTGCTGTTCCCAGAAAGGACTGGACCTGTGTCTTGGTCTGAGGCGTGGGCCAGGACAAGATGGCTTCCACCTTCCCAGTCTCCGGCTGTAATGCTCCGCCCCCTACAACATGTCCCAGATATTTCACTTCTGTCATAGCAAACTGACATTTGGTGGGCTTCAGTGTCAGGCCAGCTGCGGTGATCTTCCCCAAGACTGTTGCTACTTGAGTCAGGTGATCCTCCCAGCTAGGGCTGAATATAGCGATGTCATCTAGGTAGGCCACAGCACAGTGTTCTAACCCTTCCAGGAGACCATTAACAACCCTTTGGAAAGTGGCGGGGGCATTCTTCATCCCAAAGGGCATTACATTGCACTCATAGAGGCCAAAGGGGGTGATAAAAGCAGATCGTTCCCTAGCCTCAGTGGTCAGAGGAATCTGCCAGTACCCTCTGCTTAGGTCCATGATTGTTAGATAGCGGGCGGAGGCCAACTTATCCAACAGCTCATCCACCCTCGGCATTGGGTAGGCATCTGGGACTGTAATGGCGTTAAGCCTTCGGTAATCCACACAAAAGCGGGTGGTCCGATCAGGTTTGGGCACTAGTACTACAGGGGCAGCCCATGCACTTTGGGATTTTTGTATCACCCCCAGGGCTAACATTTCATCTATTTCCCTTTTAATGTCGGTTTGGACCTCTGGGGACACCCTGTAAGGTGACTGCCTAATGGGTGGATGGGTTCCAGTGTCCACATGATGGACAGCTAGTTTGGTTAAGCCTGGGATGGCAGTAAAGGTTCCCCGAAAGGGTTCTAACACCCTTGACAGTTCTCCCTGTTGCTTTGGGGTCAGCTGAGGGTTAATCTGGGCCACCTCAAGGGAGTCTGGTTCCTTGGTGGTAGCTAGAGATGAGCGAACTTTTGAAAAATTCGATTCGACTGATTCGCCGAATTTTCCGACAAAAATCGTTTCGACCCGAATAAATTCGCGACGAATCGCTATTAAAAACGGCTATTTCTGAGCCTCCTAGAGCCTCAATAGGGTTGTAAACCATTCTGCCTTGCTGTAACACGCACAGGATGCGTGCTGGGTTAGTTAAATAATACTTTGAATAAATATCACATGCAGATCAGAGGCATCGCTAATAGAATCGCAGAGCGGCACAATTGAATTCAAGAGAGTTGAAGTGGCATCACTATGAGAGGCAGGAGCCCAAACATTGCTTTAAAGAGACACTGGAGTTGGCAGCAGCAGGAGCCCAAAAATTGGATGAATCACACCCTGGAGTTGGCAGAAGCAGCAGCAGGAGCCCAAACATTGGCTGAAAGAGACACTGGGGTTGGCTTCAGGAGCCCAAAAATTGGATGAATCACACCCTGGAGTTGGCAGCAGCAGCAGCAGCAGGAGCCCAAATATACACTGGAGTTGGCTTCAGGAGCCCAAACATTGGATGAATCACACCCTGGAGTTGGCAGCAGCAGCAGCAGGAGCCCAAATATACACTGGAGTTGGCTTCAGGAGCCCAAAAATTGGATGAGTCACACCCTGGAGTTGGCAGAAGTTGGCAGCAGCAGCAGCAGGAGCCCCAACATTACTTTAAAGAGACACTGGGGTTGGCTTCAGGAGCCCAAAAATTGGATGAATCACACCCTGGAGTTGGCAGCAGCAGCAGCAGGAGCCCCAACATTACTTTAAAGAGACACTGGGGTTGGCTTCAGGAGCCCAAAAATTGGATGATTCACACCCTGGAGTTAGCAGCAGCAGCAGCAGGAGCCCAAATATACACTGGGGTTGGCTTCAGGAGCCCAAAAATTGGATGAATCACACCCTGGGAGTTGGCAGCAGCAGGAGCCCAAATATTACTTTAAAGAGACACTGGGGTTGGCTTCAGGAGCCCAAAAATTGGATGAATCACACCCTGGAGTTGGCAGCAGCAGGAGCCCAAATATTACTTTAAAGAGACACTGGGGTTGGCTTCAGGAGCCCAAAAATTGCATGATTCACACCCTGGAGTTGGCAGCAGCAGCAGGAGCCCAAATATACACTGGAGTTGGCTTCAGGAGCCCAAAAATTGGATGAATCACACCCTGGAGTTGGCAGCAGCAGCAGCAGGAGCCCAAATATTACTTTAAAGAGACACTGGGGTTGGCTTCAGGAGCCCAAAAATTGGATGAATCACACCCTGGAGTTGGCAGCAGCAGGAGCCCAAATA
The DNA here is from genome assembly GCA_027917425.1 of Gastrophryne carolinensis. Lineage (NCBI taxonomy): Eukaryota > Metazoa > Chordata > Amphibia > Anura > Microhylidae > Gastrophryne > Gastrophryne carolinensis. The sequence continues at coordinate 269,905,771 of CM051238.1, read as the reverse complement.
TTACTTTAAAGAGACTCTGGGGTTGGCTTCAGGAGCCCAAAAATTGGATGATTCACACCCTGGAGTTGGCAGCAGCAGCAGCAGGAGCCCAAATATACACTGGGGTTGGCTTCAGGAGCCCAAAAATTGGATGAATCACACCCTGGAGTTGGCAGCAGCAGCAGCAGGAGCCCAAATATTACTTTAAAGAGACACTGGGGTTGGCTTCAGGAGCCCAAAAATTGGATGAATCACACCCTGGAGTTGGCAGCAGCAGGAGCCCAAATATTACTTTAAAGAGACACTGGGGTTGGCTTCAGGAGCCCAAAAATTGCATGATTCACACCCTGGAGTTGGCAGCAGCAGCAGCAGGAGCCCAAATATACACTGGAGTTGGCTTCAGGAGCCCAAAAATTGGATGAATCACACCCTGGAGTTGGCAGAAGTTGGCAGCAGCAGCAGCAGGAGCCCAAACATTACTTTAAAGAGACCCTGGGGTTGGCTTCAGGAGCCCAAAAATTGGATGAATCACACCCTGTGGAGAGTCATGTGGAGAAAAAGTAGCTTAGTTAGTAATATCTACATAAAATTATGAATAAACAAATGCAAAAGTATTGCCAAAGTGAAGTTTTGTTTGAGGGTGTGTTTCCACCTTTTAATTAAATCAGAAACAAGAAGGTATCATTGCCTCTGACTAATTAGCCCTCAAAAATTCTTGGAATTTTTAATCTGGAATCATGTCTGATCCGTCTTATCCGAAGAATATTAATAAAAAGTAAGAGTAACGTAAAGGATTTTTTATCAATACTTACTTGTGGTCCGATGCGGAGGAATGTCTGTAACTGGAGAGCAGCGCCTTAAATCTGTTTTGCACGATCCATCTTTCTTTAGTGTAGGTCTGGCCCCGTCATCAATCTACTGGAATACATCAGGCATTGTTGGGAGGAAAGCTTGGATGATCCAAGCGCCATTCATTTCCACGCAGGGCAGTCTCTGGAAAAAAAAAGTCTGTATAAACCAGGGTCTTTTTCATATAAAAACAAATGGTTATTCTTGCTTTTAAACCATATGTTCCACAGATTTACCAGTCATTGTGTCAGCCAATGAAGCAACTTTGTCTCGAAGTGCTGCAAAAGCAGTCCACTGCATCACAAGTGGCATCTGACACCCCCAGTCAACTGTCTGTCTGTTATGCTTTGGGTTCAGCTCCACTATCCATTGATGAAGATCTGATAATCATAAAATTCAGCAGCTACTGCCCAGCCAAGAAGTGGAGGAGACACTCGCCTCTTCTTCCACTAGCCGGCAATTAGTGATGAGGAGAGTGTCGTGGGAGGAGGTGTTGCAAGCCGAGGTAGTGGAAGAGGGTCCCTGGAGTCTGCGGCGGTGGCGGCGGCAGCAGCAGCAGATTATTGCGGACTGTTGTTCGGAAAAATCAGCTACTCAGCGATGTGGCAGTGTTTCATGCAGCATCCTGGGGAGAAAAAGTAGGTTAGTTAGTGTATATACATAAAATTATGAATAGACAAATGCAATAGTATTGCCAAAGTGAAGTTTTGTTTGAGGGTGTGTTTCCACCTTGTAATTAAATCAGAAACAACTAGCTATCATTTGCCTCTGAATAATTAGCCCTCAAAAATTCTTGGAATTTTTAATCTTGATGTCTGAGGGATTTCTCCTCTCAGACAGCGTCACCATAAGTCCAGCCTGCTGCATTACACTTGGAAGAACATCTTGTTTGCGCTGCGACAAGGAAGCCAAAGTCATGCGTCCTCACATGGCACACGTGTTCAGTCTAGTTTTTAAGTCTTGCCCCCATCTGAAAGAACAACAGGAAAGAAAGTTAGCATGCACTTCTGGCACTCCTACACCACCAAGCACAACCCTATTGAGCCTCAGCGTCACAACGGTGTACCCCACCATAGTCTGATTTGCGATGTTTCCACCCGTTGGAATTCCACCCTCCATATGCAGGATCCACTATAGCAGTGGTCCCCAACCCTGTCCTCAAGGCCCACCAACAGGCCAGGTTTTGCAGATCTCCACAAAGATGCACAGGTGGAGTAATTAGTGCAGCTGCAGAGCAATAGAGCTGGCTATTTGGAGATCCAAAAAACATGACATGTTGGTGGGCCTTGAGGACAGGGTTGAGGACCACTGCACTATAGGAACAGAGAAAAGCCATCACGGATTTCTGGATGATCCAAACGGATAGGGGGACACCTGTGTAAATTCAATGTAAACCATTGGCAGCTCATACGTGACACCGACCGTTTGCTCAGGCCCTTTGAGGAAGCTACGTTATTAGTCAGTTGCCAGGACTATGAGATGAACGATGAGATTCCACTGCTTCATGTACTACAACACATGTTGGAAACCATGGCTGGTCAGGGCACTGGAGACATGGCACATACATTTCACAGCCACATGAAGCCTGTGGGGGCTGAAGTGGAGGAGGAGGAGGGGGTGGGGCAAAGCAAACCACAGTTTAGGTTTCACAAAATGACCATTTTATCTAGTCATCTGACAGAAGAGGAGGAGCAGGAGCAGCCACAGGAGCTAGAGGGTTGTGAGTAAGGTGAGACAGAGGACCCAGACACACCGTGGCAGTTTACAGTGGAGATGGAGACAGGTAGTCCCTCCGAGTCATTTGCACAAATGGCACGATGCATGCTCACATGCTTGCGTACTAGTGAGCGCAGAATTGTCTCCATTTGTCAGCGGGAAGACTTCTGGCTCTCCAACTTATTGGACCCTCGCTTCCGGCACAAAATGGGGGCATTTTTTACGCCCACTGAGAGGGAGGACAAACTGACCTACTACAGAGACATCCCACGTAGTCAGTTGGGCGATGTCTATCTGCGCCATGGCCCATACTCCCGCAGGTCTGACTCGGGGGGACCTCTGCGATCACCTTCCACTGCCATGGCTGCTGGGGGGGTGGAAGGAGCAGCAGCAGCAGCTCCATCAGCAGCAGCCTCAGTCTTCAGTCGCTAGTGAGTAGCTTTCTACACCCGCATAGTGAGTCTATTCATGAGCAGCAGGAAGACCTGGAGCTGGACCTCAAACAGCAGGTCATGTCATACCTTGACATGACCATGCCAACACACCTTCAAGATCCACTGGATTTGCTGGGAAGCCAAACTTGACTTGTGCCCGCAACTAGCAGAGTTTGCCCTGGAAAAGCTGTACTGGCCGGACAGTAGTTGATTTAGATGGCAACTGGGCTGCTCTATATAACGAAGCAAAATGGCAAATTTACCTCACTATATGAGCTATTGCCCCTCAGATTTACACAGGGGCTGCTCTATATTATGCTGCAAAGTGGCAAATTTACCTCACAATATAAGCTATTGCCCCTCAGATTTACACAGGGCCTGCTCTATATTATGCTGCAAAATGGCAAATTAACCTCACAATATAAGCTATTGCCCCTCAGATTTACACAGGGCCTGCTCTATATAACGAAGCAAAATGGCAAATTTACCTCACTATATAAGCTATTGCCCCTCAGATTTACACAGGGGCTGCTCTATATTATGCTGCAAAATGGCAAATTAACCTCACAATATAAGCTATTGCAGCTCTATATAAATAAAAATAAATAAATAAAAAAAGGGCCTGTAGAAGCTTATTTAGTATAACAGATAGGGTGACATGTGCTGGTTTGGGATGCCCATATGGGCTAGTGTTTTGGCAGCAGTACAAAAACCAATGCAAAATGCAATAGCTTAATAAAGCTGATGCTGATCAACGCTTATTTAGTATAACAGATGGGGTGCAACATGCAGGTTTGGGATGCCCTGCGGCCTGGTGTATTTAAAGCAGACCAAAACCAATTCAAAATGCAATAACTTAATAAAGCTGAGGCTGTAGATGCTTATTTAGTATAAACAGGTAGGGTGCAAGGTGCAGCTTTGGGGTGCCCTGCGGCCTGGTTAAATGAAAGCAGTCAAAAAGGAAGTGCAAACTGAAGTAGCTTAATGAAGCTGATGCTGATCAACGCTTATGTTGTATACCAGATAGGGTGCAAGGTGCAGCTTTGGGGTGCCCTGCGGCCTGGTTTATTAAAATCAGTCAAAAACAAGTGCAAACTGAAGTAGCCTGATCAACGCTTATGTTGTATAACAGATAGGTTTAAAATAGCATGTGCCTTGGGATGCCCGTGTGGCCTGTTATATTTCAAGCTGAACAAAAAGTAACAATAATCCAAGTATGAGACATCATTTTGACCTTCTTCACAGCGCCATACTTTGAAAAAAAAAAATTAATTTCATGCCGATCAATCCAAAGGTCAATGCCCCTAACAAAAATAGTGTTCGGCATAAGTTTTCCTTCTGGAAGGACGTAACCTTTAGTTTACATGGTTGGGGTAGGTTATCTTACAAATTGGGATACCCCAGGCAGCAGTGTCATTGAAAGAGACAGATTGTAATGCAGGCCATACGCAAGCAGAGAAACTCAGGCTGCAACAGGCCTATTTAGTTTACATGGTTGGGGTAGGTTATCTTACAAATTGGGATACCCCACTGTATATGAAACCGAATATAAATGCACACCCAAAAGTGGACACTCAGCCTCCAAGAGGCCTGCTTAGTTTAAATAAGAGAGCTGCTTAGTATGGTAGGTAGGTTATGTTATGTTACAGAATGGGATGCCCCAAGCAGACTTGAGATCAGTATATATGCACACAGCAGCAGTGTGTTAGCAGGCTCATACAGGCCAAATTTCTTTAAATAAATGTGCAGCTTACAGTAAATGCAGAGGCTAATGGTATGTTACAGAATGGGATGCCCCAAAGCTGACTTGAGATCAGTATATATGCACACAGCAGCAGTGTGTTAGCAGGCTCATACAGGCCAAATTTCTTTAAATAACTGTGCAGCTTACAGTTAATGCAGAGGCTAATGGTATGTTACAGAATGGGATGCCCCAAGCTGACTTGAGATCAGTATATATGCACACAGCAGCAGTGTGTTAGCAGGCTCATACAGGCCAAATTTCTTTAAATAAATGTGCAGCTTACAGTAAATGCAGAGGCTAATGGTATGTTACAGAATGGGATGCCCCAAAGCTGACTTGAGATCAGTATATATGCACACAGCAGCAGTGTGTTAGCAGGCTCATACAGGCCAAATTTCTTTAAATAACTGTGCAGCTTACAGTTAATGCAGAGGCTAATGGTATGTTACAGAATGGGACGCCCCAAGCTGACTTGAGATCAGTATATATGCACACAGCAGCAGTGTGTTAGCAGGCTCATACAGGCCAAATTTCTTTAAATAAATGTGCAGCTTACAGTAAATGCAGAGACTAATGGTATGTTACAGAATGGGATGCCCCAAAGCTGACTTGAGATCAGTATATATGCACACAGCAGCAGTGTGTTAGCAGGCTCATACAGGCCAAATTTCTTTAAATAACTGTGCAGCTTACAGTTAATGCAGAGGCTAATGGTATGTTACAGAATGGGATGCCCCAAGCAGACTTGAGATCAGTATATATGCACACAGCAGCAGTGTGTTAGCAGGCTCATACAGGCCAAATTTCTTTAAATAACTGTGCAGCTTACAGTTAATGCAGAGGCTAATGGTATGTTACAGAATGGGATGCCCCAAGCAGACTTGAGATCAGTATATATGCACACAGCAGCAGTGTGTTAGCAGGCTCATACAGGCCAAATTTCTTTAAATAAATGTGCAGCTTACAGTAAATGCAGAGGCTAATGGTATGTTACAGAATGGGATGCCCCAAAGCTGACTTGAGATCAGTATATATGCACACAGCAGCAGTGTGTTAGCAGGCTCATACAGGCCAAATTTCTTTAAATAACTGTGCAGCTTACAGTTAATGCAGAGGCTAATGGTATGTTACAGAATGGGATGCCCCAAGCAGACTTGAGATCAGTATATATGCACACAGCAGCAGTGTGTTAGCAGGCTCATACAGGCCAAATTTCTTTAAATAAATGTGCAGCTTACAGTAAATGCAGAGGCTAATGGTATGTTACAGAATGGGATGCCCCAAAGCTGACTTGAGATCAGTATATATGCACACAGCAGCAGTGTGTTAGCAGGCTCATACAGGCCAAATTTCTTTAAATAACTGTGCAGCTTACAGTTAATGCAGAGGCTAATGGTATGTTACAGAATGGGATGCCCCAAGCAGACTTGAGATCAGTATATATGCACACAGCAGCAGTGTGTTAGCAGGCTCATACAGGCCAAATTTCTTTAAATAAATGTGCAGCTTACAGTAAATGCAGAGGCTAATGGTATGTTACAGAATGGGATGCCCCAAAGCTGACTTGAGATCAGTATATATGCACACAGCAGCAGTGTGTTAGCAGGCTCATACAGGCCAAATTTCTTTAAATAACTGTGCAGCTTACAGTTAATGCAGAGGCTAATGGTATGTTACAGAATGGGATGCCCCAAGCAGACTTGAGATCAGTATATATGCACACAGCAGCAGTGTGTTAGCAGGCTCATACAGGCCAAATTTCTTTAAATAACTGTGCAGCTTACAGTTAATGCAGAGGCTAATGGTATGTTACAGAATGGGATGCCCCAAGCAGACTTGAGATCAGTATATATGCACACAGCAGCAGTGTGTTAGCAGGCTCATACAGGCCAAATTTCTTTAAATAAATGTGCAGCTTACAGTAAATGCAGAGGCTAATGGTATGTTACAGAATGGGATGTCCCAAAAACCAGAGAGCACCTGGCAGGCAGCAGTAAGACTATGCACAGCAAAAGTGTCTTTATCATGCCTAATTTCAATTAGAATAGGTGCAAATGGTTAGGTTCTTAAATAGAGGCTGGTGTAGTCACAGAATGGGATGCCCTAAAAACCAGCAGTAAGTACACCTGGCAGGGACAAGTTGTGCTATGCCCAGCAAAAGTGTCTTTATCAGGCCTAATTTCAAATATGATAAGAGCAAATGCTTATATGGTCTTAAACAGAGGCTGCTTTAGTCACAGAATGGGATGCCCCAAATAGGAGTGCACCTGGCAGGGTCCAGTAGTGCTTTGCCCAGCAAAAGTGTCTTTATCAGGCTAATTTCAAATATGATAAGAGCAAATGCTTATATGGTCTTAAACAGAGGCTGCTGTAGTCACAGAATGGGATGCCATGGCAGGGACAAGTTGTGCTATGCCCAGCAAAAGTGTCTTTATCAGGCCTAATTTCAAATATGATAAGAGCAAATGCTTATATGGTCTTAAACAGAGGCTGCTTTAGTCACAGAATGGGATGCCCCAACAGGAATCGACCTGGCAGGGTCCAGTAGTGCTTTGCCCAGCAAAAGTGTCTTTATCAGGCCTAATTTCAAATATGATAAGAGCAAATGCTTATATGGTCTTAAACAGAGGCTGCTTTAGTCACAGAATGGGATGCCCCAACAGGAATCGACCTGGCAGGGTCCAGTAGTGCTTTGCCCAGCAAAAGTGTCTTTATCAGGCTAATTTCAAATATGATAAGAGCAAATGCTTATATGGTCTTAAACAGAGGCTGCTTTAGTCACAGAATGGGATGCCCTGGGCAGGAATGGACCTGGCAGGGTACAGTAGTACTTTGCCCAGCAAAAGTGTCTTTATCAGGCCTAATTTCAAATATGATAAGAGCAAATGCTTATATGGTCTTAAACAGAGGCTGCTTTAGTCACAGAATGGGATGCCCTGGGCAGGAATGGACCTGGCAGGGTACAGTAGTGCTTTGCCCAGCAAAAGTGTCTTTATCAGGCCTAATTTCAAATATGATAAGAGCAAATGCTTATATGGTCTTAAACAGAGGCTGCTTTAGTCACAGAATGGGATGCCCTGGGCAGGAATGGACCTGGCAGGGTACAGTAGTGCTTTGCCCAGCAAAAGTGTCTTTATCAGGCTAATTTCAAATATGATAAGAGCAAATGCTTATATGGTCTTAAACAGAGGCTGCTTTAGTCACAGAATGGGATGCCCTGGGCAGGAATGGACCTGGCAGGGTACAGTAGTGCTTTGCCCAGCAAAAGTGTCTTTATCAGGCCTAATTTCAAATATGATAAGAGCAAATGCTTATATGGTCTTAAACAGAGGCTGCTTTAGTCACAGAATGGGATGCCCTGGGCAGGAATGGACCTGGCAGGGTACAGTAGTGCTTTGCCCAGCAAAAGTGTCTTTATCAGGCCTAATTTCAAATATGATAAGAGCAAATGCTTATATGGTCTTAAACAGAGGCTGCTTTAGTCACAGAATGGGATGCCCTGGGCAGGAATGGACCTGGCAGGGTACAGTAGTGCTTTGCCCAGCAAAAGTGTCTTTATCAGGCCTAATTTCAAATATGATAAGAGCAAATGCTTATATGGTCTTAAACAGAGGCTGCTGTAGTCACAGAATGGGATGCCCTGGGCAGGAATGGACCTGGCAGGGTCCAGTAGTGCTTTGCCCAGCAAAGGTGTCTTTATCAGGCTAATTTCAAATATGATAAGAGCAAATGCTTATATGGTCTTAAACAGAGGCTGCTTTAGTCACAGAATGGGATGCCCTGGGCAGGAATGGACCTGGCAGGGTCCAGTAGTGCTTTGCCCAGCAAAAGTGTCTTTATCAGGCCTAATTTCAAATATGATAAGAGCAAATGCTTATATGGTCTTAAACAGAGGCTGCTTTAGTCACAGAATGGGATGCCCTGGGCAGGAATGGACCTGGCAGGGTACAGTAGTGCTTTGCCCAGCAAAAGTGTCTTTATCAGGCCTAATTTCAAATATGATAAGAGCAAATGCTTATATGGTCTTAAACAGAGGCTGCTTTAGTCACAGAATGGGATGCCCTGGGCAGGAATGGACCTGGCAGGGTACAGTAGTGCTTTGCCCAGCAAAAGTGTCTTTATCAGGCTAATTTCAAATATGATAAGAGCAAATGCTTATATGGTCTTAAACAGAGGCTGCTTTAGTCACAGAATGGGATGCCCTGGGCAGGAATGGACCTGGCAGGGTACAGTAGTGCTTTGCCCAGCAAAAGTGTCTTTATCAGGCCTAATTTCAAATATGATAAGAGCAAATGCTTATATGGTCTTAAACAGAGGCTGCTTTAGTCACAGAATGGGATGCCCTGGGCAGGAATGGACCTGGCAGGGTACAGTAGTGCTTTGCCCAGCAAAAGTGTCTTTATCAGGCTAATTTCAAATATGATAAGAGCAAATGCTTATATGGTCTTAAACAGAGGCTGCTTTAGTCACAGAATGGGATGCCCTGGGCAGGAATGGACCTGGCAGGGTACAGTAGTGCTTTGCCCAGCAAAAGTGTCTTTATCAGGCCTAATTTCAAATATGATAAGAGCAAATGCTTATATGGTCTTAAACAGAGGCTGCTTTAGTCACAGAATGGGATGCCCTGGGCAGGAATGGACCTGGCAGGGTACAGTAGTGCTTTGCCCAGCAAAAGTGTCTTTATCAGGCCTAATTTCAAATACCCTGTTTCCCCGAAAATAAGACATCCTCCGAAAATAAGGCCTAGTGCCTGCTTTCGGAGGATATCGTTATATAAGTCATCCCCCGAAAATTGTATTGTAACCACTAGGGGGCGTAATGACGGGGCACGTAAGGGGGGAGCTCCAGGGAGGTGGAGGAGACGCACGCTGTGCCATATTTCCGGGGAAAAATTAATCTAAGACAGTGTCTTATTTTCGGGGAAACAGGGTATGATAAGAGCAAATGCTTATATGGTCTTAAACAGAGGCTGCTGTAGTCACAGAATGGGATGCCCTGGGCAGGAATGGACCTGGCAGGGTCCAGTAGTGCTTTGCCCAGCAAAAGTGTCTTTATCAGGCTAATTTCAAATATGATAAGAGCAAATGCTTATATGGTCTTAAACAGAGGCTGCTTTAGTCACAGAATGGGATGCCCTGGGCAGGAATGGACCTGGCAGGGTCCAGTAGTGCTTTGCCCAGCAAAAGTGTCTTTATCAGGCCTAATTTCAAATATGATAAGAGCAAATGCTTATATGGTCTTAAACAGAGGCTGCTTTAGTCACAGAATGGGATGCCCTGGGCAGGAATGGACCTGGCAGGGTACAGTAGTGCTTTGCCCAGCAAAAGTGTCTTTATCAGGCCTAATTTCAAATATGATAAGAGCAAATGCTTATATGGTCTTAAACAGAGGCTGCTTTAGTCACAGAATGGGATGCCCTGGGCAGGAATGGACCTGGCAGGGTACAGTAGTGCTTTGCCCAGCAAAAGTGTCTTTATCAGGCTAATTTCAAATATGATAAGAGCAAATGCTTATATGGTCTTAAACAGAGGCTGCTTTAGTCACAGAATGGGATGCCCTGGGCAGGAATGGACCTGGCAGGGTACAGTAGTGCTTTGCCCAGCAAAAGTGTCTTTATCAGGCCTAATTTCAAATATGATAAGAGCAAATGCTTATATGGTCTTAAACAGAGGCTGCTTTAGTCACAGAATGGGATGCCCTGGGCAGGAATGGACCTGGCAGGGTACAGTAGTGCTTTGCCCAGCAAAAGTGTCTTTATCAGGCTAATTTCAAATATGATAAGAGCAAATGCTTATATGGTCTTAAACAGAGGCTGCTTTAGTCACAGAATGGGATGCCCTGGGCAGGAATGGACCTGGCAGGGTACAGTAGTGCTTTGCCCAGCAAAAGTGTCTTTATCAGGCCTAATTTCAAATATGATAAGAGCAAATGCTTATATGGTCTTAAACAGAGGCTGCTTTAGTCACAGAATGGGATGCCCTGGGCAGGAATGGACCTGGCAGGGTACAGTAGTGCTTTGCCCAGCAAAAGTGTCTTTATCAGGCCTAATTTCAAATATGATAAGAGCAAATGCTTATATGGTCTTAAACAGAGGCTGCTGTAGTCACAGAATGGGATGCCCTGGGCAGGAATGGACCTGGCAGGGTCCAGTAGTGCTTTGCCCAGCAAAAGTGTCTTTATCAGGCTAATTTCAAATATGATAAGAGCAAATGCTTATATGGTCTTAAACAGAGGCTGCTTTAGTCACAGAATGGGATGCCCTGGGCAGGAATGGACCTGGCAGGGTCCAGTAGTGCTTTGCCCAGCAAAAGTGTCTTTATCAGGCCTAATTTCAAATATGATAAGAGCAAATGCTTATATGGTCTTAAACAGAGGCTGCTTTAGTCACAGAATGGGATGCCCTGGGCAGGAATGGACCTGGCAGGGTACAGTAGTGCTTTGCCCAGCAAAAGTGTCTTTATCAGGCCTAATTTCAAATATGATAAGAGCAAATGCTTATATGGTCTTAAACAGAGGCTGCTTTAGTCACAGAATGGGATGCCCTGGGCAGGAATGGACCTGGCAGGGTACAGTAGTGCTTTGCCCAGCAAAAGTGTCTTTATCAGGCTAATTTCAAATATGATAAGAGCAAATGCTTATATGGTCTTAAACAGAGGCTGCTTTAGTCACAGAATGGGATGCCCTGGGCAGGAATGGACCTGGCAGGGTACAGTAGTGCTTTGCCCAGCAAAAGTGTCTTTATCAGGCCTAATTTCAAATATGATAAGAGCAAATGCTTATATGGTCTTAAACAGAGGCTGCTTTAGTCACAGAATGGGATGCCCTGGGCAGGAATGGACCTGGCAGGGTACAGTAGTGCTTTGCCCAGCAAAAGTGTCTTTATCAGGCCTAATTTCAAATATGATAAGAGCAAATGCTTATATGGTCTTAAACAGAGGCTGCTTTAGTCACAGAATGGGATGCCCTGGGCAGGAATGGACCTGGCAGGGTACAGTAGTGCTTTGCCCAGCAAAAGTGTCTTTATCAGGCCTAATTTCAAATATGATAAGAGCAAATGCTTATATGGTCTTAAACAGAGGCTGCTGTAGTCACAGAATGGGATGCCCTGGGCAGGAATGGACCTGGCAGGGTCCAGTAGTGCTTTGCCCAGCAAAAGTGTCTTTATCAGGCTAATTTCAAATATGATAAGAGCAAATGCTTATATGGTCTTAAACAGAGGCTGCTTTAGTCACAGAATGGGATGCCCTGGGCAGGAATGGACCTGGCAGGGTACAGTAGTGCTTTGCCCAGCAAAAGTGTCTTTATCAGGCCTAATTTCAAATATGATAAGAGCAAATGCTTATATGGTCTTAAACAGAGGCTGCTGTAGTCACAGAATGGGATGCCCTGGGCAGGAATGGACCTGGCAGGGTCCAGTAGTGCTTTGCCCAGCAAAAGTGTCTTTATCAGGCTAATTTCAAATATGATAAGAGCAAATGCTTATATGGTCTTAAACAGAGGCTGCTTTAGTCACAGAATGGGATGCCCTGGGCAGGAATGGACCTGGCAGGGTACAGTAGTGCTTTGCCCAGCAAAAGTGTCTTTATCAGGCCTAATTTCAAATATGATAAGAGCAAATGCTTATATGGTCTTAAACAGAGGCTGCTTTAGTCACAGAATGGGATGCCCTGGGCAGGAATGGACCTGGCAGGGTACAGTAGTGCTTTGCCCAGCAAAAGTGTCTTTATCAGGCCTAATTTCAAATATGATAAGAGCAAATGCTTATATGGTCTTAAACAGAGGCTGCTTTAGTCACAGAATGGGATGCCCTGGGCAGGAATGGACCTGGCAGGGTCCAGTAGTGCTTTGCCCAGCAAAAGTGTCTTTATCAGGCTAATTTCAAATATGATAAGAGCAAATGCTTATATGGTCTTAAACAGAGGCTGCTGTAGTCACAGAATGGGATGCCCTGGGCAGGAATGGACCTGGCAGGGTCCAGTAGTGCTTTGCCCAGCAAAAGTGTCTTTATCAGGCTAATTTCAAATATGATAAGAGCAAATGCTTATATGGTCTTAAACAGAGGCTGCTTTAGTCACAGAATGGGATGCCTCACAGCAGACTTAAGATCAGTTCAGTATATATGCACAGTTAGTTACTATAAGCAGCCTGAAAACGCTAACAAAGGCTGGATGAAAAAAAAAAAATCTCCCTGTCAGCCAGCTCCGTTTTTCCTACCTTTCCCTGGCTTTCTGTCTGTCTCCTGTCTGTCTCCTGTCTGTCTCCTGCCTGTCTCCTGCCTGTCTCCAGCCTGTCCCTGTCTGTCCCTGCCTGTCTAACTGCCTCAGCTACACAGCGTTCTGTCTGTCACGAATGCAATAGAGAAATGAGGAAAAGCAAGATGGCCGCCGTTAAATACCGCTGTGTGACGTCACCGGGCTTGCTGGCTGCTGATAGGCTGCATGTGACTGCCCCAGCTTGCACTGGCGCGGGATAGATGTCCAGACATGTCCCGTCCGCCATCTTAGAATGCCTGTAAATGTAAATGAATGGATGTTAAAGGAAAACTTCGAGTGATCGAATCGCGGGGAAATTCGGATTCGATCCGAATCGAATTTTTCCTGAAATTCGGATCGAATCCGGGTTCGTCCGGATCGATTCGCTCATCCCTAGTGGTAGCCAAGAGATCAATTAGGGGTTCTATCTCCCCCTCTGGGAGCTGACTGCAGATTGGGAGGGCAATTGTGGCCCTGTCATGATGAGCCTTGATCATGTTGACATGATACACCTTAAGACGCTTGCCCTGGTCATCCAGAGCTACCACATAGGTTACATCATTGAGCTTTCTTTGTATGGTGTATGGTCCCTCCCATGCAGCCTGCAGCTTGTTCTGCAGCATAGGGACCAACACCCATACTTTCTGGCCTGCCTCATATACCCTCTCCCGGGCAGTACGGTCATACCACCGTTTTTGGGAGGCTTGAGCCTGGGTAAGATTCTCTCGCACCAGCCCCACTAGGGTATCCATTTTCTCCCGGAGTCTCAGGACATATTCCACAACTGATACTCCTGGACCCATGTTCTGCCCCTCCCAAGCCTCTCTAATGAGATCAAGGGGTCCTCTAACGCGCCGCCCATACAAAAGCTCAAACGGGGAAAATCCAGTAGATGATTGGGGCACCTCCCGGTAGGCAAAGAGCAGGTGAGGCAGATATCTTTCCCAGTCCCTACCTTGAGATTCCACAAATACTTTGAGCATTTGTTTCAAAGTGCCATTGAATCGTTCGCATAGGCCATTGGTCTGGGGATGGTAGGGGCTTGCCAAGATATGTGTCACCTGCATTTTCTGACAGAGGCACTGCATCAGATGAGACACAAACTGCGTGCCATGATCAGTGAGCATCTCACGGGGAAATCCAACTCGTGAAAAAATGCTCACTAATGCATCTGCCACCTTGTCTGCTCTGATGGAGCTTAGGGCTACTGCCTCTGGGTATCGGGTGGCATAGTCCACTACGGTGAGGATGAACCTTTTCCCAGAACTGCTTGGGATTGCTAAGGGCCCAATGATGTCCACTGCTACCCTCTGGAAAGGCTCTTCAATAATGGGTAAAGGTCTCAAGGGGGCCTTGCTGGTGTCTCCCGTCTTGCCAACTCGCTGGCACACCACACAGGACCGGCAATAATTGGCAATGTCAGAACCCATGTGTGGCCAGTAAAAGTTGTGGATGAGACGGGCTTTAGTTTTCTGTACCCCTAGGTGGCCGGCAAGCGGGATCTCATGAGCGATTTGCAACAGATGTTCCCGGTACTTGTGGGGTACTATCACCTGTCGGTCAGTCAATTCTTGGTCAGATGGTTCAGAGGGGATCGCCTCTCTGTACAATCTACCTTGTTCCCAATACACCCTCACCCTCCCATCTCCCTCTGGAGACCTATCTGCCAGATCCCTGAGTTCCTGCAGACTGGTATCAGTTTTGACAGCCTCAGTGAATTCAGAGCTATCTGTGACAGGCACCAGAGGAAAAATAGAGGGGCCGGGTTCCAACCCTTCAGCAGTGGGGGGGGGGTGTAGTCCCTGCTCATTATTATTTTGAGGAGGCTGTGCCTCGGCAGTGGTGCACAGCGGCCGAGTAGAGGAGTAACGGTGTCCGCTGCGGGTCACCACTGCAGCAGAGGGGTTGCCTTCAGTGTACATTGCATCACATACATTTGTTATATGCTGATCACCATACTTCTTAGTGAGACCTCGATCAGACCTCAGCTCATAGGACTCACTAGAATCATGTCTCGGTACGCAGTCAATTATTTTGGAATTCCTCAAGGCCATTGAGTCCGTCACCAGTTCTTTGGAGGGGTCCTGAGTCACCGGTAGGGGCTCATAACGGGCTACCAATCGCCCCAGGTCAGTGCCCAAAAGCACATTGGTCGGGATGTTCTCTGTGACCCCAACCTCTCTTATGCCCCACCCAGCCCCCCAGTCTAGGAAGACACAGGCCGTGGGAACTGAAGGGTTCAAGTCTCCAACCCCCTTGACTGCCATGGTCCGGCCTGGAATCAGATCTTCAGGGCTTATTAGCTCAGGACGGACCAACGTAACCTCAGATCCAGTGTCTCGTAACCCAGTGGTAACGGTTTTTCCCACAATGACAGGTTGCAAGTTCTCAGAAAGGTTACCTGTTGTCTTGGAGGCACACAGAACTGAAGAGGCACACAGAACTGAAGAGGCCCCACCATTGTCCCTATTGGTGGGGGCTGTTTTCTTGTTTTCTGGGCACGTCATGCTGAGATGCCCCACCTGGTTGCAAATATAGCATCTCCGTGGCACTACAGCTGATGGCGGGTATCCTGAAGTTTACCGCAAGCGTTTCCGGACCCTGCAGCGTGGCCCTGCTGACAGCTACATGGACCTTGTTTTTAATCTGCGTGCTGCGTTTCAGCAGTGGCTAAAAGGACTGTCTGTGGATACTTTTGTCACCCTACAGGAGCTCATGATTAAAGATCAGTTCCTCCACACATGTCCTGTGGATGTCAGACAGTTTGTCTTGGATCGGGCCCCCAAGACAGCAGCCGAAGCAGCTGAGATTGCAGATGCCTATGCTGCCAACCGGATTTGTGATCGTACTACAAACGATCCTTACACACAGATGTTTTTGGGGACCTGGCCCTACTATACAGCAATAAAGTCACACTGGTAGCGATGGGCAAGCACACAGGGCACAAGCTTTAGCATATACACAATGTCTCTTCTAAAGGCTAGGAAGTTAGCACACAGAAGTTCACTTTATAAATTTTTAAGATTTAATTCACCCGTAAGGGGCAGTGCATGTAAGACAAAGATGTACAATAAAAATAACAGACATACAATAGATGGCAATATGCTTATAAAATAAAAAGGAGATAACAGATCGTTACCTTTTGAAGATAATGTCTTGTGAGGAGACGCACAGAGAGTAATGTGACAACACGCCTGCTTATCGGAAGCAGTCTCCTGGCATGCCATCTCTAAATGTGGTACCTCTCTCATTTTTAAGCTCATTTTTGGGGCGGGCAGAATGCTGTATGCAGCCAATCATGTGTCGGGGGGGGTTTCATTGCACAAGATATGATTTAACATTCTTTTGAAGCGAGATGAGCTGCAATGTTTATCAAGTGTCTCGTTTGCTGATTTGTAGCGAACGTGTGTCAATTACCCCCCCTGGGGAACCGTGTTTTGCCTTTTGCCAGAGAACCTATTTGGCTTGTAGCTGCTGATTACCCCATGGGGTGTTTTGCCTTTTGCCAGGAAACCTACTTGTATGTAAATGGCTCTTTGTACTAGCAGTTCTAAGGAATGCGTTGACAAGCATTTATTTCATGTCTTATGACATCCCAATATATATTTCATATCGCATCACATCTATGTCATATCTTATCACAGTGGAATATTGAGAAAGAGCACGAAAGCAGCTGAATGCCAGACAGAGATGTGATGTAAAATGACACATGCAGCCCATTGTTTATGTGACAATGTAATGAAGATAAAAGGCTTTTGTAAATGTCATGAATGATTCAAGTTCCTTTTGTGTAAATCCTTTGGTACCAGCTAAAACTTTCCAGGCTGGTGGCTGCAGTAATAAAATATATTGTCTCCAACATAGAACGGTATCTAATCCACCTGGTGATTTGTTTGGCAGGATGTACGTCTCTACTTACACTGCCGGACAGCTAGGAATCAGGAGAAAAAATTCATTTCATGAGAAAAACGCCTGAGAATTTCACTGTTGATAAAGCACCAGATAAAAGGACAATTAAAATCAATGGCACCTTTTAGTTCTGAGAAAAGTAGTAAACTTTTTACTCCTTTTTACACTGTGGTAAAAAGTGCCATTGACTTTCATTGTCTTCATGTCTGATGATTCATCAACAGTGACATTCTCAGACTTTTTTCTCAGGAAGTGATTTTTTTTTTACTATCATGAGATTTTTTTCAACTCTTGATGTTGGGACTGAGAACTGAACAGGCCTGAAACCAGTAAGTAACGGCCCGAGGGATCTCGCCTGCAGGCTCACATGTAGATGCTGTTTATTTTTAATTGCCTAGACTGACCCTTTACCAACATAAAATGCAACACAAAGTAGCAAGAGTTTGTAAAGTGTAAATAAAATAATACATACTTTTCCAAATTAAGTAAAATGGTGTGCATATGTATTCATATGCATTCAGCCTCCTGAAAAAAATCCAGTGTGACCAATTACCTTCACCTAATTAATAAAATTCACCTGTATGTAACTTTACATGTAAACAAACAACATCATGAAATCCAAGGCACACACCAGACAGCTCAGGGATAAAGTTGTAGCAAAGGGTTAGGTTAAGTAGTTAAAGGAATGCAGCAGCGAAAGACAATTATTAGCCCCTTGTGTTTGGCTGACGTTTTTAAATCGTAGTAGTTGCTGAGAAATCGAGCTTTACAGTTTCGCCTTATGATTTGATTTCTGAAAATGGGGCGTGGTCCTTGGAGCTGTGATGCTGCAACATAAACTGGCTATGCCCCTCCCTCTCCCCCTGTGGCTAGTGTACTTATACATTGGTTAGAATTAGTTGTTACCCACCAGCAAAGTCATTTCTAATCTACAGAGCACTGTTTAATCTATATTCAGTAAATGGAAGGCGTTCACAACTGACAACCATGGCCTACATTCTGTAGGGTCACATTTACCCACAATAACTGTTTACAGAATAGACTAATGACATTTTTGCCCTAGTACCATGTGTATGACCTCAGTAATGTACAAATAGCCTCTTTAAATAGGATACCTGATGTATATATAAGATGTCCTACTTCTTAATGCTTGGGACATCCCATTGTATGAAGGTCCTGCAGACAGCTAATTAAAACAAGCCCGGGGGGGCATCCAGAATGCTGGAGCCCCCCCCTGCACATAACCCCCCCCCCCAGAATGCCCGTAATTGAGTGGGCGGTCACGGGGGCAGATCGTTCCGGTAGCCGGCGCTGAGGATGCAAGCATAGCCCACGTGACTGCTGGGCGGCAAATCGCGGGACTCCTTTCCCAGGGTTGGCTCATAGTGAAGATGAGGATTGTGGGCATTCTGGGGGGTTAGGTGCGGGGGGGACTCCAGCAATTTGGATGCCCCCCCAACTTGTTTTGAATAGCTGACTGTGGAACCAACACCCATTAAAGAAAAAACTGGCGTTGGTCCGATTTAAGTTCTTGAGTAGCGAGGAGAGAACCTGTTACCATATCTAGTAGATTTTGTTATTGAAACCCTGTACCAGCAGGAGAAGAGTAAAGAGCCTTAATCCACTTCAACAGGCTCTCCCGGAAGCCCAATTTATGTAGAACAAATTGCAGGTACTCCCAGGACAACGTGTTGAAAGCCTTTTGTATATCTGATGACAACAAAAAGGCTGGAACTTGCCTTTTTCTTGTTTGTAGGATAAGCTATAGTACTCTTCTCACATTATCACCAGCTTACGGGGAACAGATCCCGTTTTGGTCTCTGTGAATTCATTGGTTTAAAAAGTTGAGCCTGATAGACAAAATTAACTGGCCTGGTTCTCCATATCCTCTGACTTGAGCAAAGCAGTGTCCAGGTCAATTCTGGTATTTTTTATATATATTATCAATGGATTCCAGAACTGTGATCACATCCTCTACTTCTATTTCGGCGGTACAGCCGCCCAGATCATTGATTTGCTGGTTTGCCTCTAACTTTGCATTAGCTATTCAGAGTTCATTGTGGAGTAGCACTTTAATTTTAATCAGGAGGTTTGCATCTCTATGAGGGGGAGAGAAACATCCCAGTGGGGTGCTGGCTGTGCTGTCTCTGCTAAGGGAGGATGAGCAGTGCTTGGATCCCTGGTCTGGGTCTCACTAGGCCAATTAGTTATTGCCAAGACTGTCATCTTCCGAATAGAAGGTCAGACCTTGACAGACTTTGACAGGAAGCTCGACTTTGGCTGAGGGGATCCTAGGAGAGGAATTACTCTATTTGTAATAATCAAAGGGGTATTTTATTAACCATTCATTGCCTAGTGAAACATGACTTAGCCCTGGAAGGGCAACTTTTAAATGATGTATGTTTATTGGTTCAATTTGAGTTACAAAGGGCGGGATTTATATGCATCAAGGACGGTTGTAGCTGCTGTTATAACTTTTAGTTTTATGGATTGCCCAAGCTGATCTGTTACTGGATTTTAACCTAAAATGACCTGTTGGCATATAACATTACTGTTACAAAATAAATGTTATGATTTAGAATCCTTAAAGTAGACCCCCTCCCCCCCAGGCATCCCAAATGATGCTCAGGTTGGTGCTCCATAGTTGCTCTTAGATTCCTTGTGATCACCAGCAGCCAATAGGGTTTGTCAGGCACAAATAGATGGTGCATGCATGCCCTACCAAATAACCTTATTTGTCCCCAGAGCAGAATATGCAGCAGCCACAGGAATGTTGATAGGTGGGTATTTTACAAATTTATTGAAAAAGCATCAAAGATTTCAAAATAATGTTCTGCAGCACAGTTTATTGGACCAATTAAATGTACAGTTTATTGTCCTTACATCTGTGGGGAATTTTCTGCTGACCTTTTAGTACAATAAAATAATACAGGCACACCTTCTTCCAGTGTAACTTCCCATGGTATTACAATGCCTACAATGCTCTTTTCCTGCCAGATCCACTTTTATGATCTTGTTCCCCATCACACAGCTTTCATACTGCTACATGCACAATAACTGGTACAGATGTCTGTGTACAGAAAGGGATGCTGAAACTGGTACTGACACCTTGCTGTGTAGGCAGATAATAATAATTAACTATATAAATCATTCATTGTTTTCCACTGGGTGCAACTTAAAAACAATAGTGAATAAAAGAGTATTTATAGATTCATTTCCTGTTTTACAGACATAAAACCTGCCATATCATCACTCAGGGTGGATGTTGCTGTTTAAAGTGGACCAAAACCCACATTTTAACTAGTATCCCCTGAATTGCTCCCGCCATGAGGAGAACCTTTTGCCAATTTTCACTGCTCCTGCTTCACTCTAATCCCATATAATGGCGTCTGTTTTAGCTGTAAAGCTCCACCTCCTCCATTCATTGCCATTGTTGTGTGTGGCAATGTAATGACTGATCCCCTGCCATCTTACAGAGAGGGACAGAGGTCTACACCATAAGAAGGGAGTATCGGTGGCAGGGGCTCTGGCCAAATATATTTCACAAGTTCAGTGGATTTTGGTCCACTTTAACCTGTAATCAGACAGACCAACTGCCATCTGAAATTTTAGCTACATATCTGTTTAACATTTGCTGATATTAAAGCGGAACTACAGTAAAGAATAAGTGTAGCTTGCGAATCGCCCCCTTAATAAGAAACTGGGTGGCGAGATACTCACCACTTCCAGGCCTCTTCTGCACCGGCCCTGGTGCAGCCAATCAGCCTCACGGCCAGCGCTGATCAGATCACCCACTGGCCGTGTTGATAAGTTACTTCTGGGTACACTCCCCCATGACCGGGAGCAGCTTATCAGTACAGACAAAAAATGAGCCCATCAGCGCTGGTCGCGATTCTGACCGCTGCAGAAGAGCCTGGAAGTGGTGAGTATACCGGCCCATGTCATGCTGACCCGCTGCTAATTAGTACTGCTGAACTACACTCATTTTTTACTGTAGTTCCGCTTTAAAAGATATGTCGTTGAAAAATCATATGTATTTCCTATAGTCCTTGAGTTGATCATGAAGTCTTTGGTCCATCCTTACGGTGTGTGCATTTGGCCAAACTATATCATGAGGTTGCTGTTTGGGCCTTGGTAAAGATCTGTCACAGTGACACCCAATGAGTATTTCGGGGTAATCCAAATGTTATGGCAAGGCAAAACTCACTTTGTTCCTTGCAAAACTGCTTTACTACACTGAGCCTGGAGTGCGTCATTATGAAGAAGTCCAAATATCAAATTATAAGGAGCCTTCATTTCCCAGTAAAAATGCCTTTTTTATTCATTCTGAACCAGGTGTTTCATCCATTTAAAGTGGACCAACACCCACGGGTGAATGGCCGGCGCGGGCACACGCGCGTCAAGAGGGACGCGCGGGAGGCGGCGGCGGAGGAGCCACTTGTCCGCGGCTTGTCCGTCGGCGCTGGGAGCGGGGAGAGGTGAGTTTTTCTGGGGGTTCGGGGGGGTTCACACAGCGGGGCACCCCGATCGGGGGTGCCCCACCGAAGTGGACCAAGACCCAGGATAGTCAAAATCCTGGGTGTTGGTCCACTTTAAAGGAGAGTCATAGAAATGCAATATAATTCCAGTATCAGAGCTTGGAATACATAGTCCAGTACGAGTACATGGCAGAAGTCATAGTGCCCCCATCATGCTGTAACTGGCAGGCGCTCACATGCAGGGTCCCCAGGCATACACATCAATCCATCCCATCCAGTATCCATCATACTATCTGCACCCACCAATCAGATTCACTCCAAACACTTGTACATGAAAATGGAGAAATGACCGGGTGCTCAATGTGGCATTTATCTGGCTGGGTGAGCGAGTCCCATTCACCTTAACCCATGAGGGGATCCCGACAATCGCCCCTTAATGGCAACCTTACTTACTCACCCCCACCATGATGACCAGACCCAGTGACTCTTGCAGGAGGTAAAGCATTTTATACTGAATTTGTCCCCACAGAGTTTGTCAGTGATGTCGCCCCGGGCTGTGGGGGAAGGGAAGGGAGGAAGAAGCTGGTGGTGGCACTAAGTGATTCATTATTCTGGGATGGTAATGAGAGATGGACAATGGTGCTCAAGTCACCATTTTGTGTTCCCAGATACGATGGTGCCTGTGGGATGTAATGGATGGTGCCCAAAATCTAACAGTATTGGTTATCAGACAATGGAGGCAGCTCCTACCATTACTGTGAACTCTACCAAGCCCCCTTCTGTCACAGGTACGGAAGCAGCTGGCTCCCAGGCTGTGCGTCTCCCCTCTCCCTCTGTTGCTAGGCAACACTGGAGCCTAGACCAGCATCCCAGACACTAATACACATGCACTCACTCCGAAAGTGCACGCTCCCAAAGTGCATGCATGGACTCCCAAACATACATGTGTGCATGTGCACTCCCAAACACGCACACTTGTACTCCTAAAGTGCATGCAAATTTTATGCATGCACTCCCAAACATACATGTGTGCACTCCCAAACATGCATGTGTGCTCTCACAAAGTACACATGCTCCCATGCACACGCATGTACTCCAAAACAAACACACTCTTACTTGGGAGGGGGTATCAGTGTGGGGATGAAACACGGGGAGGAGGGGGGCTGCAGCTACATCAGTTGTACTCGCAAGGGGGAGGAGGGTGCCACAGCAGCAGCACTCGCTGGGGGGAGAAAGGGGGCATCAGTGTGGGGATGACAAATGGTGAAGCAGGGGGGCCGTAGCAACAGCAGTGTCTGTAATCGCCATGGGAGGGGGGAAGAGGAGGGCAGTACATCCAGCATGATGGCTGCCTCCAGCACTGCTCAAATGAAAAAATCTACTACTTATTCTACTTATCTACATCTACACTCTATGCACTGAATTTGTTTCGGGAATAGAACAAGCTTTGGGGCAACAGTTTTCCCCAGTTTTGAAAACTAGCTACGATTTCAGCAAGAAGAACTGGGGAAACAGGCAGAATCCCACCCCTGTCAAAGAGTACTACTCCACTACAAGGGGAAAACACTAATGGAAAGGGTACTGCTCTGTCCATCAAATCAAAGTAAACCAAGGATAATACGGGCCTGATTTGTTAAAATTCCAACAGTGCTCCCTGTTAAACGCCACTACATTAGCCATAGTAGCCCCAAAATGCTGCAGTATGCTGTTTTATTGGTGCACTATGTTGTGCGGCTAAATAGTAATAGTGCAGTGAGACAGCTCTGGATGTGCCAGTGTGCTCCGATATAGGGGATCCGTATTATTTGGATATTTAGAAATGGCTTATTCTGGCTCAGACTGGTGCACACAAAACACACAATTTTGATGAATTAGTAAAAAATAGAAAAATGTAAGCAGAAAAATTATAATGTTATTAATGCTACAGATGCGACAGACCAACCTTTCCTGAGAAGTTAAAAAATAAAACTTCATTGCATCTATGTTGTACCACTGTTCCAAAAGCCATGGGCAAATTTTTATTTAAAACAATAAACAAAAAACTGGCAGAATAACATGCAGAAAAGTGTGGCTATTATATTCTAGGGGAGTAGAAGCTTTGCACCAGAAAAAGAAGACTCACTAAAAGGATTGTGCTGCCGTGCTCTGATTTATTTATTTAAAATGATATTTATTTAAAATGTGCCTTCTTCTTCCATCCGTAGCGCTGTACAAAGTATCAATTACAGACAGGATAGAAACACACAGTACATAGAATATTAAAATTCGAGTTCACAATAAATATTCTGAATACAAGATACAATAGGGGAGAGAGCCCTGCCCTTGCGAGCTTACAGTCTAAAGGATGAGGAGTGGAGACAAAGGGGGAGGATTACAAACAGTCAGTATTGAGCTTTATTTAGCTTTATGCCATTTGTCCTTTAGAGACAGGTTATTTGCTTGTCTAAATAGGTGGGTTTTGAGGGTGCCTTTGAAAGCTTTGAGGGTTGTGAGTGGCAAATTGGGTGGAAGAGGGCATTCCAGAAGACTGGGGTAGCGGGTGAGAAGTCCTGGAGGTGAGCATGGGGGGAAGTGACCAGGGTGGAGGACAGGAGAAGGTCGGGGACAGACCAGAGGCTGCGTCTAGGTTGTTATTGGATTAGAGATGAGATGTGTGGGGGGGGGGGGGGGGGGGGGTGGCTGGAGAGAGCTTTGTAGGTGAGAGTTAGATTTTTAAACAGGATTCACTGTTTGATAAATGCAGATATTAAAACATTAACCTGAACAAACCTGTGAGACTTGTGTCTCAAACTGTAATTACCCAGCCAAGTGCTTTGGTAAATTTGGCCCTAGGTCTCTGACACTAGATTGTCAAGTCTTCCAGAAGCATGTAGGAAAAAGTGTTATGGTCTGATGAGACCAAGGCTGGACTTTGTTCACAAAAGTATGTTTGCACAAACAGAAAAAAGCCTACGATTCCATAAATCTGCTGCAAAAGTGCTGCAAAAATCTGGTCCCGCTTGTTTATTGTGCCTTGTTCCACATTCACAAGGCACAAAAAAACAAGCGGCACCAAAACCCGACTTTTGCAGTAGATTTATGATATCAAATAACAATCCAAACCTATACTTTTACACAAATCTATACTGCTGCAGTCCTTTTTGGGGATGAGGTTACTTTCCCCACATATCATAATAGTAATATAGTGCTTTATGTCTGTCATAAAAGGATGTGCAATAACCACCCAAATTATGTATCAATTTATGGGGATTCCTTACAGGTATCAATTATCATAATTATATAATGTTCCCCTTCAATTGACACGCAAACAATTCCCATGCAGCTGGGGGTGTATGAAGAAAAACCTTTTATTTTGAAGATTTCTACACATACAAACTAAAATTCCAGGATAAGGAAGGTCCTAAAAACTACTCAAGATTTGTAAACTGTGCTGGCCGCTGGCCGCAGCTGATCGTGTAGCTTCAGATCAACAATAACTCTGTAGGCCCAGTGAGTTTTAAGAGGTGACTTATATATATATATATATATATATATATATATATATATATATATATATATTTTTTTTTATTCAGGTGATATTATCAATATATTTATTAGATTATTGTATGCAAAATGTTGATCTTCAGTACAGTGCACCATATAGACTAATTTTGGTTTGATATGTGTCAGATGGATGTAAACAGAAATATAGTGAGCAGACAGCATCTTCTGTTTTTACAGAGCAATCTTCGCTATTGAAACTTGTAACATTTCCTCCTCCATGCTGGATAGGGTATAAAGGAAAGGAGAGGTGGGGCAGACAGAAGAGGCCCTGAGGACGTCATCATCAACGAAACTCGCGCCAGCTCCAGAGGAGGACCCCAGAGTGGAAGGGGCCTGACGCCGTACGATCAGCTGCAGCCATCACTATAACGCTTTAAAAACCTTAAGACAGTAGTCCAGCCAAGCAATTGGTGGTAATCTGGCACCTACCTACTTACTGCAATGTCAGATCGAGTCCCTTGTTTTTACAGAGCAATCTCCGCTATTGAAACTTGTAACATTTCCTCCTCCATGCTGGATAGGGTATAAAGGAAAGGAGAGGTGGGGCAGACAGAAGAGGCTCTGAGGACGTAATCATCAACGAAACTTGCGCCAGCTCCAGAGGAGGACCCCAGAGTGGAAGTGGCCTGACGCCGTCCGATCAGCTGCAGCCATCACTATAACGCTTTAAAAACAATCTCCGCTATTGAAACTTGTAACATTTCCTCCTTCATGCTGAATAGGGTATAAAGGAAAGGAGAGGTGGGGCAGACAGAAGAGGCTCTGAGGACGTCATCATCGACGAAACTTGCGCCAGCTCCAGAGGAGTAGCCCACAGTGGAAGTGGCCTGACGCCGTACGATCAGCTGCAGCCATCATTACTATAACGACAGTAGTCCAGCCAAGCGATTGGTGGTAATCTGGCACCTACCTACTTACTGGAATGTCAGATCGAGTCCCTTGTGCGGTTGTCTGCTGCTCGGGAACTCCTGCTTTGCTATTCTGGGCGGGGGGTGTAGTTGCCCAGCTAGTCCAGCAGATAACAGTTCCCCTGCATTGAGCTGCCAGCGGCTGTGCTTGGTGGCTTATGTGCAGTGAGTGCACCCACCCATCACTGCAGCTTTGCTCTTTGTCCTGCCCTGTGGTGGCTTCAGCTGCAAAAAAAAATAGACTTGCCCAGGCGCGGGGGCCACCACAGCTGCCAATAGCTTTGTTGCTGGCTGCTGGCTCCGTGGCCCGTCAGACCAAAGACTGAAAAGCCTCCTGGACCAGACCATAACCCAAAGGCCCCCTTTGTAGGGCAAGCTGTGGAGGCTCCGGGGCATGTGCCCCTTGTGTCCCCCTCATAATCCGGCCCGATGTCACACATTGTACACAGCGGCATGATAGAACTATGTGAGAGAGAGAGCCCCCACCGCATAGGAATTGTTTATATGTCAGATAAGGGGAAAAACCTGGTAACGGATACCTGTTGGGAATCCCCATAAGTAGATTTATGGTATTGTATGCTTTTTCGTGTTCTTACTTATGTTTTGCTGGCCATTTGAGGGGACTAGCAGATACCTAAAGGCTGTGTTGTTTACACCCTTAATGAGTGAAGAGCGGTGAAGGCAAAATTATGCTTCAGGGCTATTTTTCTGTCACTGGGGCTTTAGTAAAGGAATTATGAACAGTTTCAAATATCAGTTAATTTGGGACTTTTAGGCCTGTGCTGGAAACATGCGGATGCATCGGATTTTTGCTTTGAGTAGGACAACCCAAAGCCTACCTCCACATCAACAAAAGAATGGCTTTGCCAGAAGAAGATATACAGTATATCTCCTCGCCATCTGACAGATTTAGATCACTTTTGCAAAATAAAAGACTGGGCACCTTTTTTTCAGGTCTAGATTTGCCATGCTCCTCCCAATCAAAGGATCATTAAACACAGTATTATTCTAAGGCTGTGCTTATTTATGCAGCCACATTTATTTACTTATTTGTTTATTGAAATGTGAGGCATTAGTCACGTTCACATTCTAAAGAGGAAGTGAACTTTGTCAGCTGTAACAGTAAGCAATTCTAGTGACTGGTACCTCCATGTTGTCCTTGCATTGCCCCATCTATAATGTGATGTGGTGCTGTGTAAGCGATAGCTCTTTGTGTCAGTTAGTGAGGCCTCGCTGAGTAGGCTGTGACTTTCTGCCTGGCTTTGCTGGAGACAGGAATATGAGCCTTACATTGGAAATTCAGCTGAAAACCTTCTGCAATGCAAACGGGGTGGATGTAAATTCTCATGAACTCAAGGACTAATGGCTGTAAAGCACATAGACATATTTATATACACTTCCATTAAATACATATAAGGGCTGATTCACCACCTATGCAGTTCAGCATTATAAAAAAAAATAATAGAATGTTTTTACTTACTAAAAAGTGTGAAAAAAATGTGTGGAGCTTTAGGGCCATCAACGTGTGACACGGGTGCCAACACACAGATGAAGAACCAACTCTAACCCTACCTAACCCTGGTTGGGGATTAGACTTAAAGCGGACCAAAACCCACTGTTTTAACTAGCATCCCCTGAATTGCTCCCCCCATGAGGAGTACCTTTTGCCAATTTTCATGGCCCTACTTCACTCTAATCCCAGATAACGCCGCCTGTTTTAGCTGTAAAGCTCCGCCTCCTCCATTCATTGTCATTGTTGCCACACTGATGTAATGACTGATTGCCTGCCATCTTACAGAGAGGGACAGCAAAAAAACAGGATGATTCAAAAAGTGAAAATATGCATTTCTAGTTCTAAACCCTAAGAGGGGAATATTGGCAGGGGCTTCGGCCAAATGTATTTCACGGGTTAAGTGGCTTTTGGTCCGCTTTAATATTGCCCTGTTCTTCTGTGATGTAGCTTTGGGTCTGCAAGCCATGCAATGTGGCAGCCTGATTGTCCCCTGAGGCATGCAACACTTGGCAATAGTCACTCCTTGTGTAATACCTTGCAATGTAGAAGTACAGGGGCACGATTCGATACATGTAAAACCAACCTAGCTGGGAGGTTACAAGGTCCAACTAAAAACAAATGACAAAATCTATGTGTACCTTGAGTGAGTGTATTAAATATTATTCTCCACATATTCATGGGTCGTTGTAATGGACAACCAGCCACTGCTCAGCCCCCTGCTTCTGCCTGGCAAGAGTGCCTGAGCTAGAAGCTCTGTGACCCAGGTTCTCCACTAGGAGTGATCCTAAGTGCTGAGTTATGGAATCAGCACTCCTGTGGCATGGCCAGTCACTAAAGCTTCAGCTTTTTAAATTCCCACGTTGCACATATTGCTGGGGGAGGCAAGGATCCACAGAGTCCAGTTTCAAGTTGTGTAAGAACCATCTTGCTATACGTTTTTGAAGTCACACATTTATCTCCCCCAGTACAGCCCAATCAAAAGTTCAGCAGCCCCCCCCCCCCAGTTCAAATGACCTGGCCTTCACTATTTACTTGTCTCGTAGCATGTGTATGTGGCTTTTTTTATTACCAGCTCAATTTTAGAAATATTTTCCTTTAAGGTAGAGCATAGAGGAAAGCTCTGACACTGCAAGTAAAATAAAAAGTAAGTGCTGGTAAGTGGGTCTTTAAAGGGTTTTTGTAGGCCATAAATAGGCCAATATTCTCCTTCTGCAGAACATGAGCCCCAGCTATGCTTCCTCTCTGGCAGACTGGCAACACTGTGCTAAGGGCAATCAGCATCATTCATTGTGTATAGTTGCCTATCTCTGGTTCCAGTGGGGAAAACTCACCTGGAACACAAATGAAGAAAGATAGTGTATCGAGAGCCGTTACTTCACTGGATCATGTCCCCCCCGTGGGTAAGTTGAGTTTGGCTTTTAACCTACAATATGCATTTAAATAACACAGTATTTGCCAAAACAGCACGGTGTGCTGAGGAACACATTACTGAAATCTGTTCTTGCTTGCCTTGTTGTCTGGTTCACTATGGTGTCTATATTATCTGTGATGATGTGTATAGCACAGAAAGTGTAAACATGTAACAGAGTTTAGAGTATTTTTCAGAATGTTCCCAGGCCTGCAATGCCATGATGCTGAAATGTCAGAAATATAAGACAGTATCTGAAATGCTGAAGTAGTGGAACCTGGAATTTTTTAGTAAAGTTTTGAACTGAACCACTGCCCGCTCTGGTGTGTGTATATGTTTATGATGGGTGCATCCCCAGTGTCGTGTGCATATTCCTAATGACTGTCCATTTTTGGTGATCTCTAGCCAGGAAAATTAGCATTGCACAAAAGCAAATCATACACCATTTCCTTATACAGAGGGAGAGAAGTCATTAATAGGAAATGGCATGGGTCATTCAGTTGTGTTGGTGTCACAGGAAACATGACATCATATATTTCCCTCAAATGATCAAATAGGATCACATTTAGTCATTATTTGTATTACACAACCCTCATAGTAATGAATCAGAGTATCAGGCTGCAGTAGGCTGCATTCATTGTATCACTTCCTGTCTAAATAACATCCTCCTTTTAATTAATCTTATCTCAATATATGTTTAGATTTCACAAGCACATACAGATAGTGTGTTCTTCCATTTGAAGCTAGTTGTATTTCTGGTTTGCAGCTAACTTAAGAGGAAACCGCACTGCAGGCTAAAAATACATTGCTTCAGTTTCAGGGTGCAGGACGATGTCTGCATATATACACCTTTAAAAAAACATAAAGGCATACCTCCCATAAGTCCCTGATTTGGAGGGACTGTCCCTCTTTTGAGTCCATGCCCCCTGTCCCTCATTGTTCTTAGTTGTCCCCGTTTGAGGTGTAACACGCAGATCTGCATCAATAAATGATTCATTTGCCTATTTACAGTGTTTATATTGCTGTAACTGTTACACCCTATCTCCTATTCATTCCACAATGGGGGAGGTGTGTGGCCAAATTTAACAAATGTCCCTCTTTACCACCCTGCAAAGTTGGTAGGTATAATAAAGGGCATATCAAATGTTTTTAAGCTATCAGCTTCTCCTAATCTTCATTTTGGGGACACAGGTTACTTCGGGTGGGTGGAGGAAATTTCTCTCTTTATCTGTTACAGGACAGGACTGACAGCCTGGACCAGAGGTTGACAGCTGCATAACACTGGAAAAGTACCAAAGCAGCCAATCATCAGCCATAACCAATGCAATCTCAGACCTTCTACGGGAAAGCAGTCTCTGAGAAATCTGAATCAGATGCTAGAGGCTGATCTACCTTAAGACACTGGTCAGGACAAGTACTTCTGAGAAGGTAGCTGGAGTCCGACCACCCTGCATGTCTAATCCAGAGCAACTGGTGATCATTATCCAGCTCCCCCTCCAAATGGAACTTGTACTGGCCAAAGAGGTCCTCCAGAACCCACCCCCACACACCCAGAAAATACTTATTTATGCCAGAGGTTTAAAAATAATTTTCACCACGGGCCACATTTACATTATGGCTACCTTCAAAGGGGGGGGGGGCGGTGAATAACAAACATAAAAAAAATGGAAGCATGGTCATTCAAATGGATGGTTACAGACACAGAAATATTTCGGCCAGCTGAATAATTTTGCCCAGGACAGATCCATACTCTGAATTATTTTGCCCAGGACAGATCCATACTCTGAATTATTTTGCCCAGGACAGATACATACTCTGAATTATTTCAGATCCATACTCTGATTTATTTTGCCCAGGACAGATCCATACTCTGAATTATTTTGCCCAGGACAGATCCATACTCTGAATTATTTTGCCCAGGACAGATCCATACTTTTTATTATTTTGCCCAAGACAGATGTAGAAGCAGATCTGTTTTGCCCAGGAGAGAAGCACGTGCATAATTATTTTTCCCAGAACAGCCATAGAATTATTTTGCCAAAGACAGATGCAGGTTGCTGAATTAGTTTGTCCAGGGAAGTCCTACAATCATTTTTCCCACCCCACATGCTTGCTCTCATCATTATACATCGAGGAGTCAATCATATTCTTTGCAATTCTTGAACAGGAAATTACATTGTTCATTACTTACATTTTCCAAAATGTAAAATGCCAATATGATTCCTATGGGCGTGGCTACTGGGGGTATTGTGTATATAAAGTGTGCCTCTGCATACATTGCCTGCTTTTGGAGTCTGCAGCCTCTCCACCCCAAATGGCCACTTGAGAGCCTCTCCACCCCAAATGGCCACTTGAGAGCCTCCCCACCCAAATTGTACAAATATTCCAAGTTCTGGAGTAGTTTTGCACTACAGGAAATGCACTGTGTGTCCTGATTATTTTTTATGATTATTTCTAGGGCAATCACTGGGATTATAATTGTGTTGCCATTAGTTGTCATTTTATATACAGGTATAACAAATCATAATGTCCTGTTTAACAGGTCAGCCTGGCACTGAATCTATTAAAAGCATTCAATATTTCATACCAGTGTTTAATTCACTAAATGGAACTTTTAAAACAGTGTTATCTATAAATTGTACCAAATACCAAAAAATGTATATATAAATATTCAAAATGAAAAAAAATGTCTCACCCTACCTCACAAACAAATCATCTTAAACTTTCCCTGAGGGGTGGCCGAGTTAAGAGACCTATCAGTCAGTCAGCAAAATGGTCTACTCTGTCATGGCTGAAGGCCGGAGCACAACCCCGAGCCAGTGGAAACATGTCTGGGACTCGAGCGCAGAGGGCAGAACAACAGTATAACATGGAGCCAGATTGTTTAAAATGTGGAAACCTAACCCAGCTTGTGTCCAGGTCACTGGCCTCCAGTTCTGCTCTCTCTCAGGCTTATAAACGTTCCCCAGATCCCTGTACGCCTCAGTTTCTCTTCTTCTTGATTTCTTTCCATTTCTTCTCTCTGTCCTTTCCTTTGACACTCTCCTTCTCAGAGCCACCCAACTCCCCCTTTCCCCTATTTCTATAACAAACAGTAACTTATCGAGGAAGCATAACCTTAATAACCATGACCAGCTCTACTTAGTTTGTTGCAGAACCATGTACCTTGTAGTGCTGACTGTATGGTACTGACATGTGCAATACCACACAACTAACAGTCATGCCATAAAAGAGGAAAGAGAGGTGGCACAATATATTTAAGTAAGCACAAAGTGCAGAGAAAAGGAAGCCACAAATATGCTAAAACACCCACAGCCGCTCAGGGACGTTAGGCTGATAACACCTCAGAAGCATTACTTTGTTGCAAGGATAAGTGCTGTTAACTTTTCTAATAGTCACTCAGTTATTGATCTATTATGTAGATCAGCGGGTGGGAGGGGGTGTAGGTAGGTAAGTCACAGATAGCCTAGGCTTAAAGACTTATGCATATAGGGGTTATGAAACCCTCATGTCAAATTCGGTTTATTAAGGAGACCCTAAAGCGTGCTAACTCCCCTCTTCCCGAATGTCCCCAACAGTCACCTAGTCCAGACTTTCACCTGCTTCTACTACAGAAGCTTGGTGCTGTAGTTCCTATTTTTTGTCTTCCCAATGAGTGCAGGCAGCAGTGTAGCTATGCTACTGTGACCAGACAGACACTCACAATCTTTGCTTAGGGCAGCAACCCCCACCACCCTGGGGCTAGGTGAATAGTTTTTTGTTTAAATTCTAACCAACCCTACAGACCCTGCATGATGAGCTTTAGTGTTCCTTTAAACTACAGACACAAAGGATACAGAAGGGTTGTAGTCAAAAATGCCTGAAGGTCAGTTTACATGTCCTTTCCCCAGGGTATCCTCATTTAAAAAAATCAAAAGCAATACTAAAATTGGGCAAAATCCACATTATTCTGTGGCCTGTTGCTGGCAGTGTCCCTCACTTCCCAGCTATTCTCACATTCCTTGCTCCACCATCTGATACTATGTTCAATAATACAAGCTTTATTATAGGTCACTAAGCAAAACTGAGCCTAATTTTGTCTAAAAAAAGTTTCTCTTTTGCCTCTGGAAGTGTTCGCTGCTCCTGCTAGCCAACAATTCTAATGTTAAAAAGGACCAAAACCCACATTTTCAACTAGCATCCCCTGTATTGCTCCCCCTATGCAGAGTACCTTTTGCCAATTTTCATTGCTACAGCTTCACTCTAATCCCAGATAATGGTGCCTGTTTTAGCTGTAAAGCTCCGCCTCCTCCATTCATTGCCACTGCTGTGTGTGGCAATGATGCCATTACCACACCTATGCAATGACTGATCCCCTGCCTTCTCACAGAGATTGACAGCAAAAAACTGTGTTCCAGGATGATTCAAAAGGCACAAATATCCATTTCCAGTTCTACACCCTAAGAAGGGAATATTGGCAGGGGCCAAATGTATTTTACACGTTCAGTGGCTTTTGGTCGGATTAAAGGCCTACAACATGGCTGGTAAGGGCTCATGCTCCCCCAGTACAGTCAGCTCCCCCCTAAGGTCCTTCCTTGTCACCAAATAAAGAGCAACACAATGGAGCCAGGCATGGGAGCTTAACCGGCTGAAGACAGAATATTAAAGAGGATAACTATTGATGGCGTCACTCTGCTGTATCAACTGTCAAAGGAGTAGCGTATGGAGGCCTTTTTTATGCTGCTAAAAGATCTGAGAGTCCAAAGGAAAAGTAAGGCATCTTCGTATGTTAGCTCGCTCTGCAGGATGTGGTGGCCAAAGTCAGGCTTGGTATTCGCATTAGTATTTCTAGCATGAACCATTAAGCCACAGTTTGTACAGTGTGAGTGCTACAGAAACAATCCATAAATAATTCAGATTTTCCAGAACAGATGGAGAGACTTAAACCATATTCAACATAAACTCAGAAAAACACATCACAGCCATACCCAAAATATACAGTTTATTGCACACAGCATGATATAAATAACAGGATGGATCCATCACATAGGCCTGGTTATGCCATAAGATCAGCCACAAAGGATGTCTATTATGCAACGAGCATGTTACAGAAACATTTACAGAAAACAACATCTGCCTATCACCAAATTCACATATAAAAATGTACAACTTAAAAAAAAAAATATTAAGATATTCCAAATCATAATAAAATATTCCTTTTTCTCAGTTGCCATGCTCAGGATGGATGAAAGCACATACACAAAACATACTAGTAGTTGAGACAATCACAAGTGATGATGCTTGACTATTGTTGGTGGATTAGGGCCTGAAATCAGTCTGGGACATTACTAGCCCCTGGCCAGCCCTTGCAATACCCCACTGTGACCAGCTCCCAGTGTGTTTCCTGGCCTGTCAATAGGTGTATTTGTCACCTATAGAATTGCAGGGGCAGATCACGTGCAGGGATGTGTTTATATTGCCATGGTATACCTGTGCATACACAGGAAATTGTGCTCCACATTTATCCCATCTATAGCCACAACCACTTTAAAACTCTGGCCCTGGAGTTTAAAAGACTCCCGCGTCAGCCAATTTACTGCTCCTTGGACATTCCAGTTTGGCGTGGGACTTCCCTGGGAGCCCCAGAACACACTTACCTTTCCTGGGAGTCCCATGCTGCGTTCAGGGGCTGCGGCCACAAATCTGGCATCTCTGCGAATGAGACTCGCACCTGCACCCAGCATATAGGCTGGGCGTGGGGGTGCGCCACAGACCACAGGGAGGCCAGGAATATGGCTGCTCCCCGCTCTGTATGACAGTAACAGAGCCCTATGCCGTGCATTAGTATGTGCACCATACGGCACTGCTTAGACTGCTTACCTTCGGTAAGGTAAGTTTGAGGGGGTGATCTGGGGGGTTTCACAAAGTGGGTCAGGAAAGGTTTTGATCACTTCAAAGCAAACTAAAACCCACTTAGCCATGCCCCACTGAGTGGACCCCCCTGCTTGCCAGTATACTCACCTCAGGTTTCGATTCCACAACACATGTGTATGCCTTCCTTTCCTCATCCTTTCATCCATTACACGCACCCCACCAGGCATACAGGAATGTCTGCCGATGGGTGCATACAGCCGCAGGGGAATGGGCAGCCATCACTCCAAGCATTAATAGGTATGACAATAAATGCTGATTGCAGGAAGTAAGGTAAGAAAGCAGTGGTTCTGTGGGGTTTCACACACAGAGGTCTCCCAAAACTGGGGGGTGCTGGGTTTTGGTCTGCTTTAAGTGAATTTTCTCGTCCTTCCATGTGCCCAGTCCTCCCCTGACCATGCTCTAAAAGTGAATGTCTAGCCCTACAATAAATTGAATACTTTTTGGAACTCCCAGACCATTAGGTCATAGCTATGTCATACTGATCGGGTGGGAAAGCAGAACAGATGATTTCACGGACGCCCCCGGAATGAACTATGCTGCCATTGCAGATCACATTCTTACTCATGTTTCGTTAATTCTTTCCACATTTCCTCTACAGCACATAAGCTCAACCTGTGGCCCGGGGGAACTGGTGAGTAAAGGGAGTTAAATAGGAGC
This sequence comes from Gastrophryne carolinensis, assembly GCA_027917425.1. NCBI lineage: Eukaryota > Metazoa > Chordata > Amphibia > Anura > Microhylidae > Gastrophryne > Gastrophryne carolinensis. The sequence goes on along the minus strand of CM051238.1, from coordinate 269,870,468 downwards.
ACAATAAGGATAGGAGGTTGCAAGGAGAGGTAAATAGCAGGGGCGCATTAGTAACACCACCCCTGGCTGAAACCTCTGGCACAATAACACAATATATTATAATTATATGGTTAGCATTGGTGGCAGTGTAGGTGGGTTGAATATTGGGAATATGGTTAAGATTTGGGCTATAAATATGGTACCCATATTTCAGAGAGGTAAGGCAATCAGCATGTGTATTGGTAGCATGTGGGGTTATATATAAATATGCTAATGGGGTGGTGTGGTGGAAGGACATACAAGTCACTCCAAGTCAGTGGAGACAGTGGGTAACCTTAAAGAGGAACAAAACCCAGGATTTTGACTATCCTTGGTTCTGGTATTTGCCCCCTGGGCAGCCCGATCAGGGGTGCCCTCTGTGTAAAACCCCCTAGGTCGGTCGAAAGAACTTACCTCTCCCCGGTCCTATGGCCTCTCATCCAATCAGGCCCGCTCCCGACCCTTCCTCTAAGGCGAGTGGATCTAAGTGCTCTGGCGGCTGAATCCCCCGCTACACTCTTTGGAACGGGCATAGCGGGGAGGCGGCCACAGCTCGCACTTGCGTCATTGGACCGGGAAAGAAGGTGAGTTTCCAGGCAACCTGGGGTGGTTTCACACAGCGGGGCATCCCAATTCTGGGTGCCTCGGGGAAGGGAATCAGGCAGCCGTGGAATATTATAGACTCCAGGGCCGTCGGAACGTGGGTTTTGGTCCACTTTAATGTTGCAGAAAATCTTAATTGGGCTATTCAAAATGAAAATTTCGAAATTCTAAACCTATTCTTTGTGGCTCGCGACCAGGTTCCAAATCGCCCGTGCTCTTCAAAAGGTTGAGCATCCCTGCTCTACAGGAAGTGGTGGGTTCGTCATTTTTTTTCTTGCCTTTAAAACTAAATTGTAAATGGGTAAATATGGCCGGAAAGGGAGTAAGTCAATTTAATTCCCACAACCTCCCACCAGGGACATGACCCCCTATGAATTCTTTACTTTTCAGCATGTTTTGGCCCTTCTAGGCACTCCCACAAATCTATTGTTAATACAAAATATTCTAATAAATAGTGCAAACTTTAAATATTTTACAGCAAAATACATTAATGTAACAAGATTTGGTCCATACTTAAAGGATGAGTCCACTTTCGATTACATTTTTGAAAGTGTATATATTTTTGTGCCAAAAGGAAATCCTCAAGGTGCTGATCTGACTTGGAGGCTGATTCACTACTGACGCCAGGTATCGGCAGATGAGCGTCTGTATAGCGGCACTTAGAGCGACCACTAGTAGACGCTGTAAACATGTATCAGGTGTTGTAACATAGCGCCTCAGTCGCTGTAGTAACCTGGCTGGCATTGATGAATGTGATGTATGTTGGGCACTCTAACACCAGTACAGCGTTGCAGGGAGCGAGAGGTAGCGCCAGCTCAGCTGTGTGATTAAAGTCTGGTTTTGGACACATATCCACCACTAAAAAAGCGAAAACACATGGAATGACATTGTTTTAACACTGTTACATTAACACTTTAGTGCCAGACCTGTAATGACAATTCTGCATAAAAATATAAAAAGTCAAAAAAGTTTCCAAAAATGTTTGTTTGCAGCCAGGAGAGGTCACACAATGATCTGAGCAAAAAAAAAAAAATGAAAGTCCATTGAAATGTATGGGAGAGCGACACTGAGCGAAAGGTAATACCTGGAGCTCTGGAAGCTAGAGCGCTGGCACTATACACTAAGCCACCTGGATTAATAATATGGATTAATAATACCTAATATGTCCCTAATCTCCGCAAAAAAGTTTTAAAATTGTTTTTAAATGTATGTTTTTTCTGGCTACCAATATTACTATACATAATAAAATTGGGAATTTTAAAGATATTCACTGTAGTGCGGCTGACTTATATATAGGGGAGAGCAATTGTGGTCTGTACTGGCAGCCCATTTCCTCTTTCCACCTGGATTAATACATGTGACGCTACATGGCGCTGTTAGAGTCTCTCACCAGATTCGCTTTCTTAAATGTGGTTTTACGTACAGCGCCCAGCATTCACCAGACGCTGCCTGCTGCTACGAGGCGCTACCTGGCGCTATTCCTTCTTAAAGTGGACCGTCACCCATGGGTGATCGGCCCGGGAATCTATAAGATTCCCGGGCCGATCACCCCCCTCACCGCGGGACATCCGAGATCGGGATGTCCCGCGGTGAGGGACCCCCCCCAAAACCCCAAAAGAACTCACCTGCCGCCGCCGCCTCCCGCGCACTCCTCTAGCCGTGCCCGCGCCGGCCGTTTGTGAATGGCCGGCGCGGGCGCGCGCACTGTCAGAGGGGCGCGCGGGAGGCGGCGGCGGACGCGCTGCCTTTTCCGCCGCTTGTCCGTGGGAGCGTGGTGAGGTGAGTTTGGGGGTTTCTGGGGGGTTTTACACAGCGGGACACCCCTAATCGGGGTGCCCCCCTGAAGTGGACCAAAACCCAGGATAGTCAAAATCCTGGGTGTTGGTCCACTTTAAATAAACTCCTTGGTGTACAGTTGCCAATAGCAAAAGATTGCATGTAGTGAAAACTGTGTCCCACACATTTTGCAAACATAAGGAAAATAAAAAGCTCAAGAACCTTGAGGACATCATTTTGGCACCAAAAAATATGAAATTACAAAAATAATACCAGTTGGCATCTCATACTTCATATCAAATACATTGTTAGTACACTAGTCCAGTATTTACATGAAATATTGCAATATGCCTTCTCAGTGCCTAAGAAATACTGTATGTTTTCCATGCTACTTATCTAATAAAACATATTCAGCTGCAGATAAAAGCATTGCCCATCGGTTTTAGAGGCAGATCAGTAGCGGTTATCTATAGCTATCACATTGCCAGATGACAGCATGTGGAAAGACCATGCATGGATTTGCTATGAAATGGGGCAGGTGTGCAGCTGAAAGACAATGCAGCTAATATACAAAAATATAGTTAAATAATTTAACTTAAAGTAAAAATCAATGGTCCATTTAAAACATTTCACAGTCATAAGTAGGTCATTTAGTGCAAGGAGTTCAGGAAAAAAACAAACACTCCAAAATGAAGTTTCATCACTAGCTGCCCAAGAGATGATGTTTCTTCATTTAATTTCCAAAACATTTCATATACATTGAAGGCTACTTCATCCTGCGCGGATTTGTGACATCTGTACCCAGGTAACCACCTATGACTTAATGGGGAGCTTATTGATATTGGCATCCCACAGCCACTGTCTATGACATGGTAAAAACTCAGTAAAGCATGGTGGCATATACAAAGTGCAGAGCTCATCTGCTAAGTAAAATATAATGAGAAGGACCGGCCTTAGGATGGAAGGCCCCCTGTGTGAGGCTATAGGATGACGCCCCCTACACTTCTGCACTTCCTCACTATCGGCCTAATGCCCCACCTTGTTTCCAACCAAATTCACTGGAGGCCCCCTGCACATAACCTAGCATCAAGGTACCTACTCACAGAGGTCTTCCCTAGCCATTGGCTGCCAGTTCACTGCCCCATGTGACCACCCATGTGGGGTGGTGAACTGGCAGCCAGTGGGGAGGGAATTCAGAAGTGGGGGAGTTCTTCTGGAATCAGGCATGGTGCTAGGGGGGTGAGTGGAGCAGCAGACATTGGGATCGCTGGTATACCTACCTCACTTGCCATACCATGCATACACAATGCCAGCTGCTTCCCGCTCTCTATGCCAGGCTCTTTAGGCAAAAACAATTCTATTCCCTGCATTAATATTCTATACAGCATAGTAGGCGGGTGCAGCTGCTCGGTGTCCCCCTGACCATGGTGCCCAGTGCGATGGCACACCCCAAAGTCTGGCCCGGGGCAATGCCATAGTTACATTACTGTTGTCCTAGTACCTGAGCAGTACAATTTTCCAGTTATTTATGGTTTTGGTACTTCTAGCCTGGATAAACTTTTTCAGTGGCCGTATTATATAGGTATGTCCTCATTCTGTGTAATAACTATGATCAGGAGGACTGCTTCGCTTTCCTTTCTTCACTGTTTTGACCTTCATCTGTGTTTACTCCAGTATCACATATTAGGGAGGACTTAGGATAGAAAGTGTTTGGATTGCCAGATGGAGTTGATCTCTATACCATATAATATACAATATAAAGTGAAAACAGTAATACCACAATGCAGCTGTATTGTGTCCTTGCAGAGCTATTTTCCATAGAATAGGAATATTTGGACACAATATATTTTGTTGAGAATTCCTGCGCCATACATCGGTACTCTCCAAATTTGTTAAATAACAGGTGACATTTGCCTTCATTGGGGGTACAGCTTTGTTTGAACCCATTACCATCTTCCCACCAATAGGTGGCTTGCTCTGACTCTGCCAGACATGTTAGAAAATAAGTAGACGGAGGCTGTACATTATTATTATTACTTGGGCGTCTATATGAACCTACTCTCTGATACTCTGGTGTGGTTCCTGGGGAAAAGAGAAAGTAAGATTAAAGGTTTTTTTCAATAAATATTTACAAGCTAGAATGTTTTCCTTGTTTGCTTATTTCTTAAGCAGCAACAAGCAACCCACCTTGGATTAATAGTGGACATTTTGATGGGAAATCAGGGTCCCTGTATAAATCTAACTACTTTTCCACCTGATGGGGTCAGCTGCATTGACGCTAAGGCAAGTATTATTACTTTTTACCCTTTGCCCACAGATGCCGTTCAAACGAAATGTCCACTTTAGAGGACTTTCCCATCAGAGCTCGGATCAGAGGTGCCCTCGGGTACAGGACACCCCACTTCCCTTCCACCACTCCTGCACATCTCTCACCCGCAACGTTGGTATGAGAATCTGGCATGGTGGGGGAGTGTGCCCTCTGTACACAACGAACTTCCATGTATAGAGATACACATTGAGCTCAATGGGAACTCGCTGTACTGCCACTCGCCACACCGCCTTCTCATACTGGTACTGCAGCTGAGAAATGTGTGGTGTGGGAGTGGATAGAAGGTAAGTGAGTTGTCTCATACCCAAAGGGCACTCCTGATTTAAAGTCAGCAGGGTAAGTCCATGAAATTCTGCCCTGCTCCACCCCATTTTCTTTAGCCCCACTGCACCCTTTATCTCTTACCTGCTCTTTGCTGCACTCCTATCTCTGCTCTGTACTGCACCCCATCTTCTCTGCCCCATTTTTTGCCCTGCTGCTAGCTTCACCCCATTTTTCTGCTCCATGCTGCACCTCCACCTCCTCTGCTCTGCTCTCCATTGCACCCCCATTTCTGCCCTAATCCCTGCTGCACTCTCTATCTATCTCTGCCCTGCTTTCTGTTGCACACCGATCTTCTTTGCCCCACTCCCTTCTGCACCCCTATCTCGGCCCTGCTACCCATTGCACTCCCATCTTCTTTGTCCTGCTCTCTGCTGCTATCTCTGCCCTGTTTTCTGCTGCACCCCATCTCTAAGCTGTACCTCTATCTCTGCCCTGCTCTCCGCTGCACCCCCATCTTTGCTCTGCTTTCCGCTGCATGCCAATCTCTGCCCTGTTTCCTGCTGCACCCCAATCTCTTCCCTGCTTTCCACTGCACCCACATCGCTGCCCTGTTTCTCGCTGCACCCCTATCTTTGCTTTGTTCCCCACTGCACCCCTATCTATGCCCTGTTCCATGATGCACCTCGATCTCTGCCCTGTTCCATAATGCACCCCCATCTCTGCCCTGCTACCCATTGCACTCCCATCTTCTTTGTCCTGCTCTCTGCTGCTATCTCTGCCCTGCTCTCTGCTGCACCCCATCTCTAAGCTGTACCTCTATATCTGCCCTGCTCTCCGCTGCACCCCGATCTCTGCCCTGCTCTCCGCTGCACCCCGATCTCTGCCCTGTTTCCCATCCCCATCTCTAAGCTGTACCTCTATCTCTGCCCTGCTCTCCGCTGCACCCCCATCTTTGCTCTGCTTTCCGCTGCATGCCAATCTCTGCCCTGTTTCCTGCTGCACCCCCATCTTTGCTCTGCTTTCCGCTGCATGCCAATCTCTGCCCTGTTTCCTGCTGCACCCCAATCTCTTCCCTGCTTTCCACTGCACCCCCATCTTTGCTCTGCTTTCCGCTGCATGCCAATCTCTGCCCTGTTTCCTGCTGCACCCCCATCTTTGCTCTGCTTTCCGCTGCATGCCAATCTCTGCCCTATTTCCCGCTGCACCCCTATCTTTGCTTTGTTCCCCACTGCACCCCTATCTATGCCCTGTTCCATGATGCACCCCCATCTCTGCCCTGCCCCCCTGCACCAATCATACCTGCTTAGACACCTGGCCTTTCTTAGCACTGCTCCTGGATCATATAGCACTATTTATACAGAGGCACAGAGCTGCACCCATATTTATCAAGTAGTATGAAGATAGGCACTTACCCTGCTCATAATAACACATGGCACCAGCCGTCAAATTTTGTATTATTTTCATACTGTTAAGATAATCATTTAACAAGTTAGGATCATTAACTTTCCAAACCAATGTTGATTTAAATAAGAAGGTACATTGCCTGAATCAAGAAAACACACCACGTGTGGGGGAAATACACAGGACATATGCTTGAAACTGAAATTTTAACTACTGTCTAAGTGTTAGGAAATACATGAGCAAAACCTCAGCAATAGTGATATTACAGTTTATTGGCGCTGCCCATGGAAGAAGAAGAAACTGATACATTTCTGAGCAGCAGAAGGGGAAGAAGCTACTTTGGGGGATTGCTGGCAAGCAGTGGGCACTCCCTTTAAGCTATAGTCATAAGACCAAAACATTTTACGCCCTTTGTAAAACTAATTTTGTAGAAACATGATCAGTAGCTCTTGACACATAATAGTTCCTCTTTCTAATTTCAGAACAGAACAGCTTATGTAGCAAGCTAGCTTACTTACTAAAGCAGTATTGCCATATAAAGATGAAGCATAAAGCTACAGGGCGTGAAACTTACCTGTCTTTCATTAGAATAGACTGACATTTTCCCTCAGCCCAGCCGCAAAATGGGTCTCTTGCTAATAAGCAGCTTGTACAAGTGTTGTTATAAGCACTGCAGTCATCTAAAGGGACTCGGGCTACTTCATTAGCACTTCCCACATACAAGACATGCTGCAAAAAATAAAAAGATTGAGCTAGAAGTCAGAGAAATACTGTAGATTTTACTTTACAGAATTCATCCATTACTGCAACAGCCCATTACACCCAAGGGAAAAAATTGACCACTGTGTGTGCTCCTGTCTGCCCAATCAAATGAAGGGGCGGCGGGGCCGCGCATATAGAGGGAAAGGGCACCTGGCGACATGAGACAGCTGGAGCAAAAGAATTGGGGTCCTGGTTCAACAAGAAACATGGGCAATTTTACTACAGAATAACAGAATAATACTCATGTGTTTCAGAGTGATATATAGAGAATAACATACATATACTTATAAGAGAGGTCTGCTTACACTGCTGGGCCTTCATTGATTACTGCAGTCTCAGATTAGCTATAGAGCGTGATATATATCTGCACAAAGGAGAGGCCCAAGGTTCATATGGAGTAATAGCCAGAACCTTTAGGGACCCTGTCTCTTCTTTTACTGTTCTTGGTACAGTAGCTCCTCCTACTAATTATCTTCACTTTGCTGGCTACTGCAGGCCTAGAAGTATAAGGATACTGTTCTTTAAAGCTTACTATCATTAGTTACTTTACTCACATCTGCTTTACTTGGATCCAACTCCAGGTATAAGATATCGTTTGTTTCATTGCTTGTTTTTTTAAAGGGGTGCAGTTCCAGAATATTTGATGCTCCATCGTCATACTCTACAACCTTATGCAAGGATCCATTATCTGGGGGGGCTAAAAGAACAATACTTGTTACCTAACTTCTTCAAAAGCTAATACACAAAGAGCTGTTCATTAGAGATTAGTGGGTTTCAATAAAACCATAAAAATGAATTTATATTTTCTAGCTGATGACAAAAATCTGTATAATTAGTGTAATATTCTGCTTTTTCAAACCAAAATATATCATTATAATGATCCTCCCTTCCAAAAAGCAAATTACCAACACAACCTATGTAATGGAAACTGCAAAACATACCTGTTGTGATGTACCATTGATTTTCAACAAAATAAAAGGCTTGGTGCCATGTAATGTACCCTAAAAGCATTGGCAGCTGCTGAGAGGGGATGTTGGGAAACGTGGCAAGGCTCCATTAAAGGTGGACAATTAAAAAACCCAACTTAGAAACATTGGTACATCTGTTAAGTGGCCCAAATAGTGCAGTCATAAAAAAAAACAGAATAATGTCACATACCTGGTAGCCCCAGCTCCCTGCACTACAATCCCACCCCTGGACTTATCCAGACAGAATAACAGAAATAATGAATGAAAAGAACTTAAAGTGGACCAACACTGACTATAACAGATTTGCTCATAACAGATTTTTACAATGTCACTGCTGTGGCTAATGCCACCCCAAGTGTAATTTGCTATCTTTACCTACAGTATGTGTCTCCTCTGAATTGCAGGAGACCAAGAAGCAAAGTGTATAGGGGCCGCTATGTTTCTCCACCCAGCTTCATAATCTTGTGCCTTCACTGTACAACTTGGCAGAGCGGGTACAAGTGCTCTGTCCTCATCCTAGTAATGTCATTACTGAACGTGCGCGGGCCTGTAACTATCGCACATGTGCTGCCTCATTACCACCATGCATGCACAAGCACCTTTATTTGATTGCATGCATCTGTGTACTTGAGAAAGCCAGCGTGACTCCCGTAGTAACCGTCCGAACAGCCGCGAGCCTTTTGACTCTTGTACCTGAGCATTTAATTATATTTTAAACTGACTTCTATTGACTAAAGAGAAGGATGAGCACACAGCCTGAATTGATATGTTATGAATTTGTGCTGTGTCTCCTCCCTCCTGTGTTCTGAAGCTATACTGGCGGCTTCGGGTGGCTAATCTCCTTCCTGAGTGGCACGATCTGTGAAATTGCATGGCTGCACAACCGCCCACCTTAAAGGGAACATTGGAGTCAAGTTCCATCAGTTCCAGCTGTCTCTAACTAGCTACACATTTTGCAACACACCAAATGGTCAGCACTATAGGAAATATATTTTGGTAGTATGCCTGTGCTTTCTCTATAATGGGATAACCTTACCTGTAGCTAATATAATGACCTTGTAGGTTTGCATATCAGCTGCTTTTATCTCATCCACCACAAGCTTTTTGTAGTGGTACAAGTTTTGAAAAACGGTTTGGTTGCCCAGTGGCCAAACCCAGCTGGTGAGAAAAGGGTATTTGGCTGCCTCATCTGTAGTTTCCGGTGGGGTACGTTTGGATCCTGGTAAACACTATAAGTAAAAAGAAGAGTAATACATTGTTATCCTTAAATGATATAGCACTGGTATAGATATGTACTACAGGAAATAAAAGAAAGCAAAAAGAAAATGTTGAACAGATACAACAGTATGTTACAATAAAGGTTAGAATGTTACCGTGCCCGGGCGGATTTTTAAATCTTTCCTTGAAGAACCAAGCAAGTCTGACGTATTAAATACCAGCTCAACATCCTCGACCTTGTAAGAGCAAACAGCGCTGTGGTTCCTACATAGAAGATGAATATATATTATAACATATTCTACTTGAAAATATAGAGTGTGCAAAAAGTCCTGTCCAACAGTGCACTTATAATGAAACCTACCTTGACTGGACTATTCAAGATGTATAAAGGAGGTGGTAGTATGTTGAGACCAACTTGAAAAATAAGCAGTTAAAGCTGCTGAAAAGCAGTTCGGCACGATTCTGGAAGCTAAACGCTTACCCCAGAACACCCAAAATCGAGTTGCCCCACTGTCTGAAACCCCAAGGGTCCCGGGAAAGTCACCTTTAAGTACTGTCTTTGCCAGTGGCCGCATCCCCGCCTTCCCTGTAGCTGAGAAGCGCTCCCTTTCAGATAGGCTGGGGGGGCAGTCCCCAGACTACAGGGAAACCAGAGATATGGCCAGTGGGCTCGGTCACTTTAGCTGGCATTCTTGAGATCAGCCAATCGGCAATGGCAGAAGGACGTGACCACGGCGGTGGAAAAATATGTTTCTTTTTTAAAAAATGGGCCACTGCTGAGCTGACCCGAGGTACTCGAATGGGTTTTAATATTCAAACTGGGGAGCCTATTTGAGACTGCTTGAGTTTGAGGTTGATGTTTATAGCTTTCCCTAACAACTGCGATAGAGGTGCAGTGCTATCCCCACACTACCTGCTAAATTAATTGTAATCATCATAGAATTCTCCTTCGAGACAGTTCTAGTATCACTTTCTCTCTCTTCTGCTCTCAGACATAATGTAGCCTAATTTTGAGACCAAGCCGATTTGGCCCCACTTCTTTAAGCTATTTTGTGGTTCTTTTCTTTGTTCATTATGACTGTGTTACCTAAATGTGATACTTTTTGTATTGAAGTGAAACGGTTTCCCGTGAAATGTGGTTTCATGCATGCAAACTGTGCTACCCATTAATCAACCCACCCATTCCTGTAACATTATCATGAAGTCAATTAACTGCAGATAATGTTTAGTTAAAAACAGCCTAACTTGAAATTACAGCTGAAAACACAGAATCAGAGATGGTTCATAACCCAAAAGAAGGTCCATTGGGAAAAAAGTCAAGTTCATAAGCCTCGTCCTTTCAAGTTTTTACCCAGATTTGAATGAAAAAGCTATGATAGCTGAGTGGCTTAGCACTAGACCGTGAATGATCTGGTTTATATTGATTTACACTTAGATACATATTTAGGTAATCAGACCACTAGGTTCCCTGGCTGATAATCCAAATAATGATGAAAAAACAGAGCCTACAATGTTAAAATAATCCCAATGTTGTTGTGGACATAAGCAGACAAAGGTATCCACTAATCTAGACCCACCCACATTATCATATGTGGACAGCAGAGGATCACTTGGTTCTTACCATGCATTAGTGAAAAGTCCATAAATAAGATCTTGTGATTCCAGAAAGAAAATATCCTTCATGAAGGGATAATATTGCCCTTCTTCTTGGTTTCCGCATATGAGACGAGTCTTTAGAGCCGTGCTAAACATATTGCGGCTATCTGGTTTCTCAGATCCATTTTCTTCCTGAGAAGGGAAAAAAAGAAACATAAAAGACAATGTAATTCTGATGTCATACCAATGGGGAGGAAACCAGACATGTGATGAAAATACAACCTCTAATCAATATCACAAGAATAATAAATAAAGTATGGTCTAAAATCATTTTCCATATGGTTACTGTAATTCTGTAGCCCCACCATTTTGTGGTTGATGAGTTCATGTGAAAACTCCCGTTGAGCTGAATACCTCCATTATTTATCTGGAAGACAGCCGCTCTTCAGAAATATCTCAGACCACGATGTGCATAGTAAAATCATCTTTGTAGCTAGGTCACACACGTGGTAATGAAGAAGAATAAAGACACAACTGTTTCATTTCGGGGGAAAACACTGACAATATTGTGAGCCGCAAAATCAGTTGCCATAATTTAGCCAACTTTCCCTGGTGACAGTCAGAAAAAAATGTTTAATCCAGAGATGTTCTACAGGATAAGAATTATGGGAAAATGAGAAGGGGGGTTTTATTTTATCTGAAAACAATATGTGATAGATTAGCTTTAAAGTGGACCAACACCCAGGATTTTCACTATCCTGGGTGTTGGTCCACTTCCGCGTCGGGGTGCCCCGCTGTGTGAAACCCCCCAGAAAACCCCAAAAACTCACCTGACCCCGCTCCCACGTGACTCGCTCCACCAATCACCGCCGACTGACAAGCGAGGTCCGTCGACGGACAAGGTGAGAGCGCCCGCCGCCCGCCTCTCGTGCGTCCCTCTTACAGGGAGCGCGCCCACGCCGGCCATTCACAAACGGCCGGCGCGGGTGCGCGCCCTGCTAGAGGGATGCGCGAGAGGCGGCAGCGGCCCGCACATGCGCCATTGGAACGAGGAACAGGTAGGATTCGCGGGCGTCCTTGGGGGTTTCACACAGGCAGGGAGCTGATCGGCCCGGGAATCTTATAGATTCCCGGGCTGATCAGCGGTGAGTGTTGGTCCACTTTAATGGAATACCCTCGGGTTATTGTTACACTGATATTTTTCAGCTCATAATGCTTCTGGGCAGGGCCTGGTTTCAGCCAACAGTGGGTCCAAACACATATATCCAGTGCCTCTGTTACATATGGGCATCCCTGTCCGATCCCTCTTGTCACTGGGTCAGTAAACTCTATCACTCCTTCCTTCATGTACGAGTGACACTTTACATTCAAGACAGCTGTGTCCTGCTGGCAGGTTCTTCAGAGATAACCACCATTATCATCTTACAATTCTGAACTCTTTCTATCAAGCCATTCCCTATACTACATGCATTACTCCTAATAACCAACATGGTGCCTGCAGGTGAAACTAGCCTCTCTGCTGCCTGAGAAAAACTATAGAAAGGCTCCACAAACTTTTCTAACAGTAAGTGACTTGCTGTGCCACCAACGATTGAAGCTACATGACGGTGTGCAGCAGTGACCTGACCCCCGCTGAACCACCAATGGTGCTAATAAAAAAAATTGGGCATAGGAATTGCTGCCCCTGCTTTCCCTGGTGGGACACATAGATCGTAAAGAAAGATACACAATCTGACCAGTTCAAATTACTTTTTTTTAATTATATTCACCTTTAAGCTTCAGTTTAGATAAATATGTTTATTACTAAAATACCCCATGCCAAAACCGTAATCCCTTCATTAAGATAAATGGGCTAGTCTCTGGCAAGAGATACACCTAAACCCTCTATCATGCACTCCCCCCCCTAATTTTCTGCTGTCACTGTCTGCAAGATGCCAAACAATCAGTCATTGTATAGGTGCGGCAATGACATAATTTCCAATAAAAGACAGGAAATGAATTGGGATGGTACTTCCAGGTAAAACAGGCAGCAAAAAAGCAAAATTTATAATTACTCATCATTGCTCTGCTCGGAGCAGGGAGCTCATATAAACATTGTTCTCTGGCTGCCGACCCCATAGTAATAAATAATAAATACATTAGTTATATAGATTCCTTTTCACATACAGGCCCTTATTTATGAAGGAATAGCGACAGGTAGCGACTGGTGAGCGGCCGGTAATGACGGGCCCCGCCACGAGAACGCCGGCTCCCCACCACAATCACACATTTATCAAGCCAATCCTGCTTAGCGACTGAGATAGCGCCATATAGCCATATTCATCATTATTCCAGCCTCAGCCCACAGCGCCAGCGTCCGACCTTGAACAGCGACAGGTATGACCTCTCGCTACCTGGCGCTCTCCAATGCATTTCAATGGAACAATCTTTAAATATTCATAATTAATTGTTATTAATGTTTTTTTTTTTTTTTTTTTTTTTTTTCAAATGTGAAAAATTATGTGACCACTTCTGCCATTTTAGATAATTTTTTTAAGGGAAAAAAATGAAAAAAAAAATTTGTACAGAATTGATATTACAGGTCTGATATTAATGTATTCATATTACTAAATTATTTAAAATACTTTTTTTTTTTGTTTTCCAAAAATATGGTGGTTTGGGGGTTAAAAAACTACTTTTAACACATCGCCGCCAGCGCTCTGGGGTTTAAACATGCATTTCACAGCGCTTGAATTTTTTGAGCGTGATTTTTTGATGAATATGGTGGAAGCCGCACTGACCAGTCGCTATCATGCGCACCCATACATCGCGGAACCTGTCAAATAGCGACTCGTAACCTTGTATTCAACATTACGCCACACGGACTGAGTCGCTGTCAACAACCGAACAACGGCCAAGCACAGCGACTACTAGCGGGCGCTGTGAAAATACCACTACAGTCGCTCAATTGTCGCTACATGTCACTATTAATAAATCAGCCTCACAGTATTCTTTTCCTACACTAGCAGTTGATTCAGTGTGTGTCTGTGTGTGTGCAGCATGGCAGGGATTCTGCCTCATTTTTCTGACTAGTGCTGGCACAGCCTTTCTCAGTGCTAATGTATAAGCAGGGCTCTCAGGTGTGTAGTAAGATGGATTCTCCCTTGCAGTCCAGGAGCACAGCATCTGCAAATATATTCTACAAAATCTGCATGGGGTTAAGCCCTCACACACATCATACCCCTCTGATCATCAGAACAGGGTTTAGGGAAGCAATTCACTATAATTAACGTTTTTGACTGGAGGCCTACTTTAACTCTTTCAGGGCTTGGAGAGGGGAAAGGGGAGAAATGAGCTGCATGCCTCTGTTAGTGAATGCTGGGGCCACACAAGTGAATGGCACTGACAGCAGGAAAGGACATTCCTCATTACTTGTACAAATAGATACATAGATATTATGGAAAATGTGTTGGTTGTTGGGGAACTTTCATCAGGGCTAAAGTCAATTTTGTACTGGACTTCTACTTTAAAATGACGATTGTGCGGAGAAACAAAAATAAAAACTTGTGATTTTTTAAAGTTAATATTTTATGTTAATATAATCAAAGGCTTTTGCCTACAAATGAAATGTAGTTTCTTTCAATTCAAAAGCAACTTATCTGTGTTACATAAATTCAGGAAATATAATAAAATGCTGATACCTCCATCGTCCTTTTTGCTACTCTAAGCCCAGCTAGTGATCTGCTTACCTTACACATCTGAGCTATCATAGGAACTGTTTGCTCCATGGTTCTGTTTTCAATATTGTCTTCCATGAAAAAGAGAAAAATCTTGTTTTGCACCTGGCTTTTTCTCTCCACCGCCAGCGACTTTATAAATTGGGGGTCTAATATGGAAAAAAACAATGGCACAGCGTCACACACATAAAAGGGACATGATAGAAATATATTTTAGGCCTTGGCTCATTTGGCCACTACTAGGCAATCTTTTAATCATTCTAGTAGCAATGAAGCCTTTAGCTTGGTAACCTCAATAAACAAATAAGATTTTATTTTTATCTTTCTACTTTTACTTTTAGAGTTTAGAGTTCGATTTCCTGTTTCTTAGTCTTGATGTGCCAAGACTTATTAGGCTTGTGCCAAGGCTTATTAGCATTATACATGTTGGGGCAGGATTACTTTAGTATGTATCCAAATGTACAAAGGTAAGATATTATTGTATTTCAGGTTTCAGGAAGTAGAAGATAAATACTTATGTATTAAAGTTACATTCCAGTAAACCCTGGAGTAAAATTAAAATGTAAGGTCACTTATCGTGGTATTGGGGGGTCCAAAAGTATACAGTGATACAGTGATACAAGCTCCGATCCTAGGGCTGGGTACTCACCTGCTTCCTCTTTCCTAAACAGCAGCAATTTTCCAAAGCCAGTAATAATAATAATAAGGCCTGGGCATGCCTAAAGGAAGGAATTATGGGGGTCAGGGATCAGGCTTCTCAGTCCGGTATGTAATGCATGGGCCAGTAGGCAGTGCATGCCCCCTGCACCCACTGCCGACTGAAAGAGGTCATTGTCTACAGAATTGGTGCTGGTCTGCAAAGTGACAGGTGCAGGTGGCATCCAGATTGCTGGATCCCCTTTGTGCATAAACCCTTCCCCCAAACCCTGTACCCACTCATCTGCACCACAATCCCCCAATTGGCGGAAAAACTTAAGAGATTCCGAGCCACGTGACCACCAGAGGCCAATCACAGAGCTGCATTTTTCCAGGGAGAATCAAGGAGTCGTGGGGTTGTATGCACAGGGTGGGGGAGGTTCCATCAATCTGAATGCCTCCCTGCATCTGTCAATTGCATTATGGAACCCTCCAGTCTTATTTGACTGGATGGTCACTTTATTGAATCTATCAGACTGAAGGCCTCTCCACAGAGGGTTGTATGTGGCATGGTGAATTCTATAATTCCACCCATGCTGGGGACACATACTGGAGCTTACCATATAAATCTCCATTGACACTCTTATTACCCTTTCCAAACACCTCAGAAATTGCTGATGCCCTTTAATCACTGGCCACCTAGTGTTGCTGTATATTATTTTAGTGGTCACACAGGATCCCTTTAGTTAGCCTCAATCCAAATCAGAAGCTTCAATTCACAGAAGCCCTGTCGGTTTTACCGATTACTGAAGTTCACATTCTAGGCTCACATTTATAAAACACCACCTAAAGGGGCGGCTTCTTTATATTTCCTATACATCTGTGATCAGGCTAAATTAAAATATTTTGCCAGCCATCACCTAATAATTACAGTTACCATTTCAAATAAATAACTAATGGCAATCTGCATTCCTATCTTCATCATAATAACTGTACATATACTGTATGTATAATACCTATCTATAGATTTTGTCTATAAAGGTTTACCTATGTGTTTCTCCCTGCAACATCTAATGTACACTTACTCCTCATGAACTCGCTGTTTGTGTAGAGAAATGGTTCTTTGCCATAAATCTTGCTGAATAAAGTCCTTGTACTTGCTGCATTGTTGGATATTCGAGGAATTGTAGAGTACACATCTTTCCCTAAGACAGATAGAAAAATTGTCAGATGGGAAAAATGAAAGGTACAGAGGATCGAAAGGAGAGAAGTGTTACAGGGAGCCGGCACAGAGACATGAGCAGGGCCCCCCCCCCCCCAGAAAATGGCCGCGAGGTTGCTCCGCAGAGCACTCCGTGTGTATTGCGGCAGCGGTGCAACAGTGCTGAGGCCAGACCCTGTATGGCAGGTCCGCCCACCCCAATGGCAGCCCTGCTTCCACAAACCAGTGTTATTTAAGTGATTTTTTCAGTGCTCTGTGTCTTATGCTGCTCCTCAAATGTAGTTGCTGCTTTTGTATCAATAAAGATGGGAGACTAGGGGGTGGCTTGGCTTGGATGTTCTGGATAAGGCTCACATAAAGTTAAGCCCTGCGTGAGTTCCTATACACTAACATTTGCTGCAACTCCCACATGCTGCATTTGCCATCCCTCTTTCCTGGTCATTACAACAAGTGTCCCACCCAAGTTTTCTCCTGCTCATCTTCTCCTCTCTTTGCCCCATGTTGCCGAATGGCTGTGTCTCTGTCTGCTACGTGACAGTGACACACATGGCTTACTAGTTGTGGCGGCAGTCAGTTTGCCCCGGGACTTGCTCCGGTATGCCACCTGCTAGCATCATCCCTGTAAGTGACATATAACCTCCCCAGGGTACGTGTGAAAAACTCAATACCTACCATTTGTGATCCTTCCCCTTTTGTCTCTACCCCTTACACAGGGGTCTAGTACCACCGGTGGTACTCGAGATTCTATCAGGTGGTACTTGACAAGGCTGCAGACTGACCCCCAACATGTTATGCTGCTATATATACTTTAACTATACCTGTACAAAACTGCTGAAAAAAAGTTGGGAACCCCTGCCTAAGACCACTGTTTCTGTACCTGCAGTATGTGTACCCCAGGGTAACAGTTTTCCATCTTGATTTCCCCAGGGTAACAGTTTAAAAGTGCTACGAGTCATGTGACCTACTTATTCTGGGTACATTTACGATTGCTCTCCTTCTTAGGGATACTCAGTTGGAGCCTCTTGCTGCTTGAGTGTGGCATAAAAAGCTTGAGGATCACTGCTTTTGAGCACTGTTTGACAACCTGCGGTACGTGTACCCCACAGGGTATGCAGGATGTTCAGGGGGTGCACCAATGGGGGAGTTCTGATTTGTTTATTGTATTAATTTATTAGTAAAATATAAATTTCTACTTGCTTTAAAGTGCACTGGGATTTTCACTATCTGGGGTTTTGCTGGGGCACCCCCGGTGTGAAACCGCCCAGAACACTGAGCTCAGTCACCTGTCCGTGAGCCCATGGCACAGACGCAGCCGCTTGCCCATTTTACTTCTCCTGCCGTGCATGTTAATATGTGGCTAGAGAAGCTGAATGAAATCCTAGCCGCACTTCCCAGCTGTTCGCGCCCACGCACAGCCATTCAGTTGTGGAGTGAAGCCCAATTCAGGATGACCCGGGGGGGAGGGAGTAAGCATGCCCTGGAGTCTCATATACTGGGGGGGGGGGGGGGTTGGTCCACTTTAAAAGTGCTATGAGGCCCATGACCTATGATACTTAATTTAGAAACATTTCAAATTCACCTCCTCCTTTTCTCAGTTAGAACCTCTTATCTCCAGGGGGTACCTGGTCTAAAAATATTATTTTCATAGAATTCACCTTGAATTCCATAGCGTGTTGGTTGTAATGTCCATGTACTGTATGTTGTACCCTGGCTGTAGTTACTAATATGTACAGCGCCATGGAAGAAGATGGCACTATATGAATAAACAATAAAAATAATACAATGACAGCCAGAGGAGGGAACCTGTGTCAAGTCCTAGCAGATGAATGGTAACATTAGGAGGTGCTTCTAGTGATCCAGGACATGTTGATACTCATGCTTGGTATATACAAAAAGACTAACACCCTGACACAACGAATCTGGTATCCTGTAATATACTTATCATAATTAGCTCAGGAGCAGGGGTGAAACTAGCCTCTCTGCTGCCTAATGCAAACTGTAGAAAG
Organism: Gastrophryne carolinensis; assembly: GCA_027917425.1. Taxonomy (NCBI): domain Eukaryota; kingdom Metazoa; phylum Chordata; class Amphibia; order Anura; family Microhylidae; genus Gastrophryne; species Gastrophryne carolinensis. Next base: position 269,851,953 of record CM051238.1, on the reverse strand, counting down.
CTGCCCCTCCTCAACAAAGCAACAAAGGGGGTAGAATGGAGGCTGCCGGGGCAGCCATCAATAGTTGTCTTGACCACTCAAAACATGACAACAGTAATAAAAATATAAAATATATTTTTAATAGAAAATAAATAATAACAAAGCAGATCGATTGCCGCCCCCTTCTATAGTAATATGTGCAGTGGGAGAAACATATTGTATGAGCAGCTGCTCTCTTGGGGGTTTCACACAGAGGGGGAATCCCAAAACGAGGTGCCCCAAGGGGAAGGACCAAAACCCAGGAGAGTGAAAATCTCAGGTTTTGGTCCACTTTAAGCAAACTAAATGTTTCTCTGATTTCCTAAATGTTCAAAGCAAATGGCAGTCAGTACAATTTTTAAGTCATCAACTGTATAAATATGTTTTTACCAATTATAACGCATTTGAAATTATTAGGCAAAACAGAGTTTCGATACATTTTATTGGTTGTAAGGAACTGCAGTTGGGCATTTGTTGAATTTCCACCTTCAACAGGTCACATCAACAGGAAATCAAAATCATCTCCACAATTCTTAAATCTGTTGAAATTGAGAGTTTGAGTCTGAGGATTCTCTAAAGGTTCCTAATATGGTTGAGACCAGGGGAGGACAGGGGCCATTTCTCTCCTATATATGCCCTTAGCAGCCAATGAGTTATTCTTTGCAGCATGAGATGGTGCATTGTTATATATAAAGATGATTTTTTCTACTGAAGGTATGGTTCTGCTTTCTGTACCATGGAAGAAAAGGGTCAGTCAGAAACTCTATAGGGTTGATTGATTGTCAGTGCAGTGGCTAAATAGTAGGTTTATACACAACTGCAAGCCTCTTAAGGTTTGCAAGACTCCAGAGGCACCAGCAGCTTCAAATTCCTGTTCCCTTTATCTGCACAAACCCGTCTCTGTTCTAAATCAGCCACAAATTTCTTCACAGTATGATGTTCACAGTTTTTGTGAAATCTCATGTTTTAATACTTTGTCCAAGGCATTGCACTATTTGATGCTTTTCGGCAGCAAAGAGAACACTTTTCTTTCTCCTACTGATTGAAACCTGGGGTATGCTTGATAATGTGGAATAGCCTTTTTAAGTAGTTTTCTTTCAATTGGGCTCACCTGATTATCATAGGTGATGAGACTAATTTCAGTGACATTTACATACAACCCTAATACATATTACCATCCATGAGTTTAATGACAAAACAAAAAAATTACATCTATATGACACTCAAATCCAATTTGCATAATTATTTGAAATGCAGCATATTTCCCAGCCTTCTTTCATCACAGTGTCTTTCAGTAAAAGCATAACAGTATAAAATGATATAATTTAAATTTGAAATGCACCTGTAATTAAAATATTGTAATTGGCTCTGGCATGTGGCGGGGATAGTTGCTCAGGCAAAGATCTGGGAACTTCTTCAACATTTTCTTCAGCCTGAAATCAGACCATTTTTCACACAGTTAAAATAAGTAAAAACTATTGAAAAGCATAACTTCAGCCAACTCCAGTCAATTTTGACCCAGTGACACCAAGGGATTGTTGGTTAAATGAATTTCCCCACTTTAGTGACCAAACAGAAAGTATTGATAGATCTCCCCAGCTAGGTGACAAACATCATAAGTGATAAAGATAAACCACCTCATCTTTCGCTCCATAGGACACACCCCCAAAGGTGGGGGGGGGATGTGTATGTGTACCTTATAAAGTGAATGGTAAGGTGGGGAGAAGTTATGGGCTCGGTAGCCCTGTTCCCACACCGCTGCCACTGGTAAAGCTTTTACACTTACTAGGCTTCTTGTTGCTGCAGCGTTGTTTCTGGGTTTCCCGGTGGGTGTGGCCTGCATGGCAAACATCCAATGACAACAATGGGTCGGCCACCTGGAAACAGCGCCGCAACAACGGGAAGTCATACACAGCCTGCTGTGTGTGTATGCCTGCAAGCGGTGGCGGCAGGTAGGCATGGATCAGTTACCCTGCCCGCCCGCTGCTCACTTTCTCCAATGTTCCAAGGTGGGTGGGACTGTAATGGGGGATGCCCCTCACCGTCTGTAATGAGAGATGCCGCACATTGCCTGTAAATGGGGATGCTGCACACTGCCTGTAATGAGGGTTGCCACTCACTGTCTATAATGAGAGGTGCCACACACTGCCACTTACTATCTATCTGTAATGATGGATGCCGCTCACTGTCTGTAAAAGGGTGATCAAAAATGTGGTGGCAGCCCTGTACCAGCTTTACTAGCACAATTAAAAGTATCTGCCTCCCATGCAACATATATATTTCTAGTCTTCATTTAAAGTCCCTGTCCTGGCACATGCTCACTTTCTCCCCCCTTCTACTCGTGGGAACAGTGTAAAATAAGCCATTTCAAAGCCTAGCAAAATCTCAGATTATATGTAAAAATCATTTGCCTGGCAGCCTCCCTGATGCAGCGTCATCTGTGTGGTCACAGAAAGGATAAGGAATTTCCTCTTCCTCTGCCTCCAGTGCCTCCCCCAGTCCTGAAATCAAAGCCTGAAGCTTGTGTCAGGTTGACACCCCCGCTATTAGTAATAGGCAGTGAAGTTCTCCACACTGTCGCTCAAACCTAGCTCACTCCAATACACTGAACACAGTGTGCTTACATCACCCAGCCCTGCCACTGCATTAGCACAACATGAGGCGAAAGGTTATTTTATAATTACTCTGGCAATATAGCTTCATTTTCAAAAAGGATAAAAAATGAGAAGATGTTTAGCCCTACACAATGGGAATATTTTAGATTGTGTCTGGACAATGACTTTAAAGTGGCTAATGCTAATGTTTCCCATACAGTGATTCAGGGCACAGCGAGTTGGGCCTAAGCAATTTTCCCCCATAAAAGTGCAGTGGTACATTTGAAAACCTGTCAACCCTGCTTTTTAATCTTCCAGCAATGAGCTTAGAGCAATAGTGTGGTGTATAAGTAGCATCTAGCAGCTGGAACATGAACAGGTGAAGGGGTAATGACTTGTAGGTGAATGATTTTCATGACTTACCATTTTACAGCAGATACGTTTGGATGCATTGGGTCCACAGACCATGAGGTTTCCATTCACCTGCCCCATGAATGTGGCATTGATCTTGCACTTATTCTCCAATGAAAAGAGCTGCAAAATATAACACAGCCTAAGAAATGGAAATGGTTGTGGCATTACAAGTCACCACTATTTTATGCAGATCATTAATTTCAATGTTGTGTGACATACACTGTAAACATACATTTCCACTGCAAACAAAGATTTTCTTCATATACAGAGCCTTCAACTCCAACCAAGATAGGTGGGTGCCCAAATATACCATAAATACTGTCTAAAGATCTTCCTGTTCAGCAGTTAGGTATTTCCTTTCCTACCCTAGCAATACGAGGGCTTTAGAACTAGGTGGTACAGGCTGGTTGGTACATGCAGAACTGCCATTATGACCTCCGGGCCCCAATCAGTAAAATTGTCAGGGTCCTATTTAACCTACACCTATTTCCAGACGCAATGCACAAAGTACCTGCTACCTTACTACCCAAAGGCCCACTTTGCCAATCTGCACACCCACCACCTTACTGCCCACATACCAACCCTAAGTACACAAAGCCCAATGATATTAACCTAGGGTCCTTTTGCAGACTTGTTACCCACCAATACAACCCTACACACAAGACCCCTTGTACAAGCTTCCACCCCCCATAGCCTTCACCCAGCCCATATAAAATCCTGCAACCCCACATAACTACTAGACTGTCATACCATGATACATCTTACAAATACCATCCAGTACCCACCATAGCTTTCTAGGGCCTCCATATCTCTTAGCCCCCACAGCCACGTTACATGCAGCCAGATTTATGTTCCCACTAAAAGAGGAAGCACAATAGGACATAAAACTCGAAGATCAAAATGTAGCTGGTGGGACACATAGACAGAAATAAAACATTAAAGCTGTTGGGCCCCATACTAAACTGTCCTAACGGCTATCCAGAAAAGCACAATTTTCTTTTAAATGAACAAACAAAAAAATGCAAATGTAAAATTGACTGGTGATTGTGTAATATTCCGTAATATGTTGTCCCTGGACATTATACAGTTATAGGGTACATTTTCATTTCCTCAAATTTCTGATGGAGACATAGTGTAAGCAAACTGCAAGTTGAGTAACATCTTGTAAAGTGATTCTATGGTGTAAATTAGCTGCAGCCCATGTGGGTTAAATACAGGTCAATGACCTATGGGGGGATTCTCCATATAATATTGGATTTAGGATATAGGTAGACTGAGTTTGGAGAGTTTGGAGTTTTTCTCACTCTGCGCATAAAAACGCAAATTAATAAATATTTTGTTTGTATACAAGCAATGGGTCAGTTCTAAGGGTGGGGGCAAAGTATTTTAACAGTCTAGATATTTTATTTTAGAAGTTATAAAATAACATCAGCCTATGTGTAATCCAAACATATTAAAAATTAGCCTCTTTTTTCTGCTGGCTGCTGTTATTTATTGCTTCTAAAATAATATATCTAGACCTGGGGTTCCCAACCTTTTTTTCATCAAGTACCACTTTTCTAATTATCTCAAGTACCACCTGGAAGATACGTTTGGGATGTTACTGAACTCAACTAAAAACATGGTAAAAAAATGTAAAGTGCATGAAACACAAAAAATACAGACATTTTTTTTAATCAGGGTTGGGAGTCAGTCTGGAGCATTGTCAAGTACCACCTGATATGATACTACCAGTGATACTTGCCCACTGGTTGGGAACCCCTAACCTACACAATTAAAATTATTTCCTCCTCCCCTGTAGACCTGCCCCATTGGATATTTTTATTGTACAATACTTGCTTGTGTGAAGTGAGAAAAGCTCCAACTGCCTCTCCAGAAAATCCCCAAATCCCCAAACATTTGGCTAACCCCCCTGTGTCTACTACTGATGCATTTGCCCACCAGGAATCTCTTTAAGGATAGACCAAATAGAGCACAGACTGTGTTAAAGCAGACCAAAGCCCACTGAGATTGTGAAATACATTTGACCAAAGCCCCTGACGATAATCTCTTCTTAGGGTGTAGAACGAGATATTGATATTTTCACTTATCATATCGCCCTGGAACACAGTTTTATGCTCTTCCTCAGTGTATGATTGCAGGTAATTAATCATTGCATAGGTGTGGCAAGGACATCATTGCTACACACAACAGTGGCAATGAATGGAGGAGGCGGAGCTTTACAGCTAAAGCAGGCGCCATTATCTGGGATTAGAGTAAAGCGGGAGCAGTAAAAAAAAGTTACTAGGCTCATGTGTCCTGCCCCTGTCATGATGTTATTTGCATGAGCGGGGGATTGGCTGCCCGCCTCACGTGCTCCACTGTTCCCTAGCGACGGCGGGAGCTTGACATTCCTTTACCTCGCTGGCTTTGAGATATGCGGTTGAGGTCCTGGCAGCGGTTTTGAGAAAAGTAATCTTTTTAAGCATTGTTGACATATTAGATGGACCTGCATTGACATAATTTCACTAAGGATAATTTAGTACTTTTAATACAAGCTTAACTATAGCTTATATTTGTAAATTTGAAAGCTTTTAAGCTTACATGTCTGGAGGACCTACAGTAGATCACGTGATCTGTCCTCCTTTTGTATTTAATCTCCGCCGCTCTGCCGCGCCACCAGCCTAGTTAAAGTTGCCTTGCGGCGACGAAACGCGTCGGCGGTGGCGAGCGGTGGATCCAACTACTAACTTTTATGAATTTTTGTCATCATTCCAAACGGAATTTCTCCCTTTTTGGGCCGACCACGGTGGTTGTCAGATTCCAGGGCCGGTGAGATTGGGACTAACCTTTTAAGCTGATTTGAAGCTGGATATTATCTGGAGTGGATGTATATTGAAGCCTTATCAACGTTGTTTAAGAGTATTTGAAAAGCGCTGTTTTGATTTGAAGCTGGTAAGAGTTTGCACTGTCGGTGGAGGATTTCTCTTGCACCTTGTTGTGTGAAGTGCATGCACCATGGGATATCGTACATTGGGACTACTTGCCAGCTTATACTTATTGATCTGTGTTTATTTTCATCTAAAAAAAAGTTACTATTCGTGGGGGGAGCAATTCAGGGCATGTGAGTTAAAAATATGGGTTTTGATCCGCTTTAACATAGCAGCAATATATTTTTTACTGTCTTGAGAACTGACAATATACAGATAATGCGCAACGTTAAACATAGACAATATAAAACTTTGTATCAGAATGCACAAACATTGTATTTATTAAAGGGACTGTTCAGGTAACATTACAAAACAAACTGATACTCACCCTTTGCTCCCCCCATGCTGTGTCACCACCTCCATGGAAAATGGTTGTCCCCCCCCTCCCCGCCATTAGTCACAGTGACGGTGCAGGACTCCAGACTACAACCAAGCAGGGACAAAGGGTGAGTATCATTTTGTTTTAGTTAACTGGACAGTCCTTTCAATTTTGTCGCCATCAATAAGGATTTGTCTAGAGTCATTCAGAGGGTATGGCTTAATTTACAGATAGGGTAAATCATACTTACTGAGGTGTTGGTCATTTTAAAATCCACATGATACAGAAATTCCTGCCCTCCAATGTATAACGACCTACGTACATCCATGTAGAATACAGTGTTTTCATCCTTTGTGGGCAGAGCAATTACCTGTGCACCTGCTGACAGAAAGGTTTGGTGTGAAATATCTGAAGAAGCAGCAAGCAGGAACATTATCTGGCCAATGGGAACTGTGCTTACTCAGTGACCAACTTCAGGAGAAATCAAATGCCCCAATACAAGTCAGAAAGGCCCATGGGATACAATTGCAGCAGCAATTCCACATCAAATATACGGTTTGATAGCATGTGATTTTTATTCGAAGCAATACCGCTAACATTGTCATTACACTCTTGGACAGATGATTATACAAATTTGGACTGCCCCCAAATAGTTTGAAATTTTAAAAGTGGATTCAGAGTACCCAAACTTACTGTGATACAAAAAGAAATGGCAGAGGTCTCCATTGTGCCTCCATTAGCAGGGCCTGACACGTGCGGAGTGTGGGGTGCTGGCACATAGGGTGAGGGCTCAGTAAGGGTCACCAGTCTGTGCAACCAAACTTACTGTGATACAAAAAGAAATGGCAGAGGTCTCCATTGTGTCTCCATTAGCAGGGCATGACACATGTGCAGAGTGTGGGGTGCTGGCACATAGGGTGAGGGCTCAGTAAGGGTCACCAGTCTGTGCAACCAAACTCACTGTGATACAAAAAGAAATGGCAGAGGTCTCCATTGTGTCTCCATTAGCAGGGCCTGACACATGTGCGGAGTGTGGGGTGCTGGCACATAGGGTGAGGGCTCAGTAAGGGTCACCAGTCTGTGCAACCAAACTTACTGTGATACAAAAAGAAATGGCAGAGGTCTCCATTGTGTCTCCATTAGCAGGGCCTGACACATGTGCAGAGTGTGGGGTGCTGGCACATACCAAACTTAAAAGCTCCTTTTATTAAAAGTGCAAAAAAGGGGTCACACTATAGTCTAATCCTGTGTAAATCTAGACAAACACACCTACTAAATACTTTGTAGCCCTACAGTACAGCTACAAGCATGACAAAGCGCTGGACAACAACAGAAACTGTCTGGCACTGCAAAGTGGATCCCGGAGGAGTTCAGAATACACAATGTGAATGTAGCTACACTCCAGCACAGGGCACATCTCCCACCTTGGGGACATTTTAAATCCACCACTGAAGCCACGCCCCGAAGCACTTTTAAGAGCTCTCTCAAGAGTGCCACTGTGACGAGGGTGTAGCTGGTTGGCCACATACCAGGAGGTATCAAACCGGGGAGCAAAGTATTTTAAAGGTCTAGATATTTGAACTTATAAGTTATAAATAACAGCAGCTTATGTGTAATCCAAACATATTAAAAATTTGCCTCTCCAAAAGTGTTTGGAATTTCCATTGGCTGCTGTTATTTATTGCTTCTAAAAATATATCTAGACCAGGGGTTCCCCACTTTTCTAATTTCCTCAAGTGCCACCTGGATGATATATGATATAAAAACATGGTGAAAACCATTTAAAGTGCATAAAACACAAAAAATACAGACATTTTTTTATCACCTTTTGGAGCAGTTTTGTAAAGGGTTTGGGGGTCAGTCTGCAGCATTGTCAAGTACCACCTGATAGGATCTAAAGTACCACTGGTTGGGAACCCCTAACCTACACAATTAAATGTATTTTCTCCTCGCCAGTAGACCTGCCCTATTGGATGTGCCGAGGATTTTGATCTTTAAATACAAGAACAATCATTTTATTGTACAGTAACCGGGCTTTTCCACTGCTGAAGCCACGGCCCACAGCCAATAGGCCCTCTCAAAGGTGCCACTGTGACGAGGGTGCAGCTGGCTGGCTGTATACCTGGAGGTATCATATTGTAGGACCCGCCGGGATCATGTAAGGTCACACAGCGGGGAACCCAGTGCAAGATTCTCTGAGGATAGGCTAGTGAGCTAAGGCCTGGCCGCACAGGTTTTGACCCCCTTTAAAGTAGCAGATTAGCTCTAGGGGAAATAAAGTGCGTCTACACAAGGCTTTTAATTGCTATGTATTGCCTTTTTAAAAATGCGTTCAGACATTGTTCAAGAGATTGCAATACCAGTGTGGCAAGCTAGACATGAAGGGGAATATTATAACTATTATTCATTTCTCAAAAGGAAGTATATGCAAAGCACTAAGTAGCAAATGGACTGTGCAGACAGAAAGATTACAATATGCTGTTTACAGGAAAAACACAACCAACAGCTACAAGAGGCTCGCTCTTATATGTTTCCAATCTAAATACATAATAATAGAGATGGAAATGGGTGGTGGAGGAATACAGTACTGGTATATGCATCCTAACAGACCTTGCCAGTGAAGGTCGAAATTTAGATGGCAAATGTAAAGATGTGTAAGGTTGGGTGATACCAAGTAAATGGTATTGGAAGCCTACTCTCCTAAAACATCTGCTCTGCGCAATTTGCCATCGGAAATTATTTTGTGTGACTAGTACGAGTGCATATCCTCTAAGGGGTCCCTGGAGGTTATATACATCTCCTCAGCAAGCACCCCATTCTGATACTGGTTCTCATTCTTCTAGAACAGTGGGCAGACTGGCCATAGGGAGACCCGGGAGGGCCCAGGGACTGCTCCTTAAAGTGGACCAACCACGTCTTATGGACAGTTAAATTAAAAAAACAAACCCATGTATCAACTCCTGGTAATGAATTGGGATGCAATACAACTGGTTTGGGCTTCAAAGGAATAACTCTGGGAAAATTGAATCTATTTTGGCAATTGTCTTCCTTCTAGCACAGTTTTCAATAGGCTCTAATTGCCCAGCATGAGATTGTGAGCAGGGGAAGGAGGGGGGCTTAAACCGCAAGTTTAGAACAATGGTATCCTGTCAGAAACCAATGGCATATAATGCCATACATGAATAAAACAAAATTAAATCACTACAACAAGAATACTAAGCAGCATTGAGGGCAGAAAACATCCAAACGGTGATGTCCCTGCGGTGGGGGAGTTGTTTTGGGGGGTTTTGGTCCAGTTTAATAAACACCAATGCCATTCCTGTCTTCCGGAACCCCTGTACTTGGTCCCAAGCCTCCCAGCCAGGAAAGCCCAGCCCATCTTCTGCCCCCAGTGCTATAGCCTCAGAATCACAGCTATGGAGGGGGGCATGCCCACCCATGTCACATTATCTTCCCCCATAATACCAAAGCTTCAGTACCATTGGCCATATCGACCCCTGTCATGTCTCTGTAATGCCATAGCCCCAGCCTTGGAGGGCACTTGGACTCAATTAAGGTTTTTTGAGCTAGTCATGGGCTGGCTGAGCCACTAAAATCCAAATCCTGGGCCCAGTCTGCTTGGGAACTATCTAGAGTCTAGGTCAGCGGTACTCAACTGGCGGACCGGGGTCCGAATGCGGACCTTGGTGCCAGATTTCTGGACCCCTGCCCTGACAGCCCTGCAGTTAGTTGCTTCTGTGTTGCTATTCTCAGCGCTGCCCTGTTACAGATTGGTGATGTAGTTGTTTGTCTCCCTGCCAGTGTCATTACTCCCTGGCACCTAGCATTGCAATATGAAGTACTGCACGGACGGGAAGTTGCATTGCAAGGTATTATCCACCCCCAACCCGCCCCCAGTGCACTGATTTCTAACTATCCACCCCCTCTGACAGCGCCCCGTCCGGACCTTCGCCTCTCACCAGATGCCTGTAAATGGACCTTTACAAGAAGTGGTTGAGTACCCCTGGTCTAGATCTATCTAGAGATTTATTTATTCAATACATTGCTCATTAGCAAGATTTGTGTGACTAAATTGATCGATTGGGCAATTAACTGTATTCATACTGTTTACATTTAGTGGCTTGTGGGCATTTTTAAAGGAAAAGAAACATAAAAGAGGACCTAAAAGAAAATGAAGCTCCTTAATAGAAGTATAAACAGAAGATGCTATTTTCTATTACTAGCTAGACACTGGCAAAGTTATTCTTTAATTTTGGAATCCAGAATAACTCGAGCTGGGACTGAAATCCAGATGACCACAACTGTGCCTTTAATTAACAGCCTGGCACAGTTGGAAAAGTAAGGTAAGGGGCATTTTAGAGCTTCCTCTCCCAGTATCTCAGCCATGCTGCTGCCTGGATTCAACTGATATAACTGACAATGCACAGTAACAGGAAGTCCAACAGCACTTCCTGTTTGCAGGTGGCCATTTTGTTTCTAAAATCTACTACAGCAGGAGTTAACAAAAGGTAAATGGATTTTTATGTGCAGCAATCTAAATTGCCCTGGGGAGGGGGCATATGAGCAATGTTTGTGGTGTTGGTCTGGTTAAGGTTATTTTTGACAGTTGTTGACTGTTGTCCTCTTTAAAGAAACGCATTGACTGATGGAGATTCACAGAGACACAAAGCCCGCTTGTATGGGAATACAGAATGAGCTGATATTTTATGCCTTTATTTGGAAGGGCTTCCTGGGGCCTTCCATCACATTCAAGGGAATTTATCTGAAACTCAATTAAACTAACAAGCGTCTGTAAAAATAAGGAGTTTCCATAAATTGCAGAGCTATCCTTGAGGCTATCAAGGAATCTCAAACTAATTTTCTTATAAGAGAAAAGTACCCTCACCTCATGATGGCAACATGTTTTGTTCTCTGGTTATCAGTTATAATGCTTTTGTTAGGATATCTCCAGTTTTAAACTACTGGAAATATTAGTGCAGCTGATGCTCTGCCTTGCTCTGTCAGTTTGTTTAGTCTTGGCGTCCCGCTTACCTGTCCTGCCTCTCACGCACCCCTCCCAGTAACCTCATGGCTTTTATGCCTGTTTTTTGCCACTTGAGGTTGTTGGTACCATGGATTAGTGTCTGCAGTTTAGCCACAATGATTCCTACCCTGCATCAGACTGGAGTGTATCAAGCCCAGAAAGTAGACTATTGGGGCCCTACAGTTAGGTATAGGCAAGTGCACAAATTATGACAATATGCATTTTAAGTGGTTAAAGTCACTGTCTGGTCTAACAAAAAAAACAATATATACTCACATATAGTCCCATGCAGCTGATTTGGCTGATACCGGTAGTTTGAAACTTATTGGCATTGGCAGCCCATAGCCGAGCATCCTTCCCCTCGTGTCAGTCACAGTGACCGGCCTTGTCTGCTTCATTCATTACAATGGAGGGGGCGTGTCAATAGGTAGCATGCCCTCTCCATTGAAGTGAATGGAGTGGGTGTGGTCAGTCACCAGTATTGATGCAAGGTTGTGAGCAGGGGCTGTACCGTCTGGATCTCCAGTAAAGGTCATTTTTAAACACCCGAAATCGGGCTGATCAGCTGCACGGAACTATAGGCGAGCATGTATACTTTTTATTTTTGCTCCATGTTCACCTGTTGTAGGACTGCTATATTCAGTGTCATCTGCTGCTCCTACCATAAAATGAAATATTTATTACATCTGACCAGCATCTGATAATATAGTGCAGCCTCTGTGCCGGTATCATTTGCCTGCAGACAGGAGAAGCTTCTGTGAGTTTTACTGTATGAGCCTTCAAAGGGCCACATTTAATGTTCGCACCAGGGCCTGTTTAGTTACACCACTGACTATAGGACCTCTATTGATGATTTGTGCTAATAAAAGGCTACTTTGAAATCTAACTGCATTGTAGCTTGTGCCAGAAATAGTAAATAAAAGTAAATAGTAAGCCAGAATTGGAAACTAGTACACTGTACATCATACATATATACATTAGGTAAATCACATAACACATGAAAAAAATTCTGTCCCTTTTCTTTTCTTCTTTCTTTCTTTCTTTCTTTCTCTTTCTTTCTCTTTCTTTCTTCCTTCCTTCCTTCCCTCCTACTTTTTCTTTCCTCTCCCCCTCCTTTTTTCTTTTCCCCCTCCTTCCTTCCCTCTTTCTTTCCTCCTACCTTTTCTTTTCCATTTCTCTTCTCTCCGAAGGAGGCGTCCCTGACTTGGCTCCAGAGTGCATTGCAAGGGGTGTCTTTGACCTGGCCCTTATTTACTCCTACCTTTTTTTCTTTCCTTTTTTTCCTTTCTTTCTTTTTCCTTTCTGTCTTTCCTTCCTTCTTCCTACTTTTCCCTTCCTTTCTTTCTTTCCTGCTTCCTACTTTTTCCTGCCTTCCTTCTTTTTTCCTTCCTTCCTTTCTACTTTCTATGCTCCTAACTTTTTTTTCCTTTCTAAAAAAAAAAACATGAAAAAAGGTCAAAAGATGTTGGCTTTTGTTACCAGAAGTGTCAAATGTTCATGGGAAAGAAGAGGAACAATAATTGCTAACAATGTCCCCATAGTGTCCCCGACAGTTGCAACACTGTTACTTCCACCATACCATAAATCTGTCACATGATTGCTGGGTTTTGCAAACATCTCTTACCACAGCAGAGACATATGTAATAACATGAGATCCGACTAATACAAAACATTCAGTTCCGTATACCAGAAGGCATTTATGAATATGCCATATTTTATTAATAATTATTGTTAATAATTAATTCTAATAGCTGCATGAAAAGCAGTGTTGTTGCAGTCTATGCCTGGATGCAAAACTGTGTTAGAAATGTCAAGAGCGACCAAATACGGCTCACCCATTATTGGAAGTGCTAATTGCTATAAACCATGTCTCAATCCAAACCATATACTTCAGTTATGCAGTGAAGTACACTAACAAACTGTGACCTTATACTCCATGAAGCCTCCATCTCTATTAAAATGGACCTATCAGCATTTTTGTCTAAAAGACTCCAGGGCTGGCCTTAACTCCCCCGCTCTGTGAAACCCCACTAATCGCCCATTTCCAGCCACATGGCAGCCGGGCATCTCGTGGCTGAGGTGCACTCCCGCATCCAGTCATGCAGATTGGCTGGGGGCAAGAGACCGGGGAGGCAGCCGTTCCCTTTTCTATATGCAAGTCTTTTTGTGTGTGCCTTGCAGGGACAATCACCAGGATATAGCAATTGGTTAAGAGACCTACATAATGCCCTAGATGAATAGTTAACAATCCAGTCAGTAATAACATGCCTCCTGGCATTGCAGGGCAACATAGTGTTAGGCTGGAAAAGGATTGGTCAGGCAATATATAAGGCGTCTGCTCTAAGCATAAAATGCTGTCAAAATGTGCTTTCAAATTACCTAGGCTCTTATTCATGAAGGGATAGCGTCAGCCTTGAAAATGACAGGTAGCGTCAGGTGAACGCCGGACACGACACGCAATTACACATTTATCAAGCAGATTCTGTTGAGCGACTGAAGTAACGCCATGTAGCGTCCGATTCATCATTATCCCAGCCTCAGCGTACAGCGCCGGCGTTCAGCCTTGCAGAGCGCCGCGTCTTACCTCTCGCTCTCCCATACATTCGTTCTTTTACTTCTCTTTAAACAGGGGGTTTTTATTATTAATTTTTGTTTTATTCACAAATAATGTTGGGATCTCTCCTGGCCTTGAAAAAGCCATTTTGTGTTCATGTCACAATGTTATTACAATGTAATTCCATGTGTTTTCGCTTTGTTACTGGTGGATACATGTTAAAAAACAGCCTTTAATCACGTAGCTTCCGGCGCTCTGGGCGACATCGAAGCATTTTTGAGTACTGGCGGTGTGTAAGGCTTTTTTGATGAATATGGTGTGAGTTGGTCGCACTGACCAGTCACTACCATTCGCTCCCATACAGCGCTGTACTGGTCATATAGCGACTCCCCACAATGTATTCATCAATGCTGCACAGCGACTGAGGCGCTCTGAACTAATGAACCACGGCCGAGCACAGCGACTACTAGCGGGCGCTCTGAAATGCCTGCTACAGACGCTCATCTGTCGCTACCTGCTGCTAGTAATGAATCAGCCTGTAAATAAAGAGTTATACAATACCTATAATAGCATGTATGTGTAAAGGAAGATGGACAGTTGGACAGATGAACAGTTGCTACTTTGGGCAGCAAAAAAAGAAGCAATTTCATATCTATACCCAGTGTGTTAAAATGGAAGTCCATCCCTAGTACACCCATAGTCCAAAGCATTTTCTAAAGAGGCAGAGTTTTGAGAGGCAAGAAGAGCTTTTCGCACTCCGCAAACAATAAAGTAAAATAAAAATATAATGAAATTTTCTTTTATTTAAGCCGGACCTTCTCCCTAATTAAGAGTTTATCTTGTATATTTCTTGTATATTTCTCCCACACTGTACATACAGATTGCCCACATTAAAAATAATCCTACCCGCACCTATTGAGTTTTCTGACCCTTTTAACACCCAAGATGGCGGCACATGGAGTCTCAGGCTGCCTGCAAACAGGAAGTGTCTTCTGACTGTGTCGCTCTGCATTCTGGGATTGCTGTCCGTTTACTGACCCCAGCTCTGCTCTGTCTATGCAAAGCACAGCTATAACCCCGCCCCCTGCACTTGTTCCCCTCTCCTCAATATATGATGCTTCTGGGGCAAGATGGCAGCATCTTGCCCCAGAAGTTGAAACACAGCAGGGGGAAGAATAATAAGTAAGCGACTAAAAACTTAATATATAATAATTTTAGATGCTAGAGAATAGGATTTTAAGGGTTTGGGCTTTTCATTAAATTATGCTGAAGATCTGGTTTAAAAGTCAAACTTATTTTTTTGAAAAAACAGCACCCTATGGGCTATGCAACCTATGGCCTATGGGCCACATAGGCTATGGAGAAAAAATGGGAACATTTTTAGAATAGCCCATGCGTTGCTGTTGTTTCCAATCCTCCATCTATGCAACTTATGGCCTATGGGCCACATAGGCTATGGAGAGAAAATGGGAACATTTTTAGAATAGCCCACGCGTTGCTGTTGTTTCCAATCCTCCATCTATGCAACTTATGGCCTATGGGCCACATAGGCTATGGAGAGAAAATGGAAACATTTTTAGAATAGCCCACGCGTTGCTGTTGTTTCCGATCCTCCATCTTATTGGAAAATGATGTACCTCATCTGCAAAAATGCCCCATCACAGCTACAGGTGATTTATTGGAAAAAAAAATTAAAACAAACTTTTTTTTATTGCACATTTTTGTGAATTAAACTCAATATGGTCACCGAGGTGTAAGGTTCAGTTTACACCCAAATGTGAAACCCAAAGCTAAACCTACTTCATTAAAATAAAAAAGCATGACCCCCTGTGTGCCATTTCCATTTAATTGTGAAGTACCCACCGGGGGGGTATCCCATTTCTCAAGTCAAGCTGTCACGGACCGGGTGGAGCGGACTCGGGTGTGGATCCGCTTTAACTGTGGGACCGATGGCGGGTACCGTGTCAGGGGAGCGGAGTCTAAGGGGCCACCGGTATTCACCAGAGCCCACCGCAAGGCAGGTTGGTCTTGTGCGGCGAGTGACCCCCAGGTCGCTACCCCCTAACAGCGGCCCAGTCCCACAGTCAGCCGAGGTTCAGTGAGGTACACAAGTGGCAGGCAAAAGGCGTAGTAAGTACAGGCAGAGATCGGGGCTGGCAGCACAGGTTCAGAGTTGGGGACAGGCAGAGGTCGGTACACGGGTGAGCAATCCAAAAATGTCTGCCTTTCAACAAGCATGGAGAGACCAAGATCCGGCACTGATGGAAAGGAAGTGCCTCTTTAAATAGGAGAAGTGGATGCAGGATTGGATGACCAGGCACCAATCAGTGCTGCACAGGCCCTTTAAAGTGGACCGTCACCCATGGGTGATCGGCCCGGGAATCTATAAGACCCCCCCCAAAACCCCAAAAGAACTCACCTGATCGCCGCTGCCTCCCGCGCACTCCGCTAGCCGTGCGCGCGCCCGCGCCCGCCGTTTGTGAATGGCCGGCGCGGGCGCGTGCACTGTCAGAGGGGCGCGCGGGAGGCGGCGGCGGACGCGCTGCCTTGTCCGCCGCTTGTCCGTGGGAGCGTGGTGAGGTGAGTTTGGGGGTTTCTGGGGGGTTTTACACAGCGGGGCACCCCTAATCGGGGTGCCCCCCTGAAGTGGACCAAAACCCAGGATAGTCAAAATCCTGGGTGTTGGTCCACTTTAAATCTCAGGAATCTAGTGCGCTCGCCCTCTAGTGGACGGAGACGTGCGCGCACCTGAGCATGTGAGAAGGAAGCATTGGGGGAAGGGAGAGAGCTGGAAACAGCCATGAGGGAAGTGCTGCAAAATGGATGACGGCTGGATGCAGCCATGGAGGTAAGTGAAGTGCTGCTAGATGGGCATGCAGCGCTCGCCCTAACACAAGCTTTGGCTACACACTCTACCAGTCACCCATAATATGTTCCATGGACTTCCAATGTCTCTGTTGCTATCCTTTCACACTCCGGGTTTTGCCTGGAGTTCACCCATAAATATATATATATATATATATATATATATGTATAATATATATATATATGTATAATATATATATATATATATATATATATATATATATATATATATATATATATATAGAGTTGTCCCATGGACATCCAGTGTCTCTATTGCTATCCGTTTTTTGGTACACACTGGGATTTGTCTGGAGTTCTGCATTACTGCCTTCATTAGCAGGTCATTCCAGGAAGTGCTAATCTCCTCTGGGATTACTATAGACTTCAGCCATCTGCCAGCTTCCCTAATATCTCTAACACACACCTCACACTAATATCACAAGGAATAACCTACCAAAATGTTCTCCAGAAACAAGCAACATCCTCACCACTGAACATTTCCTATTTTAGGAAACATCTTGTAAGTTCCTCTTTTCTTTTAATTCCTCCCCCTCGGGTCGTCTGCTTCAAATAACTAGTATTAACAATAAGACTAGCAAGCAGCTGATCAGATGGCTGTCCCATGTGGCTCTTCTCCATTCCCTGCAGCGCCAGGTAGAAGCCATAGCAGGGCTACATAGACCACATAAAAAGTGGTCTAGAAGTCACTCTGTCCCTTGCTGTTCTCAGCGTAAGTGAGCCACAGCATGGCCGCAGCTGTCTGGGACCACAGCAGAGCATGTTCATGACTCATACAGGTTGCACCACGACATGTCCTCACCAGCTTAGCCATGATCCAAAGACTGAAGCAAATAAAGTGGCGTTGCTTAGAATACATAAGCTATTTACATATAATAATAGAGATGCTTTGAAATGGCTCATTTTACACTGTTCCCAGTGGGGATAAGGTGGGAGAGCGCGTGTGCCTGGATGGGGACTTCAGTAACATTTTCCACAAAACAGTAAATAACAACCTCCTATGGGGTTTGCAGGAGCCAATGAGGTAGAACACTCTCCACATTGTAAGAAATAATTCTTTTAAGCTGAGGCTATGGCATTTAAACTGTAGGCCTGGAATCCCTACTGAATGCTAGTAACTGAAAAATGTTATTGGACTGAAGTAGCACGCATGTACTATATGCCTTCATAACATTCATAAAGCTGGCTTTGCTTCTGCATGCTTTGTTAATGGTCCATGGTCCATAATCGGGGGGGGGGGGGGGTGACCATATGGAATTCCTGGTGCTGCTTGCCACCCCATGCCCATCCAATCCTAGTCTCCCCTTCAGCCCATTCTTTACCCAGCTCTGCTGTACCCTCCCCTAGGCAAGAAGCCCCAGCTGATGATCTGCCCCCCCATTCTATAGCCTCAGCATCATAACTGTAGGGGGTACCCCTGTGTTATTATGTACCTAAAGCTTCAATTCCATCAATTTAGGAATGGCAATATTCACCTCTGCTCCAAATTTGCCCCTGCAATGCTATAGCCACTGCCATGGAGCGCACTCATAGACTGTCCTGAATGTACATTGGGGGGGTAAATAGGGATGCTGCAGGGCTGGTCATTGGCTGCCATGAGTTAAATCTCTGGCTGATTTTGGGCCCTGGTGTTTTGTGTCACTTTATGGGGGTTATTTAACAAAGGCTAAGGCGATGTAGTGCCAGATAAGTGTCAGGTCCCAGTCAAAAAGGTGTATTTATCAAGTCAAAAATCCAGAGCACCTGTGATCCAGACCAGTGGCTCACCCTGTACTGTGTGGCCTGATCTCATACATTTGAATGGGCTAGGATGGTTACAATTATTTAAGCATTTTAGTTTTTTTTTTTTTTTAATTTGGGGGGATGGTGCATGTGTCACGGGATCCCTGGGCTGGTTGGGATTATTTTTATATGCATTTTTAGTACTTTTTTTTTTGTGCTGCAAATGTGATTTGGGCCATGATAAAGATATGGCATGTCTAATGTCCCTAATGCAATTTCCATTTTCTATTTTTAAAAAAACCCTAATAATAAAATAGGGAATCCAACAGGTGCTGTGTGCCCGAATTCCCTTTTTAGCGCCTCTTGGAGCGCCTGGTATTTTTTTTGATAAATTTTGTCAGCTTGCGGCGCTCTCAGCTGGCACTAGGTGTCGCTAGCGCATAGACTTGTATAACGCTGCCTGGCCAGGAGCACTACAACTGACAGCACCGCCGACCAGAAGCGGACTCTGTAATGCAGGTGCTGCTGAGCATCTCGGATGAGGTGCTCAAGTGGCGCCCACACCAATAATAATAAATTAGCCTCTTTATGCATGTTGAAATATATTTATTTAGTTATATACATTTTAATGGAGGGTAGTTTATAGCAACCAATATGGTTGGTTATTGTTGCTGCTTACCATAAGACATGTGATGAGACAGAACTGCATGCTCTATTTATCTGAATTCAAATTTCAGGCTTATATCACAAGATAGAAGTGCGATTATCTTTTAGAAATACATTCGTGTAAACTGCACCATCACCGTTCCAATGTCGACATTTTCTGTCTTTACCCAACCAGTGGGACGCGACAGTCTATTAAGTGGTATTATTATTATTATTGTTTATTTTTATAGAGCCATCTTCTTCTGTAGTGCTGTACAAGGTACAATTACAGATGAGATAAAACTAAGGTGAGCTTAGAGCGACCACTAGTAGATGCTGCAAGCGAGTGTCTGGCGCTAGCGTAGCGGGCGGACAAGTGGCGCTGTAGTATACTGTCCAGCATTGATAAATGTGATGTCTGGAGGGCGAGAACACCGAGGTCAAAGCGCCCAAGACTACGCTACATCTAACAACAGGACAATACTGCAGCGAACGATAGGTAGCGCAGTTAAGTGCGCCCAGCACTCTGCGCTGAAGTCCTTATTCAAGAAAAAAAACTACACACAACCAGTGTCGGTGCTCTAAAACTGGATGCTCTTGCGGTGAGCGCCAGAAGCTATGTGATCAAAGTCTGTTTCTCAACACTTACACTCATACACCTGCACCAGAGCGAAAACATATGGAATGACATTGTTATAACACTGTGACACTGCAATGGCAGACCTACACATACAATTCTGCATAAAAAAATAAAATAAAAAAAACAATAAAAGTGTTTGTTTGCAGGGCAGGAGAGGACACACAATGATTTGAACCAAATATTTTATAGTTTACTTTAGCAACACACTATTTAAACGCAACCAAATGTAAAAAGTCAAATTGTAAAGTCAGTGAGCCCCTGCTTTAGTGCATTAAAGTGGACCAACACCCAGGCTGATCGGCCCGGGAATCTTACAGATCCCTCCCCGCGGGGCATCCGAAATCGGGATGCCCCGCTGTGTGAAACCCCCCAGGACGCCCCATTCACCTTACCTTACTCCTGTTCCAACGGTGCATGCGTGGACCGTTTGTGAATGGCCAGCGCGGGCGCGCTCCCTGTTAGAGGGAAGCGTGAGATGCGCCTGCCAGCGTGCTCGGTTGTCCGTCCCTTGTACGTGCATACCACAGCGGCTCTGAGCGCGCTGATTGGACGAGGCCCGCGCATGCGCCGTAGGAGCGGGGTGAGGTGAGTTTTTTCTGCCATTCTGGGGGGTTTCACGCAGCAGGGGAACCCCTGATCGGGGTGCCCCGCGGAAGTGGACCAAAACCCAGGATAGTTCTGGGTGTTGGTCCACTTTAAGGAAGAGCAATTCCACAAACAAAATCTGAATCGAGCGAGTGCCATTGATTGGCTGAGTAGCCCACATGGGAACCAGGGTGAGGCGACTTTTTCGACACTCCCGGGGTATACACATAGCGATTAAGCGAAAAAATTAAAATCTGCACTGTCTGGCCCTGGAATATAAAAGGCCCTTGGCTTGCCGCCCGCCCCCATCCGTGATTGCATGCAAATGGTACCTTTCCCAGGGCTCCCATATCGTGATCAATGGCTAAGGCTGCATCCCCGGCTTCCTTGCAGCTGAGGTGCACACCAGTGCCCACACAGGCAGGACCTGCACTGATAGGTGTGTGGAGGGGGGGTGCTACCTTGCTAGGCTTGTCTCCGGCCGCAGGTAATGACATGGTCAGACAACCCCCTAAGGGCTTCACACTACTCAGCACTGATATGGTTGGACATTGGGGTTGTCTGACCATGTCACTACCTGCAGCCGGAGACAAGCCTAGCAAATTAGCATCCCCCCTCCACACAGTAAACACATCAGTGCAGGTCCTACTTGTGTGGACTGGGTTGGCAATGGTCCTTTGTAAAGAATACACCCTGGACATAAATGTGCTCCCTTCATTGGCCATAAAAACATGTTCCTGTAATATTTACCTATTCCAGCACTTGTGCTCTGGCACTTGGTGACATCAACATGGTCTTGACCGATCACCACAAGACTTACTGTTAGTGGGAAGAAGGATAGAAAAAAGCTCCTTGACCACCAGAAAAGATGGGGGAGTTGCATTTTAGGCAGGAAATTCACATCTATGCTTTAGGTACCCTTTAAGAAAGGACCCTACTTTTTCATTTGTGCCAGGATCCCCACATTCAACTTGGTTTGCCTTTACAGTATATTGTATATCTAAAACCTACATTGAGAATAAGTTTAGAAGTACTGTATATGAAGAAATGTGCGGAAATCTGCAACAAAAGGGAAAAAATGAGATGTCTCTTACCTGAAGTATACTGTTGTATGATCCTCGGATTATTAATCCTGGAATGTTGAGAAGCGAAACAGAGAGAATGAAGCACACCCAGAAGCAGAGCTGCGTACAGTATCATTGTGACATGCAGTAATGACTAGCCAGATAGGCAGTAACAGTAGCACTAGAGGGAGGGAGGGATTCAGAAGTTCATACGACAGGGCTGTAGATGTGCGCACTCTCTCTCTCTCTCTCTCTCTCTCTCTCTCTCTCTCTCTCTCTCCTAGGTACATATGTGGCTTAGCTGTAGTGCATGGATGGAAACTGTTCTGTGCTGCGAGGAGGAAGATGAGCTGCCATTGCCACTGCCGAGATCGTTCCACACACAGCCGGATGGAAGGGAAGGCTAGAGTGCATCAAAGCCAGGCACCAGACATGAGAGAGGGGTTGGGATTCCTCATTCCTGAACCCCACCACCCCACATCTGACACCCTGCGATGTGTAAAAATACAATTCTGTGATTACTCACCTGAATTGGTATTATATGTATACAGCACGTCCTGTTCCAGAAGATATTCCTTACACTTTGGTTATACATCCAGTCGATGGCGCTAGACTGCAGAGACAGAAAAGTGGCTCCTCCCGGCCCCATATATACCAGGGACCTCCCACAAATTCCCCAGTATTGAAAAGCAGTTAAAATGGAACCGGGAGAACTATAAGCATTATAAAAAATTGAACAATCACCATAAAGAGGTAACTAAAAATAATGATAACAAGGGTGGGGTGGAACAGGACGTTATGTATACATATAATACCAATTCTACAGGTGAGTAATCACAGAATTGTATTTTTTCTAAGTATACAGCAGGTCTTGTTCCAAAAGATATCCCTTACACTTGGGACATCCAATAGCAGTGTCCATAAGGTAGGGTGGGATCCTCAAAAGTAACAGCAGACAGTTTAAATCACTGCCGCCTGCAGAACTTTGCGGCCAAAAGCAGCATCGGCTGAGGCCCTAACATCAACCTTGTAAAACTTAGAAAGAGTATGAACAGAAGACCAAGTAGCGGCCTTGCAAACTTGTTCAACAGAAGCTTGGTGCGGAAAAGCCCAAGAGGCACCAATAGCACGAGTAGAATGAGCAGTAAGGGGGAAGGGAGGCTCCTTCCCCTTAGCAGAGTAGGCCTGTATCACAGCCTGACGAATCCACTTGCTGATAGTGGACTTAGCCGGTGCCAGATCCTTCTTAGGTCCAGACGGGAGCACAAAAAGAGCATCAGTCTTCCTGAAGGATTCAGTAGCCACCAAATAGAACTTCAGAGTTCTGACCACATCCAAAGAATGTAAAACCCTCGCCTTAGGGTTACTAGGATTAGGACACAGAGAAGGCAAAACAATGTCCTGATTGAGATGAAAGGCAGAAACAACCTTAGGCAGAAAATCTGGCTTAAAACGAAACACCACCTTATCCTGGTGCCTCTCAATATAAGGA
Source organism: Gastrophryne carolinensis (assembly GCA_027917425.1). NCBI lineage: Eukaryota > Metazoa > Chordata > Amphibia > Anura > Microhylidae > Gastrophryne > Gastrophryne carolinensis. Next base: position 269,829,031 of record CM051238.1, on the reverse strand, counting down.
GGCTTGATGGAAAGCGCCGCCAACTCAGAAACACGCCTAACAGAAGTGATAGCCACCAAAAAGACCACCTTAAGCGTAAGAATGGACAAAGGGGCTCCTTGCAAGGGCTCAAAGGGAGACCCCTGCAGGGCAGATGAGACCAAGTTCAAGTCCCAGACTGGTAACATAGGCTTACGTGGGGGACGCACGTGAGTAACCCCCTGGAAGAAGGTCTTGACCAGGGGATGCTGAGCAAAAGATCTTTGGAAAAAAATGGCCAAGGCAGAAACATGACCTTTCAGAGTACTGAGCTGAAGACCCAGATCCAAACCATGTTGCAGAAACTCCAGAATCCTAGGAATAGAAAACACACGACAGGGAAGCGAGTTAGACTCGCACCAGTCAATGTAAGTACGCCAAACCATGTAGTAGATGGAAGAAGAGGACCTTTTCCTAGCCCTGATCATGGTATTTACAACCGAGGCAGGCAGCCCTTTTTCCATCAAGATGGAGGTTTCAACAGTCAGGCCGTCAAAGGCAGCGTTTGTCAATTGGGGTGGCGTAGGTGCCCCTGAGTGAGCAGATCTGGAACTCGGGGCAGGGTGTACTGATCTACTGCCAGCTGCACGATGTCTGCGAACCACACTCTTCTAGGCTAACAGGGGGCCACCAGTATGGCTGGCACCCTTTCCTGAGCTATCTTGCGCAGACATTGCCAGGGCATCCATGGCCAAGGCCAGAGGATCCTGGGACAGAGAGACAAAGACTGGAAGCTTGTGATTGTGACGGGATGCAAACCCCAGGGTTGCTGACCCCAGCGGTGGCACAGGGAGCAAAACACCCTGCTGCTGAGGGACCACTCTCCCAGACGAGAGGTCCCCCTGCTCAGAGAGTCTGCCTCCAGATTCTCCACCCCCGGGATGTACACAGATGAGATGCAGGAAACATTCTTCTCCGCCCAGGTCCTAGCGGACCTGAACAGCCAGACCCCGCAGGTGTGCGGTTAAGTGGGCGAGAACCAACCTGATCGCCCTCAATTCCAGAATGTTCATAGGGGCATGGGCCTCCTGAGGGCCCCACTGACCTTGGAATTTCAGGGACTTCCAAAAGCCCCCCCCAACCTGTCAGACTGGCGTCCGTGGTGACAGTCTCCTAGCAGGGGGCCAGAAAGGATCTGCTCCCCAGCAGGTTACTTGAGTCCAGCCACCATGATAGAGACTGCCTGACCGGAGGGGACAGGACAAACACCTGATCCAAGGACACAGGGTCCCGATCCCATACTGACAAGAGGTGAAGCTGAAGAGGCCTCATGTGAAACTGAGCATATGGAACCGCCTCGAAGCAGGACACCATCAGGCCCACCAGCTGCATTCCCTGCCTGATGGATGGATGAGGACAAGACAGAAGGAGCCGAGCCTTCTCTTGAAGACTCTCCACCTTCTGCTGAGGAAGAAAGATCTTGACCTGAGATGAATCCAGAATCATGCCTAGAAAGGACTTCACCCTGGAAGGAGACAGGGAAGATTTGGGGTGGTTGATCACCCAGCCGAATGACTCCAGTGTGGACACCACCCGCTGAGTGTCCAGCTCTGCCTGATGGAAGGACTGAGAAGCGATAAGCATGTCGTCCAATTAGGGAAGAATGCGAATGCCCTGAGATCTCAGCAGAGCCATCACTCCTGCCAGCACCTTGGTGAATACCCTGGGAGCCGAAGTGAGACCGAAGGGCAAGGCCACAAATTGGTAGTGCTGATCCTCCAGAGCGAACCTGAGGAATCTCTGATGACCCGGAAAGATAGGTACATGAAGGTAAGCATCCTTGATGTCTACAGAGGTCATGAAGTCCCCTGGGCGTATGAAAGTCACAGCTCAGCGCTCAGAGTCTCCATACAAAAGTGTCTAAATCTGACAAATTTGTTGAGGTGCTTCAAATCCAGGATGGGTCTGATGGACCCATCTTTCTTGGGAACAGATTGGAATAATAGCCTTTGCCCCTTTCCCTCAAGGGCACCCGGCAGATGACACCCAGTTCCAGAAGGCCTTGGACAGCCAGGGACAGACCCTGAGCTGACAGGGGGTTTTGAGCTAACCGGGAATTGATGACTCTTGGGGGCGGCCAGGCTGCAAACTCTATCTTGTAACCGGAGGACACTACCTCCTGAATCCACCAGTCTGAGACATGACGCCTCCAGATATGAGCCAAGAGCCGAAGCCGTCCCCCACCCGGATGGGTGAGGGCGCGCCTTCATGCCTTAGGGGGCTTGGGGGAGGACTTAGTCTTGGGACCCCAGGGGGGGCCAGGGTGGCCACATCCTCTGCCCCTGCCCCAAAAATCTCCACGAGCTCCAGCAAAGGAAGCTCCCCGTCCAATTCTGGAGCCCCTAAAAGGAAGGAGAAAAGGTACCTGAACCCCGAAAGGACCGGGGCTGCCTTCTACGCTGAGGTAACTTGCCTCCTTTGGCAAACAAGTCCAAACGTTCCCCAAAGAGGCGCAGCCCCTTGAAGGGAAACCCAGTGAGAGCCTTCTTAGCAGCGTTGTCAGCTGCCCACTGGCGCAGCTAGACTGTGCGGCGTATCGCCACCAACAAGGCAGATGCCCTGCCACACATTCTAATGGTATCATCCAAGGCAGAGAGAACATATGCAACAAATTCCTCACAACGCAGAAGAGCTCTATACTCTTCACTACCTGCATCATCAGGAGCCCCATCTAAGAGACCCCTGAGCAGGATTTTAATAGCAACAGCCGTAATGGCAGAGGCACAGACCGGACGGAGCGCGGTCCCCACACAGGCAAAGGCATGGCAAGCCAGCTGATCAATGCGCCGGTCCTCCCCATCTCTCAGTGTAGTAGAGTCAGGGGAATGAATGACAGATGTGTTAGACAACCCCAGAACTGGTGCATCCACCTCGGGAGGACATGACCAACGTTTAACCATCTCAGCGGGAAAGGGATACCTCTTATCCCAACTCTTTGGTACCCCGGGAAGCCGGCTAGGCCTTTCCCACTCTTTGAGCACCAGATTATTAAAGTGAGTTTGTTCAGGAAACTCCAAGCGTGGTTTAACAGTATGAAACATCTCCCCCTGCTGCCGCGGAGCCACGGCAGGAGGAGAGATAGAGTACTTCAAAAATGTGAGCCAGAACTCTTTCAGTATCATCTGAAGCCCATGGGTCAGACCCAGACTCAGCACAACCCCTAGGCTGATCCTCAGATGATTCTGAATCAGAAAATAATTCCCCCTCTTCCAGGGGGGTATATCCAGTAATATCAAAAAACTCCTCAGCTTCCATAGGAAAGAGAGTAACACCGGGTGCCAGATGCCGCCGCTTAGCAGGAGCCTTACGCGGACCAGGCCCAGCAATATGCCTTTCAATGCTGGCTACCCGGGCAGCCAAATCAGGTTGAGACTCCCCACTGGTATGCACCTCACCGGGAGTCAAGTGTAAGCGTGGGGGGGGTAGGCGAAGCCAGAGGAGGCACAGCACTAGGCCCAGCCGCAGGTAAACCAGACTGCAGCGCAAGTACCTGCTGGGCGCAGGGTACACACACCCTGACATCATCACTTATAGGGGATACCTCACACGCCACACACAGACGGGCTTGTCCCGAAGGAACCCCCGAGCACATTATCCTGAGAAGCCTCCATATGGTGATTATCACGGCACAACAGGCCAATTGGGATTGACGCCAATAAGGCTACCCGGGATGCCGCAAGAGCCCGCTAGGGAAGTGGGAGTGTAAGGCAATACAATAGCCCTCCAATAAGAGTTAACAATAAATAGAGGGGATAGGACTGGGAGAAACCACAAAGTTTGACCCGCCTGCAAGACATAAGCGAAAAGATCCCATAAGCAATATGCAATACAGAGAAATATAATATAAATCAGCCCGCAGGGGCACTTACGGACTGTGATAGTGAGACGCCAGGCACACACAGCAGAGAGTTAAAATGGCGCCCGCATATACCTCGCCGCCCCCCCCCCCAAAGAGTGCGAAAGCGCGCCCACATGACAAGGCCAGCACAGCAGCGTCTGACAATATAGTCAAGACATGCACCCCCCCCCCTCCGAGATCTACCAGGTAGAGCGAAGGGGAAGCGACGGCCAGCCTAAAGGGAGCCAACTGCGGGGACAGGGGGCGAGGGGCATAAGATGCGGGAGGGGCATCCCATAAGGCTCACCATGGGCCTATACCGCCTACCCTTTGGTGGGGGACTGTGGTTGGAGCAGTGCTCCTTAGCACCTGACAGCGGTGCTGCCTACCTTCACCCGAACCAGTGCAGCCTAAGCCGGGAGGCAGTAAAAGGAAACGGGTGGGAATAGTCCTGCAGGGCCGCAGGCTAATAAGCCCCGCTCACCTGCGAGTAGAGAGAGCCATCTTCTAGTCATCGCAGCCCAGACTGCAGAGAAGATCTGGGGAATTTGTGGGAGGTCCCTGGTATATATGGGGCCGGGAGGAGCCACTTTTCTGTCTCTGAAGTCCAGTGCCATCGAGTGGATGTATTACCCAAGTGTAAGGAATATCTTCTGGAACAGGACATGCTGTATAATTAGAATAAGGAAGCGCTGAGGAACGATGCTGAAATTGGTTTCCTTTTCAGACTAAAGTTAGTTTCTAATTGAGCAGTTTCTTATGTGCACTAAAATAGTTTTTGTTTATGGGGCGCCCACATACAGTCGAGTTCAGCCTGGCCCAAAGTTGTTCTGGCCATAAAACTGGCATCAAAGTGGGCACAGTAGCTCTTTTCAATGGAGCAAATACGTAACAGCTGTTTTTATGGGGTCAGATGGCATTGGGCCACTGATTACCTGAAGCAGTGGCAATACGCCATGGAACGCGTGGGCTTTCGAATGCTGGAGGATTCTGCCACTTAAACCATCTCATGTTAAGGGCCTAAATTATCAAGCACTTCTGGTGCAAAATAAATGTTATAGTTTTTTTTTTTTTACCCATTAGTTTGTTTTTTAATATTTGTACTAGCCACTAGCCAGTCTGGAGGAAAGAAGGGAGAGGGGGGACATGATTGAGACCTTTAAATATGTGAAAGGATTGAATAAGGTTCAGGAGGGAAGTGTTTTTAAGAAGCTTAACAAGGAGGCACAACCTGAAGCTACTCGGGGGGGAAGATCAGGAGCAATGTTAGAATGCTAGTGAAGTTGCTCTTTGGTTTTGATTATTCTGTACATTTTTATGGTTGTTTTGCTAGTGGGCAAAACATACCCAAATACCAAATATTTACTAATAAATGCCCAAGACAGGGCTAATAATATACATACAGGTTTATTATATTGTTTTGAAGAGATCAGAGCATACCAATAAGGAATGTTATTTTATTATAAACAAGATAGAAAAAGAATATATAATACACTTATTAATGGAAAAGAAAACTAGCAAAGGTAATAAATATATTAGAATACAAGAAAACTTCACCACATAGTAATAAATAGCTTAAAGTGGACCAACACCCAGGATTTTCACTATCCTGGGTTTTTGTCCACTTCCGCGGGGTACACCGATCGGGGGTGCCCCACTGCGTGACACCCCCCAGAACGCCTGAAAAACTCACCTCACCCTGCTCCTACGGCGCATGCACAGCCGCTCGTCCAATCAGAGCGCTTGGAGCCGCTGTGGTAAGCGCATCCAACCACAGCGGCTCCGAGCAAGCTGGCGGACGCATCTCGCGCTTCCCTTTAACAGGGAGTGCGCCCGCGCCGGGCATTCAGGGCGTGGGCACGCGTCCTGCTAGAGAGAAGCGCAAGATGCGGCCCGCGCATGCGCCGTTGAGTGTAGCTCCTTCATTCACACACTAACATAGCATCACCACTCCTATGGGAACTTGAATGGCAATGGTACCTCCTTCTGGCACACACATGGTAGGTTCTTGGCACAGTTTACTATACCTAAATGCTTCTATTTAAAGGGACTGAACAGCAGATTTTGCTGAGTCAGCAGCCATCTTTTCAAAGAAGCTGAGAGGGTCCCTCTCTCAAGTGTTGCAAGATTTCTTAAAGATATTTGTCAGATATTTTAAGGACAGATCCAGTTCCCTAGGGAAGGCCCGCAGATTCATGAGCTTCCTGTTGAAAGCAGGTTGTGGCTAAGTGGCAGAGGTTGGATCCGAGTTTGGACCCGGATGATTGGGATGAAGTAATGGATAATATCCACACATCCATAGTGGGAAGCCAGGGACATATTCATTCAAACCAAATGAATTCATCAAGCATATATCACGCCTGCTCGTCTATTTAGAATGGGCTTACTGGACAGTGAACTGTGCCCGAGCTGTAGCAGGGGCAGAACCACATGGATACATATGACATGGACGTGTATAGTGATGGAGCGCTTCTGGGGTGAGGTGATGGGAATAGTGAGTAAAGTGGTGGGGTTTCAGGTCCATAGGTCAATTGCGCTCTGCCTTCAGGGGGTGATGGAGCCGCTTTCAGAGGTAAGGGCACTGAGGGAGATGCTGTGAATGTTAATGTTTTATGCCAGGAATTGTATACTTCTGAACTGGAAGTATCCAGCAGTTCCATCAGTGCAGGCTTGGAAGAAATTGGTCGATCAAAAATTACCCCGTTATAAACTGACTTACCGCTCAAATTTGGTAATATTTGGGAACCGTTGTTGCAATGTGTGGAGTCGGCGTCGGGAGATGATTAGGGGTAGTTGTTGGAGGGGAATAGTGGTTTTGGAGTCCTCCAGGTCGGGCCGGTGTGCTGTCCAGTCGGCCTTGGGCTTGACTAGGCCAAGAGCAGCACTGAAAGCAGCCAGCGTTATGCTTAGGGATGAGCGAATCGATCCGGACGAACCCGGATTCGATCCGAATTTCAGGAAAAATTCGATTCGGATCGAATCCGAATTTCCCCGCGATTCGATCACTCGAAGTTTTCCTTTAACATCCATTCATTTACATTACAGGCATTCTAAGATGGCGGGCGGGACATGTCTGGACATGTATCCCGCGCCAGTGCAAGCTGGGGCAGTCACATGCAGCCTATCAGCAGCCAGCAAGCCCGGTGACGTCACACAGCGGTATTTAACGGCGGCCATCTTGCTTTTCCTCATTTCTCTATTGCATTCGTGACAGACAGACAGAACGCTGTGTAGCTGAGGCAGTTAGACAGGCTGGAGACAGGCTGGAGACAGGGACAGACAGGGACAGGCTGGAGACAGGCAGGAGACAGGCAGGAGACAGACAGGAGACAGACAGAAAGCCAGGGAAAGGTAGGAAAAACGGAGCTGGCTGACAGGGAGATTTTTTTTTTTTCATCCAGCCTTTGTTAGCGTTTTCAGGCTGCTTATAGTAACTAACTGTGCATATATACTGAACTGATCTTAAGTCTGCTGTGAGGCATCCCATTCTGTGACTAAAGCAGCCTCTGTTTAAGACCATATAAGCATTTGCTCTAATCATATTTGAAATTAGGCCTGATAAAGACACTTTTGCTGGCCAAAGCACTACTGTACCCTGGCAGCTTGATTCCTGCCCGGGGCATCCCATTCTGTGACTAAAGCAGCCTCTGTTTAAGACCATATAAGCATTTGCTCTAATCATATTTGAAATTAGGCCTGATAAAGACACTTTTGCTGGCCAAAGCACTACTGTACCCTGGCAGCTCGATTCCTGCCCGGGGCATCCCATTCTGTGACTAAAGCAGCCTCTGTTTAAGACCATATAAGCATTTGCTCTAATCATATTTGAAATTAGGCCTGATAAAGACACTTTTGCTGGCCAAAGCACTACTGTACCCTGGCAGCTCGATTCCTGCCCGGGGCATCCCATTCTGTGACTAAAGCAGCCTCTGTTTAAGACCATATAAGCATTTGCTCTAATCATATTTGAAATTAGGCCTGATAAAGACACTTTTGCTGGCCAAAGCACTACTGTACCCTGGCAGCTCGATTCCTGCCCGGGGCATCCCATTCTGTGACTAAAGCAGCCTCTGTTTAAGACCATATAAGCATTTGCTCTAATCATATTTGAAATTAGGCCTGATAAAGACACTTTTGCTGGCCAAAGCACTACTGTACCCTGGCAGCTCGATTCCTGCCCGGGGCATCCCATTCTGTGACTAAAGCAGCCTCTGTTTAAGACCATATAAGCATTTGCTCTAATCATATTTGAAATTAGGCCTGATAAAGACACTTTTGCTGGCCAAAGCACTACTGTACCCTGGCAGCTCGATTCCTGCCCGGGGCATCCCATTCTGTGACTAAAGCAGCCTCTGTTTAAGACCATATAACCATTTGCTCTAATCATATTTGAAATTAGGCCTGATAAAGACACTTTTGCTGGCCAAAGCACTACTGTACCCTGGCAGCTCGATTCCTGCCCGGGGCATCCCATTCTGTGACTAAAGCAGCCTCTGTTTAAGACCATATAAGCATTTGCTCTAATCATATTTGAAATTAGGCCTGATAAAGACACTTTTGCTGGCCAAAGCACTACTGTACCCTGGCAGCTCGATTCCTGCCCGGGGCATCCCATTCTGTGACTAAAGCAGCCTCTGTTTAAGACCATATAAGCATTTGCTCTAATCATATTTGAAATTAGGCCTGATAAAGACACTTTTGCTGGCCAAAGCACTACTGTACCCTGGCAGCTCGATTCCTGCCCGGGGCATCCCATTCTGTGACTAAAGCAGCCTCTGTTTAAGACCATATAAGCATTTGCTCTTATCATATTTGAAATTAGGCCTGATAAAGACACTTTTGCTGGCCAAAGCACTACTGTACCCTGGCAGCTCGATTCCTGCCCGGGGCATCCCATTCTGTGACTAAAGCAGCCTCTGTTTAAGACCATATAAGCATTTGCTCTAATCATATTTGAAATTAGGCCTGATAAAGACACTTTTGCTGGCCAAAGCACTACTGTACCCTGGCAGCTCGATTCCTGCCCGGGGCATCCCATTCTGTGACTAAAGCAGCCTCTGTTTAAGACCATATAAGCATTTGCTCTAATCATATTTGAAATTAGGCCTGATAAAGACACTTTTGCTGGCCAAAGCACTACTGTACCCTGGCAGCTCGATTCCTGCCCGGGGCATCCCATTCTGTGACTAAAGCAGCCTCTGTTTAAGACCATATAAGCATTTGCTCTTATCATATTTGAAATTAGGCCTGATAAAGACACTTTTGCTGGCCAAAGCACTACTGTACCCTGGCAGCTCGATTCCTGCCCGGGGGCATCCCATTCTGTGACTAAAGCAGCCTCTGTTTAAGACCATATAAGCATTTGCTCTTATCATATTTGAAATTAGGCCTGATAAAGACACTTTTGCTGGCCAAAGCACTACTGTACCCTGGCAGCTCGATTCCTGCCCGGGGCATCCCATTCTGTGACTAAAGCAGCCTCTGTTTAAGACCATATAAGCATTTGCTCTTATCATATTTGAAATTAGGCCTGATAAAGACACTTTTGCTGGCCAAAGCACTACTGTACCCTGGCAGCTCGATTCCTGCCCGGGGGCATCCCATTCTGTGACTAAAGCAGCCTCTGTTTAAGACCATATAAGCATTTGCTCTTATCATATTTGAAATTAGGCCTGATAAAGACACTTTTGCTGGCCAAAGCACTACTGTACCCTGGCAGCTCGATTCCTGCCCGGGGCATCCCATTCTGTGACTAAAGCAGCCTCTGTTTAAGACCATATAAGCATTTGCTCTAATCATATTTGAAATTAGGCCTGATAAAGACACTTTTGCTGCCAAAGCACTACTGTACCCTGGCAGCTCGATTCCTGCCCGGGGCATCCCATTCTGTGACTAAAGCAGCCTCTGTTTAAGACCATATAAGCATTTGCTCTAATCATATTTGAAATTAGGCCTGATAAAGACACTTTTGCTGGCCAAAGCACTACTGTACCCTGGCAGCTCGATTCCTGCCCGGGGCATCCCATTCTGTGACTAAAGCAGCCTCTGTTTAAGACCATATAAGCCATTTGCTCTAATCATATTTGAAATTAGGCCTGATAAAGACACTTTTGCTGGCCAAAGCACTACTGTACCCTGGCAGCTCGATTCCTGCCCGGGGCATCCCATTCTGTGACTAAAGCAGCCTCTGTTTAAGACCATATAAGCATTTGCTCTTATCATATTTGAAATTAGGCCTGATAAAGACACTTTTGCTGGCCAAAGCACTACTGTACCCTGGCAGCTCGATTCCTGCCCGGGGCATCCCATTCTGTGACTAAAGCAGCCTCTGTTTAAGACCATATAAGCATTTGCTCTTATCATATTTGAAATTAGGCCTGATAAAGACACTTTTGCTGGCCAAAGCACTACTGTACCCTGGCAGCTCGATTCCTGCCCGGGGCATCCCATTCTGTGACTAAAGCAGCCTCTGTTTAAGACCATATAAGCATTTGCCTCTTATCATATTTGAAATTAGGCCTGATAAAGACACTTTTGCTGGCCAAAGCACTACTGTACCCTGGCAGCTCGATTCCTGCCCGGGGCATCCCATTCTGTGACTAAAGCAGCCTCTGTTTAAGACCATATAAGCATTTGCTCTTATCATATTTGAAATTAGGCCTGATAAAGACACTTTTGCTGGCCAAAGCACTACTGTACCCTGGCAGCTCGATTCCTGCCCGGGGCATCCCATTCTGTGACTAAAGCAGCCTCTGTTTAAGACCATATAAGCATTTGCTCTAATCATATTTGAAATTAGGCCTGATAAAGACACTTTTGCTGGCCAAAGCACTACTGTACCCTGGCAGCTCGATTCCTGCCCGGGGCATCCCATTCTGTGACTAAAGCAGCCTCTGTTTAAGACCATATAAGCATTTGCTCTTATCATATTTGAAATTAGGCCTGATAAAGACACTTTTGCTGGCCAAAGCACTACTGTACCCTGGCAGCTCGATTCCTGCCCGGGGCATCCCATTCTGTGACTAAAGCAGCCTCTGTTTAAGACCATATAAGCATTTGCTCTTATCATATTTGAAATTAGGCCTGATAAAGACACTTTTGCTGGCCAAAGCACTACTGTACCCTGGCAGCTCGATTCCTGCCCGGGGCATCCATTCTGTGACTAAAGCAGCCTCTGTTTAAGACCATATAAGCATTTGCTCTTATCATATTTGAAATTAGGCCTGATAAAGACACTTTTGCTGGCCAAAGCACTACTGTACCCTGGCAGCTCGATTCCTGCCCGGGGCATCCCATTCTGTGACTAAAGCAGCCTCTGTTTAAGACCATATAAGCATTTGCTCTTATCATATTTGAAATTAGGCCTGATAAAGACACTTTTGCTGGCCAAAGCACTACTGTACCCTGGCAGCTCGATTCCTGCCCGGGGCATCCCATTCTGTGACTAAAGCAGCCTCTGTTTAAGACCATATAAGCATTTGCTCTAATCATATTTGAAATTAGGCCTGATAAAGACACTTTTGCTGGCCAAAGCACTACTGTACCCTGGCAGCTCGATTCCTGCCCGGGGCATCCCATTCTGTGACTAAAGCAGCCTCTGTTTAAGACCATATAAGCATTTGCTCTTAATCATATTTGAAATTAGGCCTGATAAAGACACTTTTGCTGGCCAAAGCACTACTGTACCCTGGCAGCTCGATTCCTGCCCGGGGCATCCCATTCTGTGACTAAAGCAGCCTCTGTTAAGACCATATAAGCATTTGCTCTTATCATATTTGAAATTAGGCCTGATAAAGACACTTTTGCTGGCCAAAGCACTACTGTACCCTGGCAGCTCGATTCCTGCCCGGGGCATCCCATTCTGTGACTAAAGCAGCCTCTGTTTAAGACCATATAAGCATTGCTCTTATCGATATTTGAAATTAGGCCTGATAAAGACACTTTTGCTGGCCAAAGCACTACTGTACCCTGGCAGCTCGATTCCTGCCCGGGGCATCCCATTCTGTGACTAAAGCAGCCTCTGTTTAAGACCAATATAAGCATTTGCTCTTATCATATTTGAAATTAGGCCTGATAAAGACACTTTCTGCCTGGCCAAAGCACTACTGTACCCTGG